>OZ030395.1:3326449-3926449 GCA_964023965.1 Melinopterus prodromus | reverse complement strand
GAACACGTTGTTGTATTTAACTTAGGGGCTGTACATTATTAGATTAGGGGCTGGCGCGGGGACAAAGTGTAATTAAAACTTGCTTCTGGGCGGGAAAATAACAAGCGGTGTGCTTAAAAAGCCAGAAAAAGTTTTTTCTTAACTTCTTTAATGAAGAACGAAATAATAATTAAGAAAAAAACAAACCAACCTAATGGAGGAATTAATAGTGCTAAATTTGTGCACCAATATTATTAAGCAATTTCTTTTTAGACAGATGACACCCAAAGTTGGCTGCTGAAAAACACTGACCGAACAACACGGGCATATTAGTTATTGTACCAAGGGCATTACACGGATGTTTATGCCCCGTGGTCGCCCAAGGGTATAAACATCAAGTAATGCCCGAGGTGCATACAAAATTGTATGTCCTACAATGGTTTTGTTCCTCCGTTTGAATAATATTAATAAATATTTTGACGTTATCAAAGTGGCATGCGTATCTACGGAGTTGAATAACAATACAAACAATTCGGAGTTGAGTGACAATACAGACAATTAATTGTCAAACTTATAACCTTAATCGTCAATAATTGACATTGCCGAATGACAGTACAGACAATTACTTGTCAAACTTATAACCTAAATCGTCAATAATTGACATTGATGAGTTAAAATTTACAATTTGATTGTCTCACTTTCCAATAAAACGATATTTATTTACTGAGTTAAAGAAAAAACTTTTGAATCATAAAATTTCTCTGATGTCCAATCACGCACTTAATTTTTTAAAAATACAAAGTTTTCTTCTGTAGAATCTGAATCCGAAGACGGAAATGGTGTCTAGTTTTCGAGAAAGGAAATTCCCATTTTGTATTTTTTACTTGCTGAAAAAAAAAAAACAGAACAGCAGAAAATTTGTAATTAAAGAGAAAATGACTGATTTTATTAAAATCAATTCAACAATTTTTAAATTCAACTTCATATTCTACGGAATAATGTTTATTTGTTTATCAAAAAGTTTTTATTTGTATTCAATACCCTGAAACATCTTTTATTTCCGCTAATTTAGACACTTATCCGTTATTCGGCTTTAAACTCCAATTGTACCTCCTCCTAATGCTGAACTCGTTGACTGTTCCAATAATTACACCGTTTTGAAGAGTTTCGTCCCTTTACAAGAGTTTTTAAAAATTGACTGTAAGTTTTTACTCGAGGAATGTGGTGTTTCTTGTATTTTTAATTATAAATCATCGCAGATTGTGCTGAAGATGACATTTTGAACTGTCGAAACATTCCACATATTTCCACAACAGATTGATGAATACACGGAACTAAAAAAAGAAAAAGCTGGGGTACCCCTCGGTAGTGTCTTGGGGCCAATTCTCTATCTACTATACAAGTGACCTATGACAGCCACTGAACTATATATAGTACTTGCAAACAAAATTGAAAAATTAAAAACCTTTATGATTCCGTTATTGGATGCAGAGTTGCGATTTTGAAATTTGCAACCCTCAGTGGTCTACAAGTAATTGCAATAAGTTATTTACAATTATTTATTGAGATTTGAGAAGACAAGTCTGAAATACTGAAATAACTGAAAAATAGAAAATAACATAGGTCTTATTACCCCCCACCGCTGTCAGATATCAGACCCATTAGTATATATATATTTTTCTTAAATATATATTTTGTTCCTATATTTGGGTGAAATTTTTATTGTTGTTGATCAATAATGTCGTCATAAGCTACATCCTCAGGTTGGCCCACGACTTCCAATCGCCCTGTACACTACATCTGCCACATCTGGCTTCAAACGTTTCAAAACGCGTAAAACTGTCAACGCATAAAACACAAAAACCTTCTCGAGCACGAGCATCCACATGCAAAGTACTGTAAATATGCATTCCTCCAGCGTTTCCATGCAAAAGTGTCTTTGATTTTGCTTCACATCCCTTCACAGGTAAAAACCAGGACAACTGGAACATTCATCAACATCAGCAAGCGCATCTGGTCCGGTGTTCCTACTCGTTTTTCTCATTCACGACAAAGTATCCTTTTATGCGATGTGGGGGCCGTAGGGGCGGTCGGGGGTGGGGGGTGGGTGGCAAGCATGCATTAGTGTAAGTGTCCCCCCGCACCCCGCAACGCGTCCTTTCGCAATAAAAAATGATTTGCCGGTGCCGCAGGTTTCGCAACGGCGCGCTGTTTTTTGAGGTTGCAGCGCCCCCTTTGTTCTCGGTCGCCAATCCACCCTAATGACTTACAGCTCTGGGCGTAATTTCCACCACCTTTTGTCGCGACGAAATGACTTTTGCAGAGAACGTACGTAGGGCTTCTTTGTTTTTGTCGGTATATGGAATGAGGTCGATGCTAATTTCGCATTAGTGGTGGAAAAGGTGAGGTTAAGCCAAGTAATTCAAAATTAAAAGGAAAAAATCCTATGGAAGGTAAAATTAATAGTTTAGCTGCAGGAGCAAATTCTATTTGATCGAAATCGTGTCTGCATTAATAGTAGGTAGCCAGGACATTTTGAAACTTTTGACAGTATTCAGAACGTCAGCGGTTGTGAAACGCCACTTCAACACGCAAATGTATGGAAAATGCGATGAGGAGGAGAAACACGCGCGCACGTACGCAATGTGAAACAATATTGGAACATCTTGGTGTTCACAAACTCAATGTGTATTTCAAGTGCGGATAGTAATGTTGTTATGTTTTCGCGAATAAATGCAAGAAAGATACCAACCTTAAAACTTATTTGGAATATTGAGCATAAGTCTTTATGATCTTTTGTAGTTAGCACTTAAGACAGGGTAATACCCGAAAATATAGTATGCTAGAAGCCAATATAATATATTAATCATCAGAATCAACAACCTTTTTACTTTATCATACGAAGTATGACAAAGTATAGTAATCGTGGCGAATTCTTTTTTCAGATTTTAGCGGAAATGTGTCCTATTGGGTCCCCTAAACATTTTTGAGCCGCTATATCTGGAATTTCGCCGAAATAGTTAATTAATAAATTAATGTAGAGTTCTGAATAATTTATGACTATGACATTTTTTGGTAAAATAAATAGTTTAGCCGCACGAGCAAATTCTATTTCATCGAGATCGCTCGTACTGCATTAAAACACTATAGTATTAAAACTAGTTAAATGCTGATGTTTTGACATTACATACTCTATATCTAATTTAAAAAAATAGTTGTAGTAGTTTTATTTTAATCCAGACATGGCCGATCTCGATCAAATAGCATCTAATGCAGCTAAACTATTAATATATGGTATGATAAAGTCATGTGCCTGGCCACATCAGATTTTTTAACATAATGTACGAAAGCAGTTTGATGTACGTAAGAAAGTTATAGAACATTTCTACAGAATTGTTGTTTTCTTTTTATTTTCTGTTTTTATATTTAGTGAGAAAACAATTTGTTTTGAAACGGTGAACCTTATTGAAGATTTTGTTATTGTTTTATTATATTGAAGATTATTGTTTCCTTTTGCTATGTGGATGTATCAGCTTGTTTTAAATAAAGATTTTTTTAAAATGAGCCGAATTATTGTTAATGTTTTTGTCTACAATTATGACATCACGAAAATATAAACCAAAAACATTATTTTTTGAAAACCCACTTTTTCCAAACCATTACAACAAATTGAATAATTCAACCTGATGATAACATATTCCACCCGCTGGCGCTGTGCGAAAACACGATTGCGATATTTTTAGGGTTGGTTTGATTGAAGGGATGAGATTAGAGCACATATATACAGGAGGGGAGTTTCCCCATATAATAAATAGCGTATCTTACTCGACCCAGGTGGTATTGAACACCCCTGTGATAAGAGAATATTTCGCAAGCACTACTAAACTAAACAAATTCAAATCGACAACGTTCAGAATATATCAAACTAAATATAAACCCGAAAAAAACACAGTTACGACATAATTTTATACGTCATTGACAAGTTTTTGAAACAAATCCTTATTTTTCTTGTTATTTTAATAGTTTCTCTAATTGACAAAAAGAAAAGAAAAACTTTTCAGAGATACAATTCAATTCATTCTTATTTTTTCACAGATACACACAAACCAGACTAATGTAGAGGTACTATTCGTGTCTCTTATCTTTACCAATAAAGTTGAAACGCCCCTAGCACCAGTATATTTATGTTGTCTGGTTTGGACATAAAGTTTACAATTTTACGATTCTTATCACCGAATCGTCACGATATCTTATTTATGCGACCCCCAGGTGTAAACCTACTAATTTATAGGTACCCATAAAATATTTTACAACTCTTTTTATTACAAAATGCGATATGCCATTTGCTACCTAGTATATATACTATATACAGCGTATGTCGGTAATGATTCCGCAATTGAAGTTAATATATTCAAACCTCATTCATCAAGATTATGTTGAACTGCGCAAAAAAGTGTTGGCGCTACAAAACTGAACAATTCCCATGCCTGAATTACTACGATATATCGAAGAAAAACTGTCAAATATGAAATAAAAAATGACAAATACCTGTCACTGCTGACGAAGACAATTTCGAAGTTGGGCTCTGTCTTTCGGATCATGCTGTATACTGTGGCTAACTGAGGCGTGAATGCTTTACAGGGTGGACACTAGAACAGATACATCTACTGTTAAAACCGTTTTATGTTGTTTTGGTAGTGTTTTCTACCTACCCAATGTGCAGAAAAATAAAATCCTTTAACACCGTTGAGTTCGATGTATTTTATAACGTCTATGTTGTTCGTCGTTTGATGTTCTTTTGAGAATGTGCCGCCCTTTTGTAACACAATATCTTTTAGTACCTAAAAAAATTAAAAAAAGACGATTTATTCATAAAATGTCTCGTAAAGTATTTTTTGAAATTAACTTTTATAAAAAGTATTAAAAATAAATCTCACTTGTTCAACTGGTCTGGGTCTCCAGGGGAATCCCGTGCCCAAAGGATCTTCAACCAATCGTTCTTGGGCTGCAGCACTTATTACGAAGCCATCTTTGTCCAAAATAACCAAAGTTGGCACCCCTGATTTTATACGATATCTTCTTGATAACCTTGTCTATTAAAAATTTGCGTTTTTATTGTTAATCTAGTTTGTTTTATTGCAAGTATTTGTTAAGTTGAATATACAGGGCGAGTCACCAGATGGTCTATTTCTGTCCAACTGAATAAAGTTGTATCTGTGTAAAGTAAATTGTTTCTGAGATATTCAATAGTTTGTAAATAATTAGAAACTGCAGGCATTTTTTTTAAATCTACGTAGTTCTATACTGAACATATTGTCCTAAAAAATGTATCATATTATAAGTTCTTTTAGTTTATATTCAGTAAGTCCTATATCTATTTTAACTAGTTTTTGTGGTACATTTGCAATTTAAGGCTGGTATGCTATTTAGTATCCTAACATTGCGCTGTATACAGTGTTTTGGGTACCTTGATTTCAAATATTTAAAGAAGAGGCACGTGTAACTGCAAAATTCTGTGTAAGTAAAAATAATTATCAGTTGTAGAAAATGACTCGCCAAACAACTTTTGTGTAAAATATTTTTTCTATATCTTAATGACTCAACCTGTGTACTGCGAAAAATAATCCAGGAAACACGGTCAATTTCTGCAGTTTACTTCAAATCAAAATTTGAAAATAGTGGATCTTTCCAATAATGGTTCCTTTCATATAAATTATTAGATAAAGAATATAAATGACATTGTTTGTTAAAGTTTTCCATGTAATGCCAGTTTTATTCATTGATATAGCCATATTCAGTGTATAGCGAAAAACTGCTATCACAAAAATGGTCAAAAACTATTTGAGGAAAAGTGTCACTGCTCCCCTGTGTTCAAAGGGCCATCAAGCTGAAACTACTGAACAAAAATTTATTTTTTTATTACCTTTGACACCGTGTCACTGGGGATTTGACTGAAATTTAAAAAAAAGTTGCACCAGGACCTGGGGACCGTCGAAGTTCTGTCGGGTGACTAGTATTTTGCAGAAGAAAATTCAAAAATTGGTATCAAGTTACAAGGACGTTCATAGACGGAAACATTCATGAGAAGCTTCCAAAATACAAAAAAAACAGTGGCACCAGGACCTGGGGGACCGTCGAAGATGTGTCGAACGGGTAGTATGTCCCAGGAGAAAATTCAAAAATTGCTATCAAGTCATGGCGATTATTATAGATGCAAACAATCATGAGAAACTTCCAAAATACAAAAAAATAGCTGCACCAGGACCTGGGGTACCGTTGAAGATGTGTGTCATGACGGTAGTATTTCCCAAACGAACATTAAAAATTGGTACCAAGTCATGGGAAGTTTCATATTTCATAGGCACAAACCTTTATGAGAAACTAATAAAATCCACAACAAAAACAGTAGCACCGGGACCTAGGGGACCGTCGAAGATGTGTCTGGGAAATACTACCCATTCCCCAGGGGATAAAACTTAAGAGTTGCTTTCAAGCCATGGAGATTTTTATAGACGCAAATCTTCATGAGTAAAAAATACAAAGAATTCAAAATACAAAGTAAGACGGTGGCACCAGGACCTGTGGAGGCTATCAAAGATATGTCGGGTGGGTAGTATTTCCCAAATCCAAATATTAGATCAACACATGGGGATTTTTATAAACGCTAAACCTTCATGAGAAACTTTCAAAATACAAAAAAGTGGCACCAGGACCTGGGGGCGTTTGAGTATGTATCGGATAGGTAGTATTTCCCAGGAGAAAACTCTTGGTATCAAGCCATGGGGATTTTCATAGACGCAAACCTTCATGCAAAACTTCCAAATAACAACAAAACGACAGTGGCACCAGGACCTGGGGGGCTTCGAAGATGCTCGGGTGGGCAGTATTTTCCGGGAGAAAACTCAAAAATTGGTATCAAGTCCAGAGGATTTTCATAGACACAAACCTTCAAGAGAAACTTCCAAAATACAGAAAAAAAACAGAAGCACCAGGACCTGGGGGCCTTTGAAGATGTGTCGGGTGGATAGTACTTTCCAGGAGAAAATTTAATAATTCGTATCAAGTCGTGGGGCTTTCCATAGACGCAAACGTTCATGAGAAACTTTCAAAATACAAAAAACAGACGCACCAGGACCTGGGGGACCTATGAAGATGTGCCTGGTGGTAGTATTTCCCGGTAGAAAATTTAAAAATTGGTACCAAGTCAATAAGATTTTGGCGTTTCCCAAACTCATGGGGATTTTCAAAATCGCAAACCTTCATGGGCACCTTCCAAATGCCAAAAAGAAACAATAGCACCAGGACCTGGGGGGACTCTCCAAGATGTGTCGGATGGGTAGTATTTCCAAGGAGAAAACTCAAGAATTAGTGGCAAATCATGGTGATTTTCATAGACGAAAACATTTATGGGACAATTCCAAAAAAGAAAGAAAAGCAGTAGCACCAGGACCTGGGGGTGTCAGAGATAGACACCAGGATCTGGAAGCCGCAAAAATACGTAAACATCTCAAGTTTTCTAGAGAATTTCACGAAAAACATACATATATTTATATAAGGAAAACTGATATGGTTTCTTAGATTATTTTCAGCAGTACAATTTGTACCATTTATCATTTATTGCTAAATTTTGATTTAGATTCTTGTTTTTTAATGTCCAACTCACCTTTAGATCAATTTCTGAAAAAGGTATCGCAAACCAAGGCAGATTCAACAAACTTTCCCTATGACTGTTCTCGATATCTCCATAGAAATCATTGTGGGCCCACAGAACAACTTGAACAACCTCCAACTTTTTACTCCTGTCAATCTTCCCATCATTCGGGCTGATTCTTTCGTACAAATCCTTCAACCTCTTAATAAAATCATCACTCTGCATATTCGCAAACGAAAAATAAACACCGACAGCGTCAACCTTCTGCAAGACATCGATAGTCTGCGACAATTCTTGCTCCTTGCTCTCCCCCAACGTCGAACATCTAATCAGAATTTTACCGAACAATCTCTCCTGCCATTTCTGCTTTAACGCCATATTTAACTAATTAAAAAAAACACCAAAGCGAAACGCGGAATTTAAAATTCGCAGAACAATAGGCAATTGGCAAAACAAACAGTCGATTGTTTCAACACATGGCGCACCACCTGGATTTCCCCGTTCAAACTAATCACAAACACAAGAAAACAAACGGGTAAGCGAAATTCGTATAACCGTAGCTAATTTTGTTTTGGTGAACTGTCAAGTTATTTTTGACAATAGCGCACATGTACGGCGAGGATGTGACGTCACCGAGGTCACTGCTAGGCGTCGCGACGTCTGTTGGATACTGAATAAAGGGTGACGCCGACGACGACTGAATAAATTTGTCGCCTTCAGAGTGCGACTGCGCTCGCGATACAGCGGGCGGTAGCTTTTGTTTTTACGTCGGCCGGTGGGGGTGGGTTTTACAAAAAGGTGTCGGTAAAAACGGGTCGTGTTTACGTTCGAGTCGTCGATTGTTTGTTTATGAATCTTTCGAAGGGTCGAGGCGAGAACATTCGTGTGTATATTAAATTTCGATTTTGGTGCAGAGGCATTGGTGGAGTTGTTGGTGTTTGTTTTTGTGGGGGGAGGGTGTGTAGAATTTTTCTTTTTTTGATAATTGGGGTGGTGATGGGGTTTGTTGTACAGCGTGTTCGAGATTGGTTGCGTTGTTTGTGAAGTTGTAGGTAATTGGAAATAAATACAGTATTTTTATTTAGTATTTTTATTTGTCATGGACCAAAAAGCATTAATTACCTACAATTTGAAATTTTAACAAAGGTTATTTAACAATATTTGCGAAATACAGTGTGTTCATTTCAAAAGTATCCACCCTTAGTAACTCTTGACCTGATCCGATTATTGCTTTGAGTGGAAAAACACGTCGATTAAGATATCGAGTGGGAAGTTCAAAAATGGTACCTAGAGTATTTTAGTATTTTATTTCAAATAGCACCCCCTACCTTGTGATATATCATTTCAAAGTTCTCTACTCTACCAAAATTCTCTACTCAACCATGATAAAAACATGAAATCGATCGATTGGTTCTTAAGATGTTAGCTGGAAGATTTTTGGAAATTTTATTTCTATATTTCTAAATAAAGAGGCGTGCATTAACAACGATAATAAGTTAAAAATAATATTTGTACTTATGAATTGTGTACTGTAAGGTCAATTAAAACACATTTACATAAAAAATAGAGGTCTTTTGAATTTCCAAACAATATAAACTATAACTGAAAATGTTTACCGGCATACTTTGCCAGAGTAATATTATAAGTTAATAATATGGTGACATAATATGGTAATAATACAGGCGGCTGTAAATTTTAATTATATGAAAAAATTACAGCCACAACCGGGATTTGAACCAAGGCCCTTTGCGTCGCTAGCACAATGTCAATAGCTCAGTGGGAGAGCATATAGCTAATTTATCGAAACGTCGCTATATTTTATTTATTTTTTTTTAAATCTCTATCTGTAGTAGTTTTGGACATAGAGGGACCTAATACTAACAATAATAATTTGTATGTTGTCTAAATGTTATTTTAGATAGTCGTATATATTTTGGTTTATTTATTTTTTCAATAATAATAATTACATTCCAACAAAATTCGTCGAAAATTTAGAGCTGGCATCTACAAGCTATTATAAATGTTTGTAAATTATTGATATACATAATTGTCATTATTTTCAGTTGTCAGATATTTGAAAAATATTTTTTATCATGGTTGAGTAGAGAATTTTGTTTTCCCTTTCAAATGATGTATCACAAGGTAGGGGGTGCCATTTGAAATTTCAAAATGGGGCGGCTGGGGGGTGAAGGGATGAAATCTAAAATTCTCTAGGTACCATTTTTGAACTTCCCCCTCAATATCTAAATCGACGTGTTTCCATTCAAAGCAGTAATCGCTTCAGGTCACGAGTTATTAAGGGTGGATACTTTTGAAATGAACACACTGTATACAAACCCTATATATAATTATGTGACCCATTACGCCGATTCGTCATAATCAAACGTAAAAACTTATATTTTCCGTTGTTTTAGGGGTAGTAAAAGTAAGTAAGTCAGAGGAAAAATTTGCACGACAATAGCGCCATCTGTAAAAAAAGAACAGTAACACGTTCTTCGCCCATTCTTTCAAGAAATGTTTTGATGACACGTGTATTAAAAATTTAAAAAAAGTTTACTACGATTTTGAAGACCCCTAATAGTTATACCACTTGTAGAAACAAAATATTAGCTGTAAATGGCTGGGATGTGGCTTGAAATGTGATCAAATGTCATATTTTACAACCAAATGTCAAAGTTGCTTAGTTAAACATAATTTAAAAACTGAACATTCGATCTTTTCGAATATTTTTGTTACTTTTCTATTCAAATTCAATGAAAAAAATCAGCTAAGTATAAATAAAATTGCATCACCAAGAAACAAGCAAAATATTTCAATTTCCATAAAAAAAAAATTAAATCGTACGTTACAAATAAAACAAAGCCTTATACAAAATATTTCTTTATTTAGTCATCGTAAGAGTACCTATATATACTAATTAATAATTTTCTATTTAAAAAATAAATACACCAATACGTTCACATTATCGTAAACATCGTTGATGCATTCACAAAGTGGATGTCCGTCTTGTCACATCCCACCCAATGTGAGGATATGTCACATCATCATCACAACAAAATATATTTATATGTATTGTAAAACAAAAGAATATAGGAGAACGAAACCGTTCCATTTAGTCTCCAAATTTCGAAATATTTTTTGTAAAGCATCGTAAACATTTACGAGGTCCAATGGTAGAAAATACTTTACTACAGTAAACTTGCAAATACTAAAACACCATAGCACTTTCCTATGGTTTATGTTTGTCAAGTTTGCTGTAACAAAGAACTTTTTACCAGTAATATTCTAAATTTTGCTTAAAATCGAAAGTAACACCACAGACGTTCAGTTATGTGTTGCAACTTAAACAGCTTGCATGCAAGTTGTAACACATAACTGATAGTCTGTGGCAACCTTTAAATTCTAAAGAAATACCTTGTGATATTATTTTTAGGCTTGTTTTAGGAACAAATCGTGAGAAAGAAAAAACGTAATAGTTAAAATATATAAAACAAAACGATATACAATATATTATCTTTATTTGCCATCATAGAAAATATATTCATTACTAAACTTGAATTTTGAAAATAGATACACACCAATAGAGTTTAGTAAATTCCTTACGACATCACATCATAAATATTTATATATGTATACTATAAAAAAATAGAATGTACACCATCGTAGTGAGATTTTGTCTCTTCAGGCTGTGATTGTTAAGGGGGGGGGGGGGGGGAAAGAGGGCGGAACAATATGTAGAAATAAAAAAAATAAACATACATAACAAAACCGTAACAGTAATAATAATAGTAATAAATATTTCCAACACTATATTTTTTTCGCATTTTAGCACATTTTTCTCTTTTTTTGCTCACCGAAGACGACATATATATGTGGGGTGTATATTTCTGTATAAACATTCACGTGCGGGTGACAATGGACAATAAGAATTTCCGGACACTTTTCGCGACACTCACGCTTAACGATATATAGATATATAAATAAATAGTATAGAAATAAATAGTCACAAACCATCTATCTTTTTTTGGGGGGTGGGGGTTTCTTTCGGGGGGAGGGACGCATCGCTCGTAGTGCGGGGAGGGGAAACTTTAGGCCATATCACGTAGACATCATCGGGGGAGAGGGGAAAAAAGTTCGGGGATACTTTCGGGGGCCACTATCGGGGGCCGCTAACGGGGGGCCCCCTTTTCGGGGGCTACGTGTCGTCCGCGCCGCACCACTCACGCCTCGAACAACGTAGCTTCCTGGAATCATCTAAACTATAGCCGCCGACGCGCCGTAACCGTTTTACCCTTCGTACGTTCGTGTCGACGTTGCTCAGGATTTTCGAGAGGCTCGACGTGGGGCTCGCCGTCGCGTGGCACAGCGGGCCCGAGCCGGAAACTTCCTTCATCGAGCAGGGAGTCTGCGGACGCGACGTCGGCCGTAGCTTTATCTGGTTTATCATGTCGACGGAGATGACCGGTTGCTGGACCCTACGCGCTGATAACGGTTTGTCCTGCAATTCGAGAATGATACAAAATTGTTTCGGTTTAATTATTCAAAGTTTTTGCAATGTGTAAATGTTAGTAGAAGTTTCATGTTTTGTAAATCTGATCCAGTTCTTTTTTGTTATAATAAAGTATTAGTTTTTCTATCTTCCTGTTTTCAATTGTGTAATATATCATGTGGTGAACGTTCACCACAAAGTACAGAAAAGTAAGAACCAAAATTCTGAAAATACTTGTTAGGCCTTTCTATAGTTTCTTAGTGAAGTTCACAATCTATTCAGTAAAAAATTTCTAAGATAAATCAATTCAATATGTTGTAATTATCAGGCCAAAAAAGTTTAATATTGATTATAGTCTGAATCAAAAAATCTGAATCTCTGAAATTTTGGAATAAGGAATACAAAACAGTTCCATAACAAAAAAATATTAAGAAATATAAGATGTAACATCTCAAAAACTGACTTACCTACACCAAAGAGAAAATGCAATCTAACGTCTTAAAAACTGACTTACCTACCTAAAGTTGAAGTGAACTAATAGTGACTTTTGTCCTATTTCAGTACCTACATAGTTTAATTTGAACTATCCTACTGTAATATATAATAATAATATATCTTATTTTTCACGAAAAATTTTTGGAGCGGGTTCAGCACTTTCCCGAAAATTGGACACCTTAAGTCCTCAAAGGATATGTGGAGGAGCAACAATGGGCGTTCTACCGCGGCATTTGTGGCTCGAAACACGATTCTTTAATGCATAGGCTTGTTTATATTTTGTCCAGTTTTCGTATTATTTTCCTTCTATTTCAATAAATTTATGGATATCGGTTTGGGAGTGTACTTCTACTCGAGTCGCCATGACGACAGATCAATAACATGACAGATCCATGTTTGACATACTCAAAATGACAACGCTGTTTCCCTCTGTGCTATGGTTTTGCTCAAAATGGCTCAAATAGCCGCCAGAATAAGCCATAATGTTGTCGTAGGCGTTCCCTGGTAACTATGCGACTATAATTAGGTTTAGTTTGAAGAATTTCCAACGGAAAATAATAGATATGCACCAGGGACAAGCGTGCTTTCGTAGCCTAAAAATGTACGTATTCTACTCGACATCTGTCGGGTCAGAATAGCCCCAAATCGCCCTTTTGAATCTCTACGGCAGTGGTTTCCAAACTGTGGGGCGCGCCGCCCTTGGAGCGGTGTTACTGAGACAGCCGAGAACGTGGGAGAGCGGGAGGACAGCGCACGAAGTTTGGAAACTACCGCTCCACAGCATGGACTCGCCGGGCGAAGCCTTAACGGGGTTTTAGTAACAATGTGCCATATAGGCACCCATATATAACCCTATTTCATAAGAGTGGACAGGCTAATCATTTTTGATCTCACTGTATAAATAAACCATATGTTTTTAGAGGATTTTATGTACGCTAGGAAATATTGTTAATTAACTAACTTTGTGCTAATCAGTAAGAACGGTAAAAAAATACCATTATGGAACAATACCGTGCTCAAAGAATTTACTAAAACAAGTCAACGAAAAAGTTCAAATTTGTAACGGTTCTTTTTGATGACATTTTTATCAACAGGTGTTTTTTCTTTTTCTTGATATTTTGGAGTTTTTTTTAATTATTTTTAAATAATTATCAGTATTTGTACTATCTATCTATCTATCTATCTATCTATCTATTCATCTTTAAAATAACCGGTACAAATATGTTTCCTGTTGCTTCAATTGTAATCCACAACCAAAATTCTCTAATTCTGTCCCTGAACTCAACATATGGACAAACCCCATACAAACGTAAAATCCCACAACCCTCACCACACCACAACAAACACCAGCCACCTTTATACATAAACCAACCACCAAAACCAACCCGAAAAACCAACAAAAATACTCACAGTAGTCTTCTTAAGCTTAACCTTGAGGATGTCATCCAGCGAAATGACGGGCCTTGAATTCTCGTTCCCCTTCTTACCGTCCTTCTTGCCGCCCTTCGGCCTCGCTATAGGCGTCGTCAGATTAAACAGCAGGAGAGGCGGCGGCGGGGGTGGAGGCGGCGGGGGCATGCACGGGGGCGGAGGAGGAGGTGGCGCGCACGGCTCCTGCGGCGGTCTGCTTCGCATGGCCTCTTCCATGTCCGTCAGTTTCCGCTTGATGCAGTCGATCTCCGACAGGTCCCGTCTGATCTTCGTAATCTCGTCGACAAGCTGCGAGATCGTGCCGCGGCTCTCCTCCGTCGTGCGGACTAGCTCGCGCTCGAGCACCTCCACTTTCGAGGCGAGCATCACCATCTGCAGGCAGTGAGACTCGCAGGCCTTGCACGGCGGCGAGGTGCGCGTGATCTCGGGAATCCCCGGCGGAATTGGCGCTGTTGTCGGTCCGGTCTTCGGTAGTAATGTCTGCGAGGAAGATTAGAATGAACGGGATTAGTGTTGTATTGTTTTTGTCGTTAGTTTTTAATTTATTGACGAAAAATGAGTGTGTTTAAAGTTTAATAATCACCGCTAGTAACCATGAAAGTAGTTAAGTCATTTCCATATATAACGTTACCATCCAATGACAGCAGCTCTATATACTTTAGTCTGAATACACGATATTAATACACGTCATTCGCGGCTGGTTTAAATTTAGATCAGAGATGGTCCGAGTTAAATATCCCTAAGTACGATTCGATGGCAACTCAAATAGTGTTGTATTACTTAACCTTTGCACTCCGTAAAATGACCCGTCTAATCATACCTTTAACGCAGCAACCCATACCGAAATAACGCCATATAATCGCGCATCATTCATCATTTTTTGGTTGCTCGACGCAACGGGAATATTTCAATGTTTTATTACGCAATCTTGAGAGTGAATTTATGTTTTAAATAATAAATAAATAAATAGATAATTCTTTGTGCAATTTAAATGTAATAAAATCTGCGAATTTGAGAAAGGAAGGTTTATAATTATATACATAAATATAGAATTAAATGAAAATTGTGTGTTGTTTAATATTTTTTAGCCTGTACTTTACAATGACGGTATAACTATATACTATCAGCTTTGCTCCGAAGAAAGGGGCTTTGTGACTAAATTATCAACGAGGTTTTTGTTTTGAACACGTTTTGATCGGAAACTATTTTACAGTTCATCTGTCATTTTTAAGACCCGTAGATACTGCATTTGTAGGTCGTTTATCTGAATTTAGTTTGATTCGAAGTTAAAGATTTTTTTGTGACATTTTGAGTTGATTACTATAACAGATTTTTAAATTAAATATAGCCTGTACGAGGCTATATTTTTTTTAAAAAAAGCTTTAAACGACCTTCAAATGCAAATAGGACGACAGCTACAATTTATATTTGTAGAATGCTTCTATCATGTCTCATTTTTAACATTCTAAAACAAAATTTTTCTAAAAGCAGGTGAAATTTGTTTACCGTTGTACTATGTTACAATTTTTAACCTATTGTTTAAATGTTCAAAACAAACTTTGCTTCCAGCTCCAAACCACACTTTAAAAAAATAATAAAAATTTGCCGAAAATCTAGAACCAAGATACTTGGAAAAAAGAGACTACATTTAAAAACTTTAAAATCTAACATAAATAGCAGTAATTTTAATCTTCACATATCTTCACAGCTAAAAGCGTTAATATAATATAATATCTATCTTTTCAGTTTACTGATTAGCATAAGAGTCTGCATGGTTGCCATAATCTAAAAGAATGAATTTGAATTTATTTTGAACAAATATTTGTTAAAATACGCCATTTAAAAATGATGAACTGAATAAAATACAAGAGGTCCAACGACTATACCCTGCAGCTATAGTTACGAAATAGCAAGATAATAAAGGTGCCTTTTCAAATGACCGTAAACTGCAACATCTAATGCCAACACGCAACAGATCCATTTGTCATGGTAGCAATGTCACAATTTACTGTCACACGAAAACGCACCTCAAATAAAAGCAATAGAAATATCAACCAACAAACCAATATCATAGTTGCGCCCCACACATCTTGCATTTCTTCGAACGATTCGAGCACTTTTTACTTTCAAATTAGAGTGTTCACGCACTAAAATTTTACGATTGAATTTGATTTGGCAACACCTGTCAAAACTTAAACTTCAATTTGAGTTGTCATTATGTTATAGACTCAAACTTATCGATGACTTACATAAATCAACTTAGATACAAATTTATTACTATTACATTAGTTCGTTAAATAAAAAAACTACAATACCTTTTTTAGTGTTAACCCAAGCCTGGCACACAGTTCTGAGATCCTCGCTATCCACTTGGCGATATACCGCGTGTGGAACTTCTTCACCTTGCTCATAATTCGAAATCCGTCCCCGGAAATGTTCAAAATGTTCTCAGATTTCGAATGCGCCTTGGCGGGACTGAAAGTCTTCGGTACAAAACTCCCGGTATTTCTCTTCTCCGCGTTCATTAACCCCCTTCTCTTACAAGGCAACTCCTTCGGCTTTTTCGGAGAGACGCTCTTGAAGCATCGCCGTTTCTTAACGGAGGCGGTATACTCGAATTTTTTAATTTTCTGCGGAAGGATATTTTCTTTCGCGGAGATGTCGTTGACGTTGTTTATGTTCGGTGTTTTCGGGGTGCGGTATATGTACGAGCTGGTAATTTCCGTTTGCTTTTGGAAGAGTTGCGCCGCTGCGTTCTGATTTATAACCGTTTTCGCTAGGTTTTCGATTAGTAGATCGTTTTTCATCTTGGGCGTCGAGGCAGATTTGGTGTCGAGGAGATGCTGAAACGACAATTCGGCGTCACTCACGTTCAGTCTTAGATCGTTCTGAAATATTATAGGCGAGTTTTCCGCCCGTAATATCTCGGAAAAATTCTGCAACTTCTTGAACTTCATCCGATTGAATTTATTCGAGAAACTCTTCCGCGAGATTGGCGTAATATCCCTATCTAACAAATCCGCTTGGTTCATCTTCGGGGTTTCAAAAATATTAATGCAATTCTCGAAATACATCGTCTCCTCCTTCTTTTCCGTCTCGATGGTCTGCGTGGAAACATCCACAGTTAACGGGGTGCGCTCCTTCCCTGGCGAATGCAATTTCGACACGCTCGAATTTGAACGTAACCTCACGGGGGTGTGCGGCGTGGCCCCACGGCGATTTACCGTCGAGACGGCGCTCGAGAGATTATCGATAAACGGGGAATTCGTGACCGTGGGCCGTCTAGGCGTCATGTTATTGAGATGAACGGGCGTGACGCTTCCCGAGGAATTCCCGTCTTCCAAAAGGTTTCGCAAAGCGATCGTGCTGTTTCGGAGTATCCTGGGTGTGGCGACGACGGACTCGCTCCGGTTGCGGCCGATAGGGCTTCCGAGAAAGGTGGATCGGCTCCGCATCCGCACCCTAGGAGTCTGTAAAGGCGTTGTAATTTGAGGTAATGTCACGAAACATTCGTCGTCCATTGGCTGACCTTCCTTTGGCGTTGTTGGCTGTTCTTCTTCGACGGAGACTGTGGTAGCGATGGTGGCAGAGAGGTGGTGCCAGTGCGGATTCCTCCGCTTCTGGCGCTTGGATCTCCGGCGTTTGGGCATTCTTCGTCTAGAAAATTGAAGAATCTGTAGAAAAGGACGATCAGTGGCCACGCGAAGCACGTGTTTATCAGGAGCATGAACATCGCGGAGCCGGCGGGTATCCAAAATGCGACTTGACAACGGGATCAAGCAAAAAAACAACAAATTCGTGAGGTTATGTCAAAGGAACTACGATCCGCCGGCTGGTCAAGGTGCGGCCGATTTTTTTCGGGTAAACTTACGCGTTTTCAGAGTACTGCGCTCGTTCTCATGGGTTTCGGCTTCGTAGAAGTCCTAAAATTTCGGTAAAACGCGCATTTACGGCGACTTTTTTTGAATTCGGTGTGCGTTGCTACAGAAACGGGCAGAAACACGCCCTGTAACCGGCCGAGAGGGCAAAATTAAAATCACCAACCCCAACCCAACTCCGTTTCAGCCTGTCCACAGTTTTAATTATCATTATTAATAAGGTCCCCGCCCGCTTAAACCCGCACAAATTATTGAGCATACTTCATCAATCAAAATTTTAAACAAAAATCGCAGTAAATAAATATAAATAGCAACGAAAAACTGCATACGGCACGCACCTCAACAAACCGAAAGTTACTATACCGGATTACCGAACGGACAATTTCAAATTTACGAATATCTACCTGTCTGTTTTTTCTTGCGATGTATCTTTTGGGAGTCTGCTTTTGGTTCAGATCGATGCCTTCGTTTTTTGGATTACAAAATTACACAAAACATCACTTCACGGAGAAAAGAAACGTCTAAAAAACTCAGAAAACAGTGAATAACTGACTAAAAACAGGACGAAACGTCAAAGTGACAACCAAAACACGGTAACGCCCTCCAATTTATTTTTGTTGTTTTTTAGAACTAATTTAAACGTCATAATAAAAACTTGATCAACATTTTTCTCTTTTTTATTAATCTAATTTATTATTTCCATTATTATTAATTTATTAACTTATAACAACCAAATTAATCACTTTCTTCTTCGTCGCTAAAATAAGAGCTTTTCTTAATTTTCTTGCGTTGATTAGCCTCAGTATCATTATCGTCATAACTTCCAGTAGCCACTTTAAATCTATACTCCTCCAATTCTGATTTCTCCCTCTACAAAAATAAATATTAAATTTAATCATGATTTAAATAAAAATAATACCTCCAAAGCGATAGCAGCACTTAAAGTCTCGCAGTCGTCAATTTCATCATTATCTGAAAACTCGTCGCCCGATTTTTGATCTGTAACTTCGGTTTCAGGTTCATCCTGTTTCTTCTTTCGTTTTCTAACTTTTTTGGGGGGAGGGTCTCGTTCACCCAAAAGATTCTTGGGGCATTTGTAACTTAAATGCCCGTACTCGCTACATTCATAACATTTTAATTTGCTTGTGTATTCCTGAAACAAACAAAAATTGAATAAATGGAAAATTGTAAATAAATATACGATATATACTTTGCGTCTTATAAATTCAGTACTTCTGCCGTTGTCTTTTGCTATACTAGACTTAATAATCCTTCCAAACATCTAAAAAACAATTTAGTTTTCTGTGATAAATAAATTGAAATAAAAACTATGATTGTTACTTTACCTCTTTCGTGTTTGTTTCTTCTATACATTTCTTCGCGTCGTCTGGTTTTAAGAAGTAAATAAAGGCAACACCTTTGCTCTTTCGGGTTTGCTTATCTTTCATGACGGTAACCCTAAAATATGTTGTTTTTTTAGGAATAACACATTTTGGATGCCCCAAATGTTATATATTGGAAAGTTAGGGTATACAAACTTTATAATCCTGCCATACTTCTCGAATAGTTTGTGTATATCGTTGTTACTCAGGTCAAACGGGAGGTTAGAAATGTACACTGTACTTTTACTTGGGACTAAACCACTGCTCATTGTTGCTACTTAATTCCTTTATAACAAATTAATAACGGTATACCTTAATAACTTCTTCTAAATATTTGTTCCTAAAAATACTTAATTTTAGTGTTTTGATTAGCTATTTAAACATTTCTAATGTTAGGTTATGTTTATTTGGAAACGTTCAAATATTGATTATAATAAATGACTGGATATAATATAGTATTTCTGTAAATATTAAACGAGTTACTTAAAATAATAAATTGATATATGTATAAATTAATTTCTAATCTTAGGATATTTATTTGAATAAATGGAACCGTTCTAAAATGTAAAATTAAGAACTGTCAACTGGGCCCGAAGGGGAAATAATAGATAGGAGGAAGGCTTCATGGAATCCAAGATATTGAAAGTGGTTGCAAGAATGGGTTGCATAAAGGAATAAATAACTATAATAAACACAATAAATTATCCTAATAAACATTTATTGTTGTATACATATACATAAGCAATTACATACAGAAAAATCATAATTTATAAACACGAATACGGATACACAATTGTTTATTTTATTAAATTACAGCTCGTCACTAAACGTGGAATGATTATTCTATTCAATTAAAACAAATATCAATAACAGAGAAATTTTAAAAGCAAATTGGAACTTATATTAATTACAATATCAACATTTTATTAAATCTTTAAGTTATATCTAAGCTGCTCTTATAACAGCATCGTACGACTGATACACAAACGGGGCCACCTCTAGCGAACGGGTCTTCAAGCTGAGCGTAGCCGTTGGCGACCCTGGCTGAATCTTCAACTCGAGCAAGACCCAAATCCCGTTCGTCAATTTCAACGACTGATACAGCATATCCTGCCCCTCGACAGTCCGTTTCGCGATCGTAAAGATATTATTATACGTCATCTTATTCGCAATTTGATCGGCGGTCGATTTGATATCGTTTATCGTGTATTGTACCTGCAAAAACGCAAAAATTAAAATTATAACCTCAAAATTTCTAACCTCAAATTTTTTTTTACCTCGTTTGAGGCCGGGATGTCTTTCCAGGTGGTCAGGAAGAATCGTTTCTCTAGTTGGCCATCCTCGCAGAACAGCATTTGGATCGAAATGGGGCAAGCGTAGTAGAATACGTCGACGTTGTTCTTTATCGCGACTTGCAGGTTAGTTAGCGGTTCCATGCGTTGTACGGGTCCGGAACAGTTCAGTTGTAGGCTCGCTTCAAGGCTTTGACCCGGTTGGAGGGCCCCAAGAGTCAAGGGGGCCGCTGGAGCTAAGCCAAAACTGTTCTTGTTGAATTGAATGGCAAAGCCGTTCATCGCCTTTGAAAGAAAGTTTTGTTAGTTTCTGGACATTCTGTATAATAATTTATTTCTATCCTATATAAAGTAAAATTGTAACAATGCAGCAACTAACAAGAAAACATTAAAAACCTCCTTTGGGTCACCTCAAAAAAATTTACGTATAAAACTGACCTGCATAGCTTTGTTCGTAAACGAAAGATCCATCATCATCTGGCCAGACCGTCTCGAGAATGTGCCCCAAATCTCCAGGCCTTTGCCCTTTTCGGCAGGCAACCAACAGGCCTTCGGAAGACTTATCATACTCGGGGCTGTCGTCAATCCAAATATGTCTCCGAGAAGGCCAGTGGTACTAGGAGCAATATCCGTAGGACCACCAAGCTAAAAAAAACAAACAAAAATCAATCAAAATTTGCCAATATAACTTTCCGATTGTGGTTCTTGATGCAATTTTTGATGCTGATTACGCCGGTATAATTAGATTTTACTGATTTGGAACGGTTCGGCAGTTATTACGTTCCCAATTATCAAAAATGATGCTAAAAACACCCATTCTACTATATTAGAAACTCTGAAAGCAAACTGTGTCCAATCCAACTGACCGATGTTGACGGTTCAAACGGTATCGGATGGGAAATTGTACGAGGAATTCATTTCTGAACGTCGCGTAGCTCAAAAATTCGCGGTTCGCGAGAAAACCGCGAGAAACCGCGGAAACTATGGTTTTCCACTTTCTGGCCAAACGGTACGCGTTACGGAAAAACCGAGCACACCGTTGAATTCAGCACATCCCAATGCATCAGCATGACTACATTAGAACGCTCTATCTCTTAAAAAGTTATAATTATTTTTTCGGTCTAAATTTAGCACTTTTAGATAGAAAAAAATTGAACATTGCAACCGTTGGTGATAGAAAGGTTTACCCACTACCAAATGATAGCTCTCGTTGAGTCTATCAAAAATATATATACTTTCATATGCCTAAGTTTTACCATTTTCAAGTTATGTGGTCCATTTCGCTTATTTTTGTATTATTTGAAAAACCGTAATTTCAGCACAACTCGGTAACCAGTAGAGACAGAGACTTTTCCTATGTAAATTTGTAATCAGCGCACCCGTTTTAGTAAGATAGCGAAGGTTTCATGTTGATCCGGGCCCTAGTTTTTGAGATAGGTGTGCTACTTCAAAATTATAGTTTAAAATATGTGATTTCTTACAAAATTTTAGCCAGTCGGCGAAAACTCAACTACCTTCAATCAAATTAAGGTTGTGGTTCTTGATACAATTTTTGACGCTGATTACGCCGGTATAATTAGATTTTACTTATTTGGAACGGTTCGGCAGTTATTACGTTCCCAATTATCAAAAATGATGCTAAAAACACCCATTATACTATATTAGAAACTCTGAAAGCAAACTGTGTCCGATCCAATCGACCGATGTTGACGGTTCAAACGGTATCGGATGGGAAATTGGCCGAGGAATTCATTTCTGAAAGTCGCGTAGCTCTAAGATTAGCGGTTCGCGAGAAAACCGCGAAAAACCGCGGAAACTATAGTTTCCCACTTTCTGGCCAAACGGTACGCGTTACGGAAAAACCGAGCTCACCGTTGAATTCAGCACATCCCAATGCATAAGTATGACTACAGTAGAACGCTCTATCTCTCAAAAAGTTATAATTATCTTTTCGGTCTAAATTTAGCACTTTTAGATAGAAAAAAATTGAACTTTGCAACCGTTGGTGATAGAAAGGTTTACCCACTACCAAATGATAGCTCTCGTTGAGTGTATCAAAAATATGTATACTTTTATATGCCTAAGATTTACCATTTTCAAGTTATGTGGTCCATTTCGCTTATTTTTGTATTATTTAAAAAAACTAAATTTCAGCACAACTCGGTAACCAGTAGAGACAGAGCCTTTTCCTATGTAAATTTGTATTCAGCGGACCCATTTTAGTAAGATAGCAAAGGTTTCATGTTGATCCGGGCCCTAGTTTTTGAGATAGGTGTGCCAGTTCAAAATTATAGTTTAAAATATGTGATTTCTTACAAAATTTTAGCCAGTCGGCAAAAACTCAACTACCTTCAATCAAATTAAGGTTGTGGTTCTTGATACAATTTTTGACGCTGATTACGCCGGTATAATTAGATTTTACTTATTTGGAACGGTTCGGCAGTTATTACGTTCCCAATTATCAAAAATGATGCTAAAAACACCCATTATACTATATTAGAAACTCTGAAAGTAAACTGTGTCCGATCCAATCGACCGATGTTGACGGTTCAAACGGTATCGGATGGGAAATTGGCCGAGGAATTCATTTCTGAAAGTCGCGTAGCTCTAAGATTCACGGTTCGCGAGAAAACCGCGAAAAACCGCGGAAACTATAGTTTTCCACTTTCTGGCCAAACGGTACGCGTTACGGAAAAACCGAGCTCACCGTTGAATTCAGCACATCCCAATGCATAAGCATGACTACAGTAGAACGCTCTATCTCTCAAAAAGTTATAATTATTTTTTCGGTCTAAATTTAGCACTTTTAGATAGAAAAAAATTGAACTTTGCAACCGTTGGTGATAGAAAGGTTTACCCACTACCAAATGATAGCTCTCGTTGAGTGTATCAAAAATATGTATACTTTTATATGCCTAAGATTTACCATTTTCAAGTTATGTGGTCCATTTCGCTTATTTTTGTATTATTTAAAAAAACTAAATTTCAGCACAACTCGGTAACCAGTAGAGACAGAGCCTTTTCCTATGTAAATTTGTATTCAGCGGACCCATTTTAGTAAGATAGCAAAGGTTTCATGTTGATCCGGGCCCTAGTTTTTGAGATAGGTGTGCCAGTTCAAAATTATAGTTTAAAATATGTGATTTCTTACAAAATTTTAGCCAGTCGGCGAAAACTCAACTACCTTCAATCAAATTAAGGTTGTGGTTCTTGATACAATTTTTGACGCTGATTACGCCGGTATAATTAGATTTTACTTATTTGGAACGGTTCGGCAGTTATTACGTTCCCAATTATCAAAAATGATGCTAAAAACACCCATTATACTATATTAGAAACTCTGAAAGCAAACTGTGTCCGATCCAATCGACCGATGTTGACGGTTCAAACGGTATCGGATGGGAAATTGGCCGAGGAATTCATTTCTGAAAGTCGCGTAGCTCTAAGATTAGCGGTTCGCGAGAAAACCGCGAAAAACCGCGGAAACTATAGTTTCCCACTTTCTGGCCAAACGGTACGCGTTACGGAAAAACCGAGCTCACCGTTGAATTCAGCACATCCCAATGCATAAGTATGACTACAGTAGAACGCTCTATCTCTCAAAAAGTTATAATTATCTTTTCGGTCTAAATTTAGCACTTTTAGATAGAAAAAAATTGAACTTTGCAACCGTTGGTGATAGAAAGGTTTACCCACTACCAAATGATAGCTCTCGTTGAGTGTATCAAAAATATGTATACTTTTATATGCCTAAGATTTACCATTTTCAAGTTATGTGGTCCATTTCGCTTATTTTTGTATTATTTAAAAAAACTAAATTTCAGCACAACTCGGTAACCAGTAGAGACAGAGCCTTTTCCTATGTAAATTTGTATTCAGCGGACCCATTTTAGTAAGATAGCAAAGGTTTCATGTTGATCCGGGCCCTAGTTTTTGAGATAGGTGTGCCAGTTCAAAATTATAGTTTAAAATATGTGATTTCTTACAAAATTTTAGCCAGTCGGCAAAACTCAACTACCTTCAATCAAATTAAGGTTGTGGTTCTTGATACAATTTTTGACGCTGATTACGCCGGTATAATTAGATTTTACTTATTTGGAACGGTTCGGCAGTTATTACGTTCCCAATTATCAAAAATGATGCTAAAAACACCCATTATACTATATTAGAAACTCTGAAAGCAAACTGTGTCCGATCCAATCGACCGATGTTGACGGTTCAAACGGTATCGGATGGGAAATTGGCCGAGGAATTCATTTCTGAAAGTCGCGTAGCTCTAAGATTAGCGGTTCGCGAGAAAACCGCGAAAAACCGCGGAAACTATAGTTTCCCACTTTCTGGCCAAACGGTACGCGTTACGGAAAAACCGAGCTCACCGTTGAATTCAGCACATCCCAATGCATAAGTATGACTACAGTAGAACGCTCTATCTATCAAAAAGTTATAATTATCTTTTCGGTCTAAATTTAGCACTTTTAGATAGAAAAAAATTGAACTTTGCAACCGTTGGTGATAGAAAGGTTTACCCACTACCAAATGATAGCTCTCGTTGAGTGTATCAAAAATATGTATACTTTTATATGCCTAAGATTTACCATTTTCAAGTTATGTGGTCCATTTCGCTTATTTTTGTATTATTTAAAAAAACTAAATTTCAGCACAACTCGGTAACCAGTAGAGACAGAGCCTTTTCCTATGTAAATTTGTATTCAGCGGACCCATTTTAGTAAGATAGCAAAGGTTTCATGTTGATCCGGGCCCTAGTTTTTGAGATAGGTGTGCCAGTTCAAAATTATAGTTTAAAATATGTGATTTCTTACAAAATTTTAGCCAGTCGGCAAAAACTCAACTACCTTCAATCAAATTAAGGTTGTGGTTCTTGATACAATTTTTGACGCTGATTACGCCGGTATAATTAGATTTTACTTATTTGGAACGGTTCGGCAGTTATTACGTTCCCAATTATCAAAAATGATGCTAAAAACACCCATTATACTATATTAGAAACTCTGAAAGCAAACTGTGTCCGATCCAATCGACCGATGTTGACGGTTCAAACGGTATCGGATGGGAAATTGGCCGAGGAATTCATTTCTGAAAGTCGCGTAGCTCTAAGATTAGCGGTTCGCGAGAAAACCGCGAAAAACCGCGGAAACTATAGTTTCCCACTTTCTGGCCAAACGGTACGCGTTACGGAAAAACCGAGCTCACCGTTGAATTCAGCACATCCCAATGCATAAGTATGACTACAGTAGAACGCTCTATCTCTCAAAAAGTTATAATTATCTTTTCGGTCTAAATTTAGCACTTTTAGATAGAAAAAAATTGAACTTTGCAACCGTTGGTGATAGAAAGGTTTACCCACTACCAAATGATAGCTCTCGTTGAGTGTATCAAAAATATGTATACTTTTATATGCCTAAGATTTACCATTTTCAAGTTATGTGGTCCATTTCGCTTATTTTTGTATTATTTAAAAAAACTAAATTTCAGCACAACTCGGTAACCAGTAGAGACAGAGCCTTTTCCTATGTAAATTTGTATTCAGCGGACCCATTTTAGTAAGATAGCAAAGGTTTCATGTTGATCCGGGCCCTAGTTTTTGAGATAGGTGTGCCAGTTCAAAATTATAGTTTAAAATATGTGATTTCTTACAAAATTTTAGCCAGTCGGCAAAAACTCAACTACCTTCAATCAAATTAAGGTTGTGGTTCTTGATACAATTTTTGACGCTGATTACGCCGGTATAATTAGATTTTACTTATTTGGAACGGTTCGGCAGTTATTACGTTCCCAATTATCAAAAATGATGCTAAAAACACCCATTATACTATATTAGAAACTCTGAAAGTAAACTGTGTCCGATCCAATCGACCGATGTTGACGGTTCAAACGGTATCGGATGGGAAATTGGCCGAGGAATTCATTTCTGAAAGTCGCGTAGCTCTAAGATTCACGGTTCGCGAGAAAACCGCGAAAAACCGCGGAAACTATAGTTTTCCACTTTCTGGCCAAACGGTACGCGTTACGGAAAAACCGAGCTCACCGTTGAATTCAGCACATCCCAATGCATAAGCATGACTACAGTAGAACGCTCTATCTCTCAAAAAGTTATAATTATTTTTTCGGTCTAAATTTAGCACTTTTAGATAGAAAAAAAATTAACATTGCAACCGTTGGTGATAGAAAGGTTTACCCACTACCAAATGATAGCTCTCGTTGAGTCTATCAAAAATATGTATACTTTTATATGCCTAAGATTTACCATTTTCAAGTTATGTGGTCCATTTCGCTTATTTTTGTATTATTTGAAAAAGCTAAATTTCAGCACAACTCGGTAACCAGTAGAGACAGAGCCTTTTCCTATGTAAATTTGTATTCAGCGGACCCATTTTAGTAAGATAGCAAAGGTTTTATGTTGATCCGGGCCCTAGTTTTTGAGATAGGTGTGCCAGTTCAACATTATAGTTTAAAATATGTGATTTCTTACAAAATTTTAGCCAGTCGGCAAAAACCCAACTACCTTCAATCAAATTAGGGTTGTGGTTCTTGATACAATTTTTGACGCTGATTACGCCGGTATAATTAGATTTTACTTATTTGGAACGGGTCGGCAGTTATTACGTTCCCAATTATCAAAAATGATGCCAAAAACACTCATTTTACTATATTAGAAACTTTGAACGCAAACTGTGTCCGTTCCAATCGACCGATGTTGACGGTTCAAACGGTATCGGATGGGAAATTGGCCGAGGAACTCATTTCTGAAAGTCGCGTAGCTCTAAGATTTTCGGTTCGCGAGAAAACCGCGAAAAATCGCGGAAACTATAGTTTTCCACTTTCTGGCCAAACGGTACGCGCTACGGAAAAACCGAGCTCACCGTTGAATTCAGCACATCCCAATGCATAAGCATGACTACATTAGAACGCTCTATCTCTCAAACAGTTATAATTATTTTTTCGGTCTAAATTTAGCACTTTTAGATAGAAAAAAATTGAACATTGCAACCGTTGATGATAGAAAGGTTTACCCACTACCAAATGATAGCTCTCGTTGAGTCTATCAAAAATATATATACTTTCATATACCTAAGATTTACCATTTTCAAGTTATGTGGTCCATTTCGCTTATTTTTGTATTATTTGAAAAAGCGTAATTTCAGCACAACTCGGTAACCAGTAGAGAGAGAGACTTTTCCTATGTAAATTTGTAATCAGCGGACCCGTTTTAGTAAGATAGCAAAGGTTTCATGTTGATCCGGGCCCTAGTTTTTGAGATAGGTGTGCTACTTCAAAATTATAGTTCAAAATATGTGATTTCTTACAAAATTTTAGCCAGTGGGCAAAAACCCAACTACCTTCAATCAAATTAAGGTTGTGGTTCTTGATACAATTTTTGACGCTGATTACGCCGGTATAATTAGATTTTACATATTTGGAACGGTTCGGCAGTTATTACGTTCCCAATTATCAAAAATGATGCTAAAACACCCATTTTACTATATTAGAAACTTTGAACGCAAACTGTGTCCGATCCAACTGACCGATGTTGACGGTTCAAACGGTATCGGATGGGAAATTGGGCTAGGAATTCATTTCTGAAAGTCGCGTAGCTCTAAGATTCGCGGTTCGCGAGAAAACCGCGAAAAACCGCGGAAACTATAGTTTTCCACTTTCTGGCCAAACAGTACGCGTTACGGAAAAACCGAGCTCACCGTTGAATTCAGCACATCCCAATGCATAAGCATGGCTACATTAGAACGCTCTATCTCTCAAAAAGTTATAATTGTTTTTTCGGTCTAAATTTAGCACTTTTAGATAGAAAAAAATTGAACATTGCAACCGTTGGTGATAGAAAGGTTTAGCCACTACCAAATGATAGCTCTCGTTGAGTCTATCAAAAATATATATACTTTCATATGCCTAAGATTTACCATTTTCAAGTTATGTGGTCCATTTCGCTTATTTTTGTATTATTTGAAAAACCGTAATTTCAGCACAACTCGGTAACAAGTAGAGACAGAGACTTTTCCTATGTAAATTTGTATTCAGCGGGCCCATTTGAGTAAGATAGCAAACGTTTCATGTTGATCCGGGCCCTAGTTTTTGAGATAGGTGTGCCACTTCAAAATTATAGTTTAAAATTTGTGATTTCTTACAAAATTTTAGCCAGTCGGCAAAAACCCAACTACCTTCAAACAAATTAAGGTTGTGGTTCTTGATACAGTTTTTGACGCTGATTACGCCGGTATAATTAGATTTTACTTATTTGGAACGGTTCGGCAGTTATTACGTTCCTAATTATCAAAAATGATGCTAAAAACACTCATTTTACTATATTGGAAAGTTTGAACGCAAACTGTGTTTTAAAAAACTTACCAAAAGATCGACGTTGCTCGTAGGTAGCGCCGCTGGAGCGGCGGGTGCGGAACTACCGATGTCCATGCTCAATAGATCGCCGATTAGAGATTCTTGGTTAGGAATGACGGTGGCTTCAGGTTGCGCTGCTGGCTCGTCTACGGAGCCTTGACGAGCGGGTAATGATTTTCTGATGCCAGCGCTGCGACCCTCGACAAAAGCTGTCGGGGGTTTGTGGTAGACGCTGGCTAAAGACGATATGTGGCAAATCAGTTCGTCCAGTAAGGTGGGCTCTAGGAGATCTGTCTCTTCCGAGATGAGAGGTTTGTCTGCCAGGACGACTTCTTTCGCCGCCGCGGGATCGGTACTCAATAATCTGTAAATGTTAGCGGTGAGTTATTTTTCTAATTAAAAAAAGGTGTGAAATTTTCCAGCATTACTTGCATTATTTAAATTATTGAGTAATTAATTATAAAATTAAGAAATTATAGTTTTTGTACATAAAATTTAACTGTAGGTATGATTTCTTT
This sequence comes from Melinopterus prodromus, assembly GCA_964023965.1. NCBI lineage: Eukaryota > Metazoa > Arthropoda > Insecta > Coleoptera > Scarabaeidae > Melinopterus > Melinopterus prodromus. The sequence goes on along the minus strand of OZ030395.1, from coordinate 3,896,964 downwards.
TCTTTTTCTTTGCTTTTGTTTCTTTTCTATGTTATAATTAGTTCAATATATGTACTTTTATTTGTACTATAGAATGTTGAGCTTGATTCAGTTAAGTTTAAAATGCGTTTGTGAAGACAAAAAAAAACAAAAGTAGCATTTGCCAAAAAAAAAAACAGTACAGTGTAAACACACTTGTCAATATTATCAAACGGCCATATAGTCAAATGGCATCATTTCAAAAATTAATCCCAAAATAAAAAACTTCATCTTACGAATTAGAATTATTATAATAAATTTTAACCCATCAACTTGTGTAGTAATGTCACATTAAGAGTCTCCGACCTCCAAAACGCAAAAATAACCCACGTCATAAATATTGCGCCAAATAGAATAGAATAGAATAGAATAGAATAGAATAGCTTTATTAATTGCTCAGCAACAAGTCAAAATCAAATATAATCAATATAATAGCTATTCATAATGGCAACAAGTTTTACAATACATAATTCAATTTCAATTCACTTCATCAGAGATTCCTTGAATTCTTCCATTGTGTAAGGTGGCGTGTCAATTAGGTGACGGGTTACAGTCCTCTTGAAAGTGTTCAATGATAGGTCTCTCCACGATGCAGGAATCATGTTAAATAGGCGAATACCATCGCACAGGAAGTCGGTCGTGGAAAGCCTACCAAAAGGTAGCTGCAGTTGGTCTCGGCCCCGAGTGTTGTGATTGTGGATCTGGCTTCTGACTATTTGCGTTCTTCTGTTTGCTCTGGTATGCAACAAGTGCAGCCTTACATATTCGCCGTAGATGGTTACGATTTCATACTTTTTAAATAGTGGTCTTGCAGAAACCGTACTAGCCGCACCCTCCAGGGAACGGATTGCTCTCTTCTGAAGTACAAAGATCTTTCTCACATGCGCTGATGAACCCCAAGCCATTAAACCATAGGTCATCCGTGGATGAAATAGTGCATAGTATGTAGCTTTTGCAGCTTCGACGTTTATTGTATGGGCTATGCGCCTTATTGCATAGATGGCTGAGGACAATTTGGCTGATAGTTCCTCAACATGTGGCAACCAGGTTAGACGGGAATCCACTCTCACTCCAAGGAATTTCACACTTGTTGGTGTTATTTGGTCTCTCCGACTGCTGGTCACGTGCAGTTCCGAGGTCTTTCCTAGGTTCAGGAGCAGTCGGTTTGCGGAGAACCACTCGGCAGCAGCCACTCTAGCACTCTCTTTTGCAAGCACTCGTGCTTCATCATCGCTACCTCGTATCAAGAGGGTGGTGTCGTCCGCATAGAGGATTGCCTCCGTTCCTGTACCTCTTGGAAAATCGTTGGTGTAAATAATGAAAAAAAGAGGACCAAGCAGGCTTCCCTGGGCGACACCTACCGTGACATCTCTCATGGTACTAGTGCCTTTATTGTTCGTGACATATTGTACTCTGTTCTGTAGGTAGGATTTAAGTAGTTGTAGCGAAACCCCTCGAAACCCGTAGTATTCCATTTTGTCGAGGAAGGATTGGTGGCACATGCAGTCGAAAGCCCTGGACAAATCCAGGAAGAGCGCGTCACACTTGTCTCCATCCTCCAGCGACTCCGACAACCATTCCATAAGTCTGTTTATGGCCTGCTTCGTGCCTCTTCCGGACCTGAAACCGTATTGTTCTGCACAAAAGTACCCAAGGTCATTAAAAAAATCGGTTATTCTCTTGGCCATTATTGCCTCTAAAACTTTTGACAAAACGGGCAGCACTGAGATTGGGCGATAGCTTGATGGTTCTGCTTCAGGTCCCTTCTTGAAAATAGCCGTCACCCTGGCGATCTTCAACTGATCCGGAAAGACTCCCTCCTCTATGCAAGCATTGAAGATGTCTGACAGTACACGAGCGATGAAGGGGGCAACAAGCTTCAGAGTTTCCGTGTCCATGTCAAAGTGATCCTTTGTCCTCTTCTTTTTCAGACTCCCTATCACCTCCAATATCTCCTGGTAGTCAGTAGGTTGAAAGAAGAAGCTCTTTCCATTGGTAGATATATTAATGGGTTTTTTCTTTTGCTGGTCAAGGGGAATCTGATGCTGCAACAACTGTGCTATAGAGACAAAGAAAGTGTTTAGTTCTTCACTTGAAGGACCAAGGTAAGGGGATTTGGTGTTCTTCTCTCTCCCAGTGATCTTCCCAATTGTAGTCCAGATAACTTTGGGTTTGTTGATTGCCTCGCTAATGTCCATACAATTTTTCAATTTATATGTCTCACTACAGGCACGGAGGTAGAAACTTTTGTAAGATGTAAATATTTCATTGAATTCGGTATCTGTAGAGTAAACTGAAGCAGTTTCCCTAATAAGATCCAATGTTTCCTTTATAGCAGCTAGCTCAGGTGAATGGGGTTTGGCTCTCGGAAGCATTTGCTTTCTCATCTTTATCGGGATGCAGTTGTTGTAGTGATATGTTAATATTTCCATAAAAGTGTCAAACATGCTTGTAGCGGTTACTTCACCATAAACATCAGCCCATTCCTCCCCTTCGAGTGCTCTGTAGAAGTTCATTTTGTTGGTGTTGGTAAATAATCTTCTCCTGACAAACATCTCTGGAGTATGTGTGACGTTTGTTGTTTGAAGTTCCATCAATTGTGGTTCGTGGTCTGAGATGTTACCTGGTACTGTGTGCATTTGGAATTTCTGGGAGTTTGTAAACATATTGTCAATAACATTATTTTTTCTAGTCGGTTGGAAAACAGTCTGTTTTAGGGCAAAAGTTGCCATCAAGTTTAGCAGATCCCGTGCCCTTCCTGTTGGCTCTGCAAAATTGACATTAAAATCACCACAAACAATAATGTTTATATCAGCAGGAAAGTGTGTCATCATGTAATTCAACATTGCCTCAATTATCATAATGAAGGTGTGGAACTCACCAAGACAGCTTCTGTATATCGATAATATCACTAGTCCTATCTCTGGTAAATGGACTGCAGATGCCTCACAGTGGACGTCCACCGACATATTCGCAATCTCCTTTGCCGGCACCACCACAAGGTCATCCCTGCACATAATTCCAGACCCGCCATGGATCCCACGTTTCCTCATGTACTTGTTGGCCCATTTGTAACCGTCAATGTTGTACAAACTGTGATTCGCCAGGGTAAGCCAGTGCTCCGATAGGCAGACCACGTCCACTTTATTACTGCTACACAAAAGTTCAAGAGCAACCAGTTTATTGGTAATGCACTGGATATTGAGATGCATTACTCTAATGTGGGTGTGGTGTGGATCCAGCCCAAAACTCTCCATGCGATCAAGTGTTGTTAAATTGCTTCCTTTGGTTTCGCTGCCCGATGAAAAAAACGGGTCACAAATGATCCGTGGGGCCACATGTTACTGCACATTGCCTTTTCTAGATGTACCAGATCTATCGTAACCTTGAAGGAAGAATAATGTTGTGGGAACTTTGATTCCAGCTTTTCGCATTGTGCTTCCGGGAACTGTGGTCTTAAAAACTCAACAACTTGGTTTTTTTCAGTTTCTGGGTGCAATCTTGAGACGTATAAGAATGCCTTTTTAGGCGCTACTTTAAGCCCGGCTTTATTACTGGCTATTTGTTTGTTGCCTATGATTACTTGTACTTCACTCTTGCGCTTTTGTTTTTGCTTCCTTTTCTGAACTATCCATTCGTTAGAGGGGATAGTGGTATTTATTACTTTAACAGGTGTTTTTGCTGCCTCTACTGCAGGTTTTTTATTGGTATCGGAGTTCAAACTGATGATTTGATTCATCTTCGCTCGCTGTTGTCGTTCCAGGACCTCGGCGTAGCTATTCGTAGCTTTCTCAACCTGTGAAGCTTCAGCTTCGTGATGTTGTGGTAGATGCTGGGTGTTTGTATGACCTGAACTGTTTGATACTTTGTTACCATTAGTAGCTAATGATGCCTTTGGAACATGTGAAGAGTGTCTTGTTTTTTCTGCCTCGAGCAGTACAATCTTCTCCTTTAGGAGCTGATTATATTCTAATAAAATTATGTTTTTATCTTCCTGCTCCTTTATAATTCGCTTTAGTAGCGTATTCTCATTCACCAGGGGCTGGCATTGGATGTCGTTGTCTTTAACCACTGGGATAACCTTACTTTTGGCCACATGCACACATGTCGCAGTTTTTGCTGAAGCTGACTGTATAATATTGTAATACATTATAAAATATAAATCGGTATTTGACTGTATTAAAAATATGACTTGTATTATAGTCATCCTAATAGATTACAGTTTAAGGAAACTATTTGTTATTACTTTTTAAAAAAATATGCGTTATTTCGATAAAAAACCAAAATTAAAATTGAATTTTATTCACGTCCTACCACGTGATCCAAAACGCTCTGTAATTGGCTCAGTCTCCAGTGACGTCATTCGGTAGTACGCTTATGAATCTCCCGTTTGAATTTACTACAAGTAATACTTTTATAATACTTAATCGATTTCGATGACATTTATTATATTAAAACTTCTAATGAATTACCTACGACCTAATACGATTTTCAATATCAACCAACCTCCAATAGATGAAACCGCGGTCCCTCAAATCAGGATTGTCGGAATCCTGTGTGGCCAAACTAAGAACGTGCTGAACCAAGGCCTGAGTGTGTGCCGGACGCTTCAGGAACAACTTGACGACAGCCGTCAGCAACTGCAGTTGCACCTGTGCATTCTCATCAGCAAAACCTAACAGACAAAAAAAAAATAAAACCCTAACCTCAAAAAAAAATTGTTTTTTTCAGGTACCTTCCAAGAAACTATCCAAGAGCTCATCGGCGTTATCAATACGCTCAGCGTACTCCCCGATGATCCAGATCATGCTGGCCCTGGCCTCGGGTTCGTCCAATGTGTCCAAATTCTCGCATAGGGTACTGATTATGCTTTCATACTTATTCGGGTATTTTCTAAAAAAAGATTGTTAAACGATTATAATTATATTACGAGCTCAATTCTGCTAATTAAAAACTTGTAACAAAACGTGCAAATTGTTTTATCGAACACCGAAAAACTTGACTTACCTGAATATATCTTTTATCACGACGATGGCTTCCTGCACTACGTAGTTGACTTTCGTCTGGATCAAATCGAGAAGTGTTGAGACGCAACGTTCCGCCGATGGTTCGACTTTGATGGCGCAACGACCGATAGCTCGGACTGCTTTCCTGACAAAATCAACATCGACTTCTGTCGCATATTCCTTTAATTCGCTAAGAACTTGTGCGATGTTTGCTTGGGACGCAAGACGAATCATGATGTCGAGCTTCTCGAGTTTTACGTAGATCGGGTCGTTGTATTTCACAAAGAAAACCTTTCAAAAAGAAAAAGTTAAAATAATTGATGCATTAATTTGCCTTTTTTTACAAGGAGGAACATTGTTTTTAATTTTTTGTTTATAGAGTTTGTTTTTGAATACCTTCATCTCGTGTTTGAGAATATCTGGTCTCTTTTGAACGATCAAGTTGATGTTTCTTAGCGCGACGTACTGTACTTCTGGTTCGGACGATAGTAGAGTAACCAAAGGTGGCGCTAGTTTCTTGCTCAGGTTGGCGCAGAATTCCGTATCTCCAGCTAAGATTTCCATCATTTTCATCAAGACCTATAAAGCAAAGAAGACTGTAAGAATTAATAAATAATTCAATTAAAAACAATCAAAGGTTATTTAAGATTGTTTAAATAAGAAGGAAAATGAAGAAAAATTACATGCAAAAATTCCTTATTTAGCTCTTAATTCTAATAACGATGATTTCTAACACCACAAATACCACAAAATTATTTTTTAAAAAGCAGATCTCATTCTGAGTAAAATGTTTCATATGGAATTATTTGCTTTTTCAATACCTTAAAAAGTTACGGCCATTTGAAGTATTAAAAATGTAAAAAAAATTATGTATTATACAAAAAAATAAGTATCAAAAAATGCAAAACCCATTACAACAATAAAAAGTAAATAAATCGAAGTAAAATTTTAAAAAAATGTAAAAATAAATTGTAACAAACAAAATAACAAAAATTTGTATTTCTGTATAACTTTTCCTATCTGAACAGTTTTGCAGGAAAAAACAGTGGGATACCGTGTATATGTATACTATACATATTTAAGGTTTTTACGCTTTACTTTTCTTTAAGGTTTAAGTTTGTAATTTTTTTATCAGGGTATAATAATCTAAGCTGCTTTTTTTAAGTTACCTCAATAAAATAGTTCAATTGGCAAAGTTGACTATATACCGCAGTTCGTTTTTGTGAGACTACTTGTATATCTCGTTTATTTGTATGGTATAGGTGATTCTTCTTCTCTAACACATTTTTTTTTAAAACTAATTACACATCATTGGAAAATATGACATATTTTTTAATTAAATTGATAAAAGAATGGTTTTTAATATAATTTTTAAGACTACTGAGCCAGTACACAACATTATGTTATGGGTTTTATTTATGGAATGCTTTGAAAGTCCAAAAAAATACTGCAATAGAATTGAGAACAGAGTGTAACAAATAATTTAAAAAAAGCAAATTATGCATTGAAACTGGGTTTACAGACTTAAATTACATTCGAATCATATTTTTCTGTTTTCGGACAGTAACAAATTAATAACATAAATGCCAAAACTGCCTAAAAGAAGTGGGAAATCTATATTTTTACCTTAACTGCCGATAATACGACCGCAGCATTAGCGTGAGCAAGTCTCGGAGTGATCCTTTCGCAGATACTTTGGGCCTCGCGGTCATCTTTGGGGCTATAATTTGAAAGGGAATCCAAAATGAATACCTGGCCCCATTCTGTACACTCGTTCAACGCAGTGAGAAGCTTATTGATGGTGTTCGTATTCAATTCTGCAAATGACAAGAGCAATAACAATAAAATCACAACAAAATATTAAGAAAAAATGAATTAAAAACTAAACAATCATAAATACGAACATTCAAAAAAAAATTAAACAAAAAATATGGTGAATCCGGAATGAATGCATTAATTTTAAAGGATTAGTAGATCAATTACATGCAAAAAATAAGATTTTGTTCGTCATATTGAGTTGTATCCCCCGTAAAAATTAATGTAGTCATTTTGGATACAATTTTGGTATATAAAAACAGTAATATATCGTAAAAGTAGAAAATACTGCACTTACCGACTAATGGGGCTCCAGTTGGGCTGCTCTCATTGATTTCCGACAGAGCAGCAACCGCGTTAGCGACAACCATTGGGTTGGAGTCACTCAAAAGGTCTTTTAGTTGGTCCAAAAACCCTTGATCTTCGACAAGACCTAATATAAAAATTACAAAAATTACCAAACCAACGAACAAAACCAACCAAGCCAGTTCATAACCTAAAATACGTGACTTTCAAAGGTTATTACGAAACTATTTATGATTAGATTTTGCTTCCCATGTGTTTTTCTAATTTAATTCATCTCTATGTCTCATCCAAACACAAAAGGTAATGACATTTTCATCGATTAAGCTGTTCCTGTCACGTAAACTTTACCCAATATTTTGCTTAACATTTCGTAAGACTAATAAACTTACCCGAAGAAATGTCATATAACTTGGCCACGCAAACAGCAGCAGTTTTACGAACGTAAGGGTCCTCATCTTTCAAACATTTCCGTAACGGTTCACACAAATATTCCGTAATCTTGTCGACGCGAATGCATCCCATCGTTCTCACAGCCAAAGCACGAATCAACGGATTAGGATCCTCGCAATCCTAAAATTCACAACATACCCGTTTATATTCACTTGCTATATCGTCATTATTAAAAACAACTCACTTTAACGAAGGTATTCACAGCCATTATCGCCATATCAGGTTGGGACTTAGCGTAATTCATCAAATATAGGTAAACAAGCTTTTTAAGCTCCAAATTATCAGTTTGCATGCAGTTTACCACGTCTGGAAATAAAGCTGAGACATCCTTTCCTACAGTCATGCTCGCGATGACCTAAAATATTGTTTTTTTAGTAGAAATTTATAAAACATATGCGAAAATAACCTTTTTAACTGCTTCTTTCTTCTTTTCTTTCTTATCATTGTTCAGCTCGGATTTGAGCTCAAAAATTTCACCTTTTTTAGTGGTGGTGAAGTATTTGGAGTCGGTCATCTTGACTCTAGAAAAATATCTAATAAATACAACAAATTTGTGTTTTGAATTTTAATAATCAGTTTAAAGCCTAATTAGGAAGAAAACATATAAATCGTTTTACGAAGAACTACAGTACTTACAGTTTTCTAATAGAAAATAGTCAAAAATACACCCACCGAAATGATTGACAAACTGTCACGTATTTGTTGTCAAATACGTCAAATACGCAGGCGCCTCAAGGTCAACCTAATAGAAATAAATTCACCATCATAGTCAATAAATTTGATAATGAATTTGCATTTATCGTTATAATTAAGAATGTGAGTTAGAAAATTAAGAATTTAAGGGATTATACTTCAATGGTAATTTAAAATTTAATTTATAAATTTTTAGGATAAATGGAATCGTTTGTGGCGCCACCTTACGCGAACTAACCTTTACCGCGAAATTTTGAATATGTTTGGCAGTGGTTTGGCAATTCACCTTATAAATCTTATATTATAGGTACCTAAAGTTTACAATGATAGTATAATGAATAAAATATGAATTTTAATAACCATACAATGCTTAACTTATGTACGCATAACTTTGGCGGGTTAATAACAAAGAAGTATCCCGAACATAACCTATAAGATGGCAACTGTTGTGCTGTAGTTTTAGGGCTCCAAACCGCTAAAAATGAGTAGAAAGAAGACCAGGAAACGCGAGGATGAAGACAACGGATTCGCAGAATGGGTACATATCAAAATTAATTAATGACATCACGTTTTTAACGATTTAAATCCAAATAAAAATTATTTCCAGGGAGGTTATATGGAAGCCAAAAAAGCAAAGTTAGCGCAGCAATTTAATTCGGTTACTGTGAAGTTATGTGATCAGAAGACTGATGTGTTTCGAGGTGTTGCCATCATGGTTAACGGATATACGAATCCTAGCGCAGACGAGCTAAAATTGTTGATGGCCGAAAACGGGGGTTTGTACCATTTGTATCAAAATCAATGTGGCGTTACAACGCATATTATCGCTACGAATCTACCCAATGTTAAAGTGAGTTGTTTATAAAATCAAGCGAACATTTATTTTAAATCTAGATGGCACAAAGGTTGCTGTGGCTAATGCCATCTGTTGCCCAAATTTAAAATCCAAAGTATTTTTTTTAGTTTTGATTAAATGTAGTTTTCTATTTTTCGACTGAAGTAAATAAAAGTTCTTCTTCAGTTTTGTTTAAAAATAATGTAAAATATGTATTTTTGTTGTTGTTTTTGGCCATATAAGTATAACGAGAAAAATAAAGAATTATTTCTACAAATAAACTTTGTAATTTTACAGATAAACCAAATGGGTAACACTCCTGTGGTTAAGCCGGAATGGATTGTAGATAGCGTAGAAGCTAATACGCTATTAGATTACTCAAAATATTTGCTTTACACAAACCAGAGTCGCACGCAACCAAAACTCAACTTTCAAGTCATTGCAAAGCCAAAACTAGTAGAAACATCAGTTGATACCCAAGATAATAAAGATATTGAAACAGAAATAAAAGAAAATACATTTATAAAAGTGAATTCGGCTGACACAATTATAAACAAAGAAAATTCAAATATTACGAAGACTGATAATATTTCAAATGTGCTAGCAACATCTGGAAAAGTTTTAGAAAAGACTACGTACGCAAAAACGGCAACAGATCCAAAATTTCTTTCCGAATTTTATAACAATTCTCGTTTGCATTTAATCTCAACGCTAGGAGCTGAATTTAAGCAACTAGTAAACGAATTCAGAGAAAAATCAACCGGAATATTCCCCGGATTACAGAGATTAAAGCAGCTGACCGTCGATAAAAATTCACAACCGGACATAACCTCAAATATTCCCGAAACGGAAACCGTTATCATGCATATCGATATGGATTGTTTCTTCGTCAGCGTTGGCCTTAGAGATCGACCGGAGCTGATCGCAAAACCTGTTGCCGTCACGCATTCGAAGAGCGGCAAAAAGAATCGTCAAGTCGATATTCAAGCAGAAATCGATTTGAGGTTAAAACGTATGCCCGAGGCCGCCAAGGCTAAGGTTCACAACTTAGATAGTAATTCCTCGATGGCCGAGATCGCCAGCTGTAGTTACGAAGCCCGGAAATGCGGGATTAAAAATGGCATGTTGATGGGCGCTGCGATTAAATTGTGCCCTAACCTCATTCCAATACCCTACAATTTCGAGGTATGTATCAATTACGATAATTATGAAAAAAATATTTGAGGTTATGTAGCAAATTTTGAGGTTATACCGCGGTATAACCTCAAATTTTTAGTACGTAACTAAAAATTGAGGTTATGATCCAACAATTTTTTGTTTAAGGGTTACAAGGAGGTGTCCGCGACTCTGTACAAAACAATTGCTGAATATACTGTGGATATTGAAGCGGTGAGCTGCGATGAGATGTACGTAGATGTAACGAACATTTTGAAAGAGGCAAATGTTACGGTAGATGATTTTGCTTCTCATTTACGAGGGGAAATAACGGAGAGAACTGGTTGTCCGTGCTCAACAGGTTTTGGGTCGAATAGGTTGCAAGCTAGGTTAGCTACAAAAAGGGCGAAACCAAATGGTCAATATTATTTGAGACCAGAAGACGTCGAAGATTATATGCAAGGCATTTCGCTATCGGACATACCCGGCGTTGGTTATTCCACGTTGGGTAAATTGAAGAATATGGGTTTGGAAACTTGTGCAGATTTGCAGGTATTGTTTTGTTTGTAAAAGAATTATTTTTTGTTGTTTATTTAAATTAATAGTTCTACCAGAAAAAAATGGTTTTATATAGTTAGTAAAGTTAGTAAAAATAAAAGCCATAATAACTGTGGTTAGATTCAGTTTCAATAATTTAATAGTATTAAATTCAATCTGCTGTTTTAAGTATTGTTTATATTTATTTATTTTGACTCAAAACCCAATATTCTGTTTTTAACACCTCTGCATTTTCAGAGCGTCTCTTTGAGCTTCCTAAAAACCGAACTCGGCGCTAAAAACAGCGAAGTTATCTACGACCACGCTCGAGGCATCGACAACAAACCCCTAAATTTTGAGCACGAGCGTAAGTCTGTATCAGCAGACGTTAACTACGGCATACGATTTAAGACAACCGACGAAGCGTTAACGTTCATAGAGAGTCTATCGCAGGAAGTTTTCACCCGTTTATCAGATATTAAGATGAAATCCAAGTGCCTTACGTTAAAGTTGCTTATCAGAGCACCTGACGCTCCAAGGGTAAGATTAAAAACAGAAATATAACCTAAAAAAGCTAACCTCAATTTTTTCTTTTTTTAAGGAAACCGCAAAATATCTTGGGTGCGGAGTTTGCGATGCTACATCACGAAGTGTCACAACACTAAATTACTTAGACAATACAAATTTCATCTATAAAGAAGCAAAGAATTTGTTTCTGAAGTTAAAAGTCGTTCCGGAAGATTTAAGAGGCGTCGGGATTCAACTTTCTAGGTTAGAAAAAGCTGCGACGGTTAAGAATTCCGCGTTAACAAAGTTCCTAACTACGAAAGACACTGTTTCTAATCAAAATATTGTTGTAAAACAAAAAGATGAACAATTGCAATCTACTGTCGATAAAAGCGGGGTTAAACAGACTCAAACGTCTCAGAAAAGGGTTGAAACCGTTACTAAACGCACCGTTAAGTTTAAAAAGACAAAAAGCGGGAATAAATTAGTCCCTGACCCGTTGAATAATATCGGGAATTACTTCAAAACGCAGAAAGTTGATACAAATTCGAAATTAAGCAACAAAACAAAGTGCAATATTGATTTGGAGGTCTTACGGCAACTCCCTGAAGATTTGAGGTTAGAAGTAATGAAAGAATACGGTGTCCAAATTATTGACGCTCCCACGCCAAAGGAAGTTATAAAGGACGCTGACAATAAACCTAAGCAAAAACGGAAAAAATCGTTTGCTGATCTCACAGAAGAAAATTTAAAGTCATTGTTGAAAAACTGGATTACAACAGAGATGGAACCGAAAGACGTTGATGTTAACATGCTGGGAGATTATTTGAAAGACTTGGCGTTGAATCGGAAAATTGAAGAGTTGTTTCCGTTGGTGCGGTTTATACATAGGTAAATTTTGAGGTTATATAAAATTAGTTGAGTTAATGTTGTTGCGTGGTTTTTTTAGGCATGTTTCCATGACAACTTGTCCATGGCACGAAGCATATTTTAGGCTTATCGAAAGGCTGCAAGAAGGAATGATGGAGGTGTACAAGAATCCATTGATGGTACCAAAATGTTTTAACTGTTTTAAACATTCTTAAAAAAAGGTATTATTATATTATATTTTTTAGATTTATAATGTTTTATAAGGATTTAGTTTTGTTTTAATTATATTTTATTATTGTTGGTTTTAATGTTTTTATAACAGTATTTTTATATTATATGTTTTAAAACTGCGTTTTATAAATTAATTATACTTTCCAAATTCAAAAAATCCGCTACATTCCAATATAAAAACTAATAATTATTTCATATACGCAATTTCTACTTACCTGTTGGTATTGAATAAACAAACAACCACTGTTCTAACCGTATAAACTAACAACAAAAATAACACAAGTGCAATTCCGTTATTTAATTTTTTTTATTAAACATATAGTACATAACTTATTCGTTTTCTTGGCTACGCAGGCGAGCGTTGCCGTTTGTCAATCGAATAGAAAGTTGCTTCGCCCTCTCGACGATGTCCTTGCGCTTCTTTGCGGAAACACCGTGCGCGATTTCCCCGCAGTACGTGCGGTTTTGCATCATAAGGACTTCCAATTCCTACAAAAACATAACCTACAGTTTCTAATCTCTCCAATCACAAACAAAACTAAAAAACGACATCAATTTTTGCTCAGCAAAAGTTGTCGACATCGTATTTCAGTCGCAAATTACCAAAAACATCATTGCAAATGACGTCGGGGGTCAGAAGGATAAAGAGTTATAAAATATTCGAGACTTACCTTAACGTTGTGTACCAGCACTTTACGGAAACCAGTTGGGAGCATGTGACGTGACTTCTCCCAGGTACCGTAACCGATATTGGGCATCAAGTATTGCCCCTTGAAGCGCCTCCTGACCCTGTTGTCAATACCTTTCGGTTTACGCCAGTTACGCTAAAACAACACAATTGTTAATATCAAACATAACCTATACAATTTCTTATAAATTTTAATAAATTCCTAACAAATACATACCTTGAGTTTACCATAACGGTCAGATTGATGCCTGATGAACTTCTTAGTCCTCTTGTGGACCAACTTTGGTCTATACACGGGTCTGATAGCCATTCTGTACCTGTGGAAAACACGTCTAGGTTAGGCTAAAGTTTTATCGTGAAAAATGGGTATAATTGAAAAAATATCTTTAGAGTAACGTATATGGATATTAGAGGAATGAATTGTAATAGATTTTCAGGAAATTAACGTACCGATGGCTTTAGATAACTAAGGAAAAAGAATCGTGCGTCTTCGAACAACACGCACACCACAACGGGCTTGAAGTTAGAGAAGTTTACTAGGGTATTTCGGGAGTACCAACCTTATTTATCGATACGTTAGGATGGCAATTGACTCAAAAATAATATAGTAAATCGGGAAAAGGAAGTTTAATTGATAATATAGAACGTATTCCTATTTAAATTTATAAAACTGATGTATAAATATATTGGGTTCATCCCTGGAAATTCCTGAAAGTGGTGGGATGGATTTGAAAATCAAATTTGATTGTCAAGGCCGTATAAGAATGATTAATACTTAGAGAAATGTATTTGTGGAGGGTAATTAAAGTAGATTATTATTGAATGCGTCTACCACAAACACGAAATTTGTAAATAAGTTGTAAAAGTTTCAAAAACATTCATTTTGCGCTTACGCCATCTCGTAACAATAATTGAAAACACCAAGCTTTATATTTGCACCGCTAGGTGGCACACGTGTTAGATGAAAATAAATTTGCTATTTTTGTACAACTGTTTGATTGCAATGTCTTTTATTATTAATTACGGTTGTAGCCATTTGTATGATTAATTATATTTGTAAATTTGTAGATAAGTGTTCATAATTCAGTACAAAAAGCACCAGTAACTTGTGCGGTTGGTATTGTAGGGCTTTAGCTCTATTGGCATACTGCGGTTGTTTTCTTTTGACAAGTAAATTTAGATGACGCTTTGCCTAAAAGAATCTACAAAATATTGAACTTTCGTACGCTCAACCAGTGAGCTGCGACTTTAGGATTATAATCTCACAAATTTAGGAATCGCTACCACAAGCGATATATAAAAGGTACGCAGTTCGCTTCCCATATGTTCCTACAGTTTTATCGATTTGTTGCTTAACCTAAAAATAATGAACGTTAGACGAATGCAATGAAATTTAATTACTAACCGATTAATTAGTAAAATTGTGGCGTCATGTTGCATTATTGTAATCACAGTTGGATATAGTAGTGTATTTCTACCGTATAGTGGTTGAAATGTAAACAATATGGAGGAAATGTGTTGTTAATTTGTGTTGTCAATTATTTAGATGTCAGACTCGGAGACTAGCAACTTATCGGACGCGGAATCCGACGCGGGCTCCGCTAAATCAGCGCGGAGCCGTAGCTCGAGAGGTAGCGCTCGTAGCCGCTCGCGGAGTCCATCGCGATCTCGTTCCCGAAGCAGGTCTGGTTCCGAGGCCCGAGAAGCTGTTGGCTCCGAACGGGAAGACGTAGAAGACGAGCAAGAACCCGAGGGTGAATCCCTTGCAGGGTCAGACGATTACGATAGCGAAGAGGATGAAAGCGACGATGGTCGCTCGAGAAAACGCCTCAAGAAAGACCGTTTCCGGGATTTCATCATTGACGAAGCTGAGGTTGACGACGAAGTCGAAGATGAAGACGAATGGGAGGACGGGGCCCAGGAGATTGGTATTGTCGCTAACGAAGTTGACGAATTGGGGCCCACCGCGCGGGAAATTGAAGGAAGGAGACGCGGGACGAACTTGTGGGAGTAAGTTTTGTTTTAAGGGGTATGTTGAATTGGTATTAATTGTGGTTTTTGTTGTTGCTTTTAGCGCGCAGAAGGAGCATGAGATTGAGGAGTATTTGAGGAAAAAGTATGCGGATGATGGGGCCGCTGCAAGGCACTTCGGCGACGGTGGTGAGGAGATGTCGGACGAGATAACGCAGCAGACTTTGTTGCCTGGTGTCAAGTAAGTTTTTTTTATGTAGCCCGATGCATAAGCTTTACATTGATGTATAATACTCCATCGTATTCATTCTATTTGTTAAGGTATTAGTGAGAAAGGAATAGTGTCACAATTTAAAATAATACATTAACAAGATATTTGTACATTATTAAATTAACTTATCTATTCATCACAAAGAACACATCATAAAATATGTAATTTTTCTTCAAAGAAAGCTATGTCAGCACAATTTCTCAAAGAACTAATTCAAAACGTTAAATAACAGATACTTGGTTTAAATACGACTAAGCAATAAAGTATTTTTGAATATTTTTTTTTAAAATATAATATATGCAAACCTGTTATAAACATACTATGTTTTTTTGGGTTCAATAAATAAATAAAAAAAAAATAGTAGATGATGATTGAGCACAAGTCAGAATAAAATGTATGACTCAGACAACAAAAGTTAGTATGCAGCAACATATTTTGTTCCACTTTTGTTGGTAAATAAATGACCTATTTGTGTTTCAAAGCCTTAATAAGTTACAGCTGTTTGAAATATTAACCAAATAGAGAAAAATTACTCACCTATCAAACATGATGCAAACAAAACAAAGAAATCAATACAACCTATAACAACAATAAAAAGTAATTACATTTAAGTAAAAAATCTGATGTGGCCAGGCACATGACTTTATCATACAATATATAAAATTAATAGTTTAGCTGCATGAGAATCTATTTTATTGAGATAAATCGTAGGTATTGTCAAAGCATCAGCACTTGACACTACCTACACTACGTCATTAGAATAATAGTTATTTATGTCACAAGTGCCGAAAGTACGGAATAGCGCGGCGACCGGTGATGCGGCGCGTCACCGAAGGCGAAGCGTCGCCGTCGCATGTGAGCGAGTCGCGCTATGTAGTTTTCGGCAGGAGTGACATCAACGTTTTTTGTGTTGCTTTTGAGAAATACGTACTTACAAAAAATTAATAATGGTTATATTTCTGGATAGGAAATGTTAGGTTGATACCACTTCTACGAAACGTCAAGTTTAAAAAGCTAAATCAAATTCTGACAGATTTATATTCGTTTATGACACTGTAGATGTCACATCCGTACCAACATACTAAAACGTAACTATACTCATCGCTATACTTTATTTACAATTTTCTCAATTATCGTTTTTACAATTAGATAACAACGGGTTGATATTTCTTATCAACAAACAATCAAATTGGCGATCTTATTTTATTTGAATTTTGTATTTTCTACTTTGCCGCAGTAGAGCGGCAACGTTCCATAGCGGTTCTCCAACCTCTGATGAAATCAGCTGTTTTCGAGTGTGACAGCCATAGACATTTCTGTAGTGACAGCACAAAAAAATATTTGTCAAATCCAGGCTACTTTGAAGTTTCATATCAATGCAGATGCGACCGATCTCGATCAAATAGAATTTGCTCTTAAAGCTAAACTATTAATTTTACCAAAAAATATCATAGGCATAAATTATTCAAAATTTCCTCTACTTTAATTTATTATTTAACTATTTTGTCGAAATTACAGAAATGGCGGCTCATTTGCAAAATCTTTCAAAAAGGCTTAGAATAAACTACCAGTTCCTTTGGACCCCTTTCAACCAAAAGCTTTTCAGCTCTAAGTTTGGTAACAAAACTTCTAAATATGAACTTTCGTTCCGATACCTTTAGTAGTTTCTCCGGAATCGTCGCCACAAAAATCGTTTACACACACACAGACATACATACACACAGACACACACACACACAGACATTTTTTTGTACCTTGGTCAAAAATGTTCAGGAGACCCAAAAAGACCTATTTCCGCTAAAATCTCAATTTTTTTTTTCGGCATGATTACAATACTTTAGCATACTGCGTATGATAAAGTAAAAATGAAATACGAATTAAATATATAAGTTTTGTAAAAGAACAACGTTTTCTTGGTAATTTTTAATAATAAATTAATATTTTTACTTGGAATTTGTTTGGCACCATAAAGAATTCAAATTCCTCAATAATATCAATATTTTGCTAATTTTAATTTGTCTGTTGCTGAAAATTTTTAATAAAATTCCGTCAAATAAATACAGAGTAACCAAATGCTGTTGATAAAATATAAAACTCTCTTATAATACTTTTTGAAATTATTTTTGTTGTTATTAAAAAGCACTGTTGACGATGTGATAATTTTAAGAAAACTTGGTTTAAATATCTGAAATTATCTTCATCTTATGCGCTGTAATCGGAAGCACTATATGTACTTCTTCTATTCCATCCTTAACTCGAACTAAATCTGCCGTTCGTGTATTCATTTCTTCATTAATCTTTCAGAGATCCAAACTTGTGGATGGTAAAATGCCGTATCGGCGAGGAAAAATCCACGGCGCTCCTCCTGATGAGGAAATTCATCGCGTATCAGACCACCAACGAGCCGCTACAGATAAAATCGGTCGTCGCGCCGGAAGGCGTCAAGGGTTACATCTACATCGAATCGTACAAGCAGCCGCACGTAAAAGCGGCGATAGAGAACGTCGGCAACTTACGTATGGGCATTTGGCAGCAGCAGATGGTCCCCATCAAGGAGATGACGGACGTCTTGAGGGTCGTCAAGGAACAAACGGGGCTGAAATCGAAGCAGTGGGTTCGACTGAAACGCGGCCTCTACAAAGACGATATCGCGCAAGTCGATTACTTCGACATGGCCCAAAATCAGGTGCATCTCAAGTTGTTGCCGAGGATCGATTATACGAGGCTCAGGGGCGCCCTCAGGACTACGCAGTCGGAGTCGGACGCCGAGAAACGGAAGAAGAAGCGGCGTCCGCCGAGTAAACCGTTCGATCCGGAAGCTATTCGGTAAGTTCTTGTTTATCGTCGATCTTGATTTAGTAATTAGCGTGGTTAGTATCAAAGCCGAGCAGAACTTGGGCAACTGGTGACACCTGAGGCGTGCAGCGGCGTTTGTCTAGCAATAGCACCTTCGTATATAACACCGTACTCCAAAGAAGTGCGCTTACCTCGAAACCGTAGTAACATTGGCCCACGAAATAGTTCGATATGCCGCCACGAGAAAGAATGACAGTAAAAGTCTCGGCGATCCAACGATCGAACGCTCAGGCATGACTCAGGCGGCCAAGTACAGCGACGACAGTGGCGTACGCTTTGTTTTATACTATACTCGACGGACGGATAGTGCGTAAATAACTTGTCCCTATAATATCAAATGATTTTAGCAATAACTTGTATTAATAATAATTATTAATTTAACAAGATATTAGTGTTAACATTTGCTATTACTACTTTCTCCAAATTTTTGATAGTCAATGATGTTCTTTTAGAAGTTAAAATAACTTTTCCGTCGATCGTTAAATTTTATGAGTCAGTTAAGTGAATAAAATGCAATTAAATAACTATTAATGCAGGATTTCTATTAATGCATGATTTGTTATAGCCACTCACACGACGTAAAGACGAGGTTTGATTGGCCAATCGAACATATTTGAAAACTTCCAATCAAAACATACCGCGCTCTAGAACTGTCAGTGTCAAATTACATAAATTACCATATAGCCTAAATAGACATTGGCGAAGAAAAATCTATGTAGACGACGCTAGAAGAATACGATCGACGAAAAAATTTTGTAGTCAACTCGAATATTAAACGGCTATTTATGATCTTAACAATTAACGCTCGAGCGTTAAACAGTCTCGATCAGTAATCGCTCTTTTTAATATACTTGTTGGTTAAATAACTATTAAAAGTCGAAAAGCTTCTCTCAACGTTAGCTTATTAATGGGGCATAAGTAAAGCAATGCGCATGTAATTGATATTTTTCGTAATTTGTAAAATTATTTGTCATACAAAATTCTTGACTATTCTGAGATTGGGATTTCTATCTAATAGAACGTCAAGTTTATTAGTTAAAAGTTCACACATTTCTCCCGGAATAGATTTCAATTTATTTACTATTTTGGTCAATTTTGCTATTGATTCTCTCACTTTGATGTTATGCCCTTCGAAATATTTAATGTCTGCAATTAAAAATGAAAAATTGCTATGAATAA
The DNA here is from genome assembly GCA_964023965.1 of Melinopterus prodromus. Lineage (NCBI taxonomy): Eukaryota > Metazoa > Arthropoda > Insecta > Coleoptera > Scarabaeidae > Melinopterus > Melinopterus prodromus. The sequence goes on along the minus strand of OZ030395.1, from coordinate 3,877,576 downwards.
ATTCCAGTTGCTCTTTAAGGCAAAGTTCTTTTAATAATTCTATAGTTAATATATAAAAATATATGTAAATGTTGCAAGGTTTTTGCACAAAGCTTTTATTCTACATAATTTAATATGCAATATAAATATTTCATACTATTAACGGCTAAACGTACAATAACCAGCATCGAAAAGAAAGAAAACAGTGAATAGGACCGCTGTGGTTGCGCGCGTGACCCTAGTCACTTCTCGGTCTACCCGCCACTGGAATGACCCCGAGAAAACTTGAATTGCCCGATCTCTGCTCGGCTCTGGTTATTATAGACTAAATTCAACTAAAACCCTGAAAAAATTAAATAGTTTATTCCTTCTGCAGAGCGATCGGCGGTGAAGTAACATCCGACGGTGACTTCTTAATCTTCGAAGGGAACCGTTACTCGCGAAAGGGCTTCCTATACAAGAACTTCACGTTGAGCGCCGTAATAGTCGACGGAGTCAAACCGACCCTCGCCGAGTTAGAACGGTTCGAAGAACAGCCGGAAGGAATCGACCTCGAACTATCCACCGAAAAGGAAGACAAAACCGTCACGCACTCGTTCAGCGCGGGGGACAACGTCGAAGTATGCGAGGGAGAATTGCTCTATCTCCAAGGAAAGATCATCTCGATCGACGGCTCGATGATCACCGTCATGCCGAAGCACGAGGACCTCAAGGACCCGCTCGTGTTCCAAGCCGCCGAGCTGAAGAAATACTTCAAGATGGGCGACCACGTCAAGGTGCTCGCCGGAAGGTACGAAGGCGACACGGGCTTGATCGTCCGCGTCGAAAACAACAGGGTCGTCTTAATTTCCGACCTGACCATGCACGAGATGGAGATCTTGCCGAAGGACCTGCAGCTCTGCACGGACATGGCCAGCGGCGTCGACTCGCTCGGGAAGTTCGAGTGGGGCGATCTGGTCAATTTGGATTCGGAGACCGTCGGGGTTATAGTGAGGCTCGAGCGGGAGAACTTCCACGTACTGAATATGCACGGTATGTCGAGGGCCCCATGATGGGGCCACTATTATGTTAAATTTTGGAAATGTTATTTTTTGCGTTTTTGGGCGTTTTAGGTCGTTTTATACGGTTTTGTTTTTTTTTTTGGGGCCCCATCGTGGGGCCACTATTATGCGAAATTTTGAAAATGTGTTTTTTGTTGTTTCTTGCGGGTTTAAGTAGTTTTAGACAAATGTAATTTTTTTGGGCCCCGTGGTGGGGCCACGAAATTTTGATTTGATTATTTTTGAAGTAAAAGCGCTGAAGTGAAACATTAGAAGTAATACTGACAGGAGTTAGGATTTTGCTGAGAGAAGTAGGTACTTTTATTTTTTCCTTTTGACTTAAATTTGATATTTTAGGTTAAAATTTAAATAAAGACATATAGGAAGGAATGCAGATGAAAATGATAGGTGACTGCTGTGAAAATCATAAATAAAGACAGGAAATAGTTTAAGAGAAGCTGTGGATGCAATAATTTACAGGAAGAAATATTTGTATTATTAAAAAATAAATTACTGGTATTGGACAATACAGTGTCAAGGTATTTCAGAAATATTAGTAGTCGGCCATAGCCTTTTCGCATGTGTTAAAAATGCCATTATATGAAGTGTAGTGCAAACTTCCCTTCTTACAAAATAGCTTTAAACATAAATACAAAAAAAGCACCATCATTCATCAACTTTGTCACCTTTCTCAGACTGGTTAATTTTTATTAAATCTTGTGTTTTACAGAGATAATTAAATACTTGTACTACTTGTATTTTTAGGGCCCCGCAGTGGGGCCCTCCCTTGACACAGTTTTCTCCTCCAGTAGTTTTAGATTTCTCAACATTTTAAGCAATGTAATTTTTTGAGGCCCCCTCTTGGGGCCCACGATTTCTTATACTAAAACGAACATTCTTCAACAGGCAAAGTCGTCGAGTGCCGTCCGAGCGCGCTGCAGAAACGAAGATTAAACAAGCACACCGCAGCCCTCGACTCATACCGTAACAACCTCCACCGCAAAGACATGGTCAAGGTGATCGACGGGCCCCACTCGGGTTTCTCCGGAGAAATCAAGCACTTGTACCGAAATTTTGCGTTTCTATACTCCGTGGAGTTCCTCCACAACGGCGGAATATTCGTCTGCAAGACGAAGCACCTCCAACTGGCTGGCGGAAACAAAAGCAACACCCCCGCGGACTTCGGCACCGGAATGGAGTTCATGTCGCCGAGACGCGCCTCGCCTATGCACCCGTCCAGTGGGGCTGCTGGGGGAGGCGGTGGCGGAGGCGGAGGAGGGGGCTTTGGGGGCCCCCGCGGGGGAGGTGGCGGCGGTAGGGGACGGGTTACTCGAGACAGAGATTTAATCGGAACTACGATTAAAATTACGAAAGGACCGTACAAGGGAAATATCGGGATTGTCAAAGACGCTACGCAAAGCACGGCTAGAATCGAGTTGCACACGTCTTGTCAAACGATTTCGGTCGATAAGAAGCATATCGCCGACGTGGGAACCCCCTCGAGGGACGGAAGCATCTCCAGCTATACCAGAACGCCATCTTACGGCGGAAATCAAACTCCGTTGTACCGCGACACTGGAAACAAGACTCCGATGTGCGACTCCGGTTCCCGGACCCCGCTGCACTACGGTTCGATGACTCCGATGCACGACGGGTCTAGAACTCCGAACGCCGGCTCGGAATGGGACCCCACGGTTTCTAATTCTTACCCGTCTCCAGGGTACAACCCGAGCACCCCCGGTTATCAAATGAACGGACCGTTTACGCCTCAAACCCCCGGGACGCTCTACGACACCACAGGCTTCAGCCCGTATCAGCCAAGCCCAGGGTACCAATCGGCGGTTTCAACGCCGAGCCCCGCGACGGGGTACAGTCAGTCCCCGGGGAGCAGCCACCCGTATAACACGCCAAGCTCTACGTACAGCCCGAACATGCCGTATAATCCGCAGACCCCGGGCGCAGGGTTAGACGTACTCCCGTTGGTCGAGTGGCACACCGTCGATATTGAGGTTAGAATACGGGACACGCACGACGACCAAGGCCTTGCGGGGCAGACCGGGCTGATCCGGAGTATAAACGGGCCGATGTGTTCCGTGTTTTTGCCCGAGGAAGACCGGGTTGTTAATATCATGTGCGATCATCTGGATCCGGTGAGGCCGCAGCGCGGCGATTACTTTAAGGTTATAATCGGGGAGGAGAGGGAGGCGATCGGCGAGTTGCTGTCGATCGACCAGCACGAGGGCGTGGTCAAGATTAAGACCGATATTAAGATGTTGCCGTTGCAGAATCTGTGTAAGATGCGCAAGCCCGATCGTTAATTTTTTTTTAGGTTAGAGTAGTGTATGAAATTTTACGACTTGAGCCGTTTTTTAGGTTAAGGCAAAGATTGACGTAATGTCCAGGTATATTGTAAAAATAAATTCAGTTAAAATATAATTATGGTTTTATTTTTGAGGTTAGATTATCTCCAATGGCGAAATTTACCTTTTTTGCATTAGGAAATTAATAACAAACATGTTAGTTTTATCTTTTATTTTATAACATAATTCGAATGTACATAATTTAAAAATAATAAGTACATTTAGGACTTAATCTCAATGACGCACCCTTCAATATTTTCGAAATGATAAAAGTCATGCTGTTTTCATGCAAACGCCAGCAAACCGTCACCTTTTCTTACGCTGTAAGAAAACAAAAGCAATCTAGACTGAAAAAAAACCTGCGAATTCATGTTAGTGCAAATGCCACTACGAAATTAAATGTTAGAATTAAAATTTTCCAGCGTAACCTCAAACTTAAGTATACTGTTCGTGATATCCGGCGAGAACTAACCTCAAAGTGAACCGTCGTTATTCTAGATTGCTAACGGGGATTCGGTTCGCCAACGTTTACTCTGAAACATATAACATATACAATAAGACGTGCGTAAGTTTTTACATAAACAAAATAGCTACGACGACGGTTAAAATGCCAAACGCTGCTTTCGTCGAATACCCACCACTCTTGGCACATTCAGCTGGTTTGGTATCTCTGAACTTCTTGCAAAGTTCCCGTCTGAAATAGTGCTCGGCGTCTTTGCTCTGTTCACCGTTTAATACAATCGACGGAACGGATTTTAACGGGTTCTGGAACTTGTCGGTGGATTCTCCGTACTTTGCCAAGTATTCGTCACCTAAAAGTGAAATGTTAGAAATTTAAATCCAAAATTTGCTAAAATGGTATACCTTGTTTTCCAGTAGCGCACGTTTTAATTTGAGCGGCATAGTCCTTAGCGTCTGAGACACAGGTGTCGTGCTGTACAGTTTTCTCCTTGACTGTCTTCAACAAACAGTTGACATAATTGACGGAGTCTTTATTGTAACCCAACGCTTCGGTTGGTTTTCCATCGTTGATCAAAGTCAACGCACATGCGTGATATCTGTTTCCGTCGCATTCATTGGCTCCATGATGACAGCTAAACGTGTAATTTTCTCCATTTTTCGTAGTCTGCAAATATATAATAATTTACTAAAAATAAAAATCTTTAAAGTGAACTATAAATGTGGAAAATTGGTACATTTTGACTGCGCCATATTGAAAAATGATGTCCAAATACTGATTTTTCAAAATACATCTAACCGATACAGAAATTACCTTTTAGCCAGAGAAATTGAACGGAAAAGTTGTAGACAAAGCATAATTAACAACTACAATTAAGAAATTAACGCATGTTGCTTTTTATTTGCATGAAATACTTAATACTAACTTTTTTTACTGGTTTGCACTTTCTAGTTGAATTAGTTCAAATTTCTGCAAACAATAGCGAATTTTAAAAACCGCGACATACTTGCAGACAGCGGTAACAAAAAGTAACTAATAAATATCCTTACTTTTGATTTTCCATATGGATACAATGTGAGATTGATATGATTTCCAAGGTCCGTTGACAGTGCTGGGTACAACTGTTTAGTGATAAAAGCTATCGAGTCTGGGCAGAGAGATTCGTAATAGACATCAACAGCAACCTGAAAATAAAATAAAATAGATTTATATCAACAATTACAACATATTGAAACATAAGAATTTCTCCTAGACAAAAATATATTAATAAACATTCATTATAGCAAATAAATATATTTTTGCCTTTCATCAAAGAAATAATTATTTGCGTTAAACACAAATGTGTACGAATTACTGAGTAAAATTCAATTTTTGCCATTCAATTATTGTTACTGACTTATGACGTCATTGACATTTTTCTTAAAATAGCAATCCCTTATTTTTCTTGGTCATTTTTTGAATATCTTAGTAGTAACGGAAACATTTTATAGCTTTGCAAACGAAAATATTCGATAAAAGACGACGTTTCGCGAACCATGTTGCTCGCTTCTTCAGAGCTAACTGAAGACCGGTGTACCTCTGCAAACATTCAAATACTGGACCAAATAACAAAATGCTTACACTCCAACTGGTGGAAAGAATGTACCCTCAAATGGGGCTACTTTGAACTGGTTTGGTACATCTTTGAATAGTTCATAATTATTTATTAATATCAACAGATAATTTAAACGCTAAAATAGCAAACTTGGACTGATGAATCTATTGGTGTCTTAAAAATTGTTCCAAAATTAATAGTTTGTGAGAAAAAATGAGTGTGTCTTCAAAATTGTTCCAAAATTAATAGTTTGTGAGAAAAAATGAGTGTGTCAAAGTTTTTTTAAAACAACTTTAAAACAAAATGGAGCACGTTTGAACACAAATTATCACGTTTAGGTACAAAATTAGGTTAAAAACTGTTTATAACAAAAACTTTCGAACTTATCGTCAAATCGTCAGCCTTCGCGCAGAAATTATTGCAGTTTGGCCCGATACTCGTACATAATACCTCCATAATCTTCATAAGGCTGGATAATGCACCATTGACAACACATATGGCAAAACTTGCTGCAATATCCACAATTACTTTGCCACTTGAAAGTGAAAATGAAATCACCAGGTGGACAATTCTCGTGCTGCGGCATTTCATCGGTCAGAATGTATTGAGCAGTGTTGCCCAGATCTATTTTCTCCACACACTACAACTTGTGAAATAGCAGAAAACACAGCAACTAAGTTCAAAAGATGGTAATTAAACGTCATCCACTTCAGGGTTGTAATAATCTGCAACCGACATTACGTTTTTGCAGGTGTGGACTGTGGATACGATCTGGCAGAGGCGACTCTAGTTCCAAACGATTCAATGCTTGTTATGTTAGTTCTATTTGAAAATCTGCTGCTTCCTTTCGACTCTTTTCGAGCACGATATACTCCGGGGAAGTCGCTAATTATTTCTGCTATTGGTTACCAACTAATCAAGAACAACACATTTTTTTCAAATATGAATCTCAATTAGACAAAAAATATTTTTCGATTCTTCAAAAAATCTAGGGTGGCATTATTCCTTAATTATGTGCTCGTCAAATAATATACTATTAACAATACTGAGTATATTATACGTAATAATAATTATAAATGAACACTTCAACAATATGCTTGCTGATTTAAACGACTCAATGTGGTGCCTTGTTGTAAACTCGCCTTTGCGGCTTATATTTGAAGTAAATAAGTGGCATTTTTGTATTCAGTCCACAATAACATTCTTGACGAGCTGTGTGATAATACGCACAAATTCTTTTGCCATTCATAGCAGAATGCGTAGATAATTCTTATCGTAACTTGAAAATATATCATTTGCTGTTCGCTAGAAGTTATATCTATTCCTTTTTTTTTGGGGGGGGGAGGGGATTCACGGAATAGGTAAGATATTTAAAGTCTACTAAGTTATTATCTAATAGAGTAGGTATATATTTTGTTTATTATTGATGTCAATACGCACACTTTGACACCTTTTATCTATTAAACCGTCAATTTTGGTTTTCTTCTTTGGGTTTTCAGTATATTGTCCGGGATTGGAAGCCCTGTAATCTACCTATAATATGATTATTATGCTATACAGTAGAACTATGTGTTGTTATTAAAAGTGCCTATAAAAACTAATCAACAAGTTGATCTTCATACGTAATAACAAAAAGTGAACAGCATAATTATCCCATGATATTGTTTAGGATTGGCGTGTGACCACTTTTTATGCATGTAACCATTGTTTATACCTAATATTCGTGGTAGTTTTGCAATAACAAAAAATACGGAATTATAACAGTGAGACTCATTAATAGACTTGAGTACCAACAACACAAAATATAATATAGATCAGAGGCTTCATCGTTGTCCCCGCTGGTGTTTTTTTGCCAACACGTTGATTTTTAATAATCAAAATACACATTTCTGTGTAAAATTCAATTTTCAACTTAATCTGTCAAATCCTGGCTAACTAATTTTATTTAAATGCAAATAGAATCAAATAGAATCTCATGCAGCTAAACTATGAATTTTATATATAGTATGACAGATTTTTTTCTTTCAATATACCTAGTGTTCTCGTCACATAAATTTATTCAAGATAGGGAGTTTTGTAATGATCACTCTGTATATTATTGACGTTCATTGTATGAATAATACTGGCAATCAAGATGACGTGAACGGATGTACGGTACGACTTATCTTTGTAACCGCCATTAATTTTTAATCAAAAAAATAAATTGTGGTATATTCTTGAATCATTCCTTCAGAACATGAGTAACTATTATAATTTCTTTTAATCAGCTTAAATATGAGTGCGAAGTGTAAAAATCCACCTCATGTTTGTAGTATTAAAATAAAGCTCTGTTTCTTTTGTTTTTCACCTGTTTGCCAGAAAACTTTCAAATCTCAATCGGGTATGTTTAGAATATATATTTAGAGTATGTAATGGAGTTCGTTTTTTTTTAAATCTTTGTGTAGTAAAGGCTCTATTCGAAGGTTTTGTGTATAATGATTAATAACAGAGCTAATGTGGGAATTTTTAGGAAAATAATCAAAATCATAAATAAATATATCAACAAATATTTGATTTACTTATTTATGATTTATTGCAGGAAATTTTAAGACAACACAACAGCCAGACTTTCGTACTTTTCAAACACAAAAGATTTAAAATTGTGCCTGATGATTATTTCTTAGGAAATCAATCTGAAAATGAATAATAAGTGTTGTTTTTTTTGTCTTCATAATTTTAGACAGTATTTAAGATAGTCAAACCGGTAGCAACGTATTCATTTTAACAAATTAGTCATAATTACTAAGTTTACTAAAGACTGCAATTATGCATTATCGGGTCTTTAAGAAAAAAAAACCGTGTACCTGCTTGCAGAGCGTTTGAGAATAGTCAGCACTTCCAATTACCTACAATTTGATGTATAAACAAAATAATGCAATAAGAATAGTAAAAGTTATTAACATTTCTTTGTGGCCGCCGACAAGGAACAAAACTCAAGACCTGGTGATACATTTTAATAATTGTATGTTTAACAATTCCGTTCCATAGAAGACATTTATTGGTGCCTGCACTGATGGAGCTCGGGCTTTAACAGAAAAGAATCGCGGCCCTCATAAAAAATTATAAAACAGTAGCTCCAGAAGCTCAATTCACTCACTGCAAAATCCATCGGGATTTTCTAGTAGCAAAATCTATACCAGACAGACCAAAAAACAGTTTTGCATCAAGCAGTAAAAAGATAACATTGTCTCTTCGTACTTAAATCAGAAGTTCAAACTTTCCATGCAGAAGCTAATTTCGACTTCAAATATTGTTTCTTTGATGAATTGTGGATAGTCCGGTTAGCATATTTAGCTGATATTTTTGGAAAGTTGAATAATTTAAATGTAGTTTTGCAGGGAGAAATGGTCGTTTATTGTTATTGTTTATATTATTATTTTATTATTGTAAACATAACGCAACAATAATAAGAAGTTAATAAAAATTAATGTAATTTATATTGTCAGCATTAGAAGGCTTTAAATTATTATCATAATAACCAAGTTTAACAGTTATTTTCCAGAAAACCATGACAATGAAAATTCAGAACTTTAAAAACTATGAGTATACCAGATAACTTCACTGCCAAAGAGAAACAACAATTGATATAAACTTCCTCAGACTGTGTTAATATAACGTATGTAATATAAAGAAACTATCTACTATTGCATTTCATTTATATATTTAAAAAAATGCAAAAACAGTATATTTTTGGCATGTGGACGCTTTTTAAGGACATTTTGTCCTAGTATAATTACTGTAATTGCTTGTTTACTCCATTGAAACTAGATTGTAGGCTTGTACATATTTAAAAATTCCTAATTTAAAGTAAGTAACCAATTAGAAAGTAATAATATATACCGACATTTTGAGTGATTTCTTTGGACTGGTTACGTCAATTAGATCTTCATAGCTATATATTCAATCAGCAAAACACATTGCTTGCATGTTGTAGCAACCACAATATTCAGGTGAGTCTTACAGATAACAAAGCAACAATTATATAATATCGAAGATCTAAATGGAGCTGTTGAGGCCAGCTGGAACAGACACAAGGTGCGACATATAACAACACCTTCCATCCAAGGCCAACTGTACAAGCCTAACCGGCAAAGAAACTCAAACAAAGCAATTATACGAATTATCAAGACTAACAATTATCGCTACACAATACAATTTTAAGCGGAATGAAATGGAATGAAATATGTTACTGTTTGATTTATTAAGAGTGAGTTTGCGGAATTTACTGAATGTTTATATAAGAATAAGTTTATACAAGAATGCAATGCAATACAAAACTGAAATTGCTTTAAATTAATTTTTAGATAAGTTATATATTACTTACGTTGTTGATTTTCTTTGTTGCGTCGTCTGCATGATTGTGGTGGTTGTGTTGGGAAAATACGGCGGAAATGCAAAGTAGGCCGATTGTAAAAGCGAGCATGGTGGAAGAGTTGTTGTCGACTTGGTGGAAAAGACTCTACTGGCTTGCGGTTGGCTTCTGGCTAGGAGTACTGTGTTTGTTTGGTTGGAGGTGTATGAAATACCGGTTGGCTATTGAAAACCAGGTGATGTAGTGAACGAAATAAGGAAGGAGAAGCAGTAAGTTAGTAGAGGGACTAAGCGATTATAAACCTTCCACACAGGGAAAGATTCAAACACAGCTTTTTGTATATACAAATATAGAAATACAAATATACAAATATCGTGCAAAAACTTCCCATCGATGTCGTGTATATGCTTCGCGAGGGTGACCGCCTTGGGTTCATGGGCGGTCGCAGAAATATTTTCAGAGGGGTGCAAAACGAACCCTAGTTCTCGATCTTATTTAAATCCACATGTTCAAATTTTCCTTTTCAAATTTCTGTCATGTTTGGAAAACTGCAGAGGTAGTGATGATTCCCAAGCTAGGAAAACCACCAAATGAAGCGTCCTCCTACAGGCCAATTTCTTTACTGCCCACATTGTCAAAACTGTTTGAAAAGCTACTCGCAAAACGACTGAAGCCAATCTTAGATGAAAAAACATCATACCCACTCATCAGTTTGGATTCAGAAACAAACATTCCACAATTCATCAGGTGCACAGAATAACAATGATCATAGAACGAACGTTAGAAGAAAAAAAAAGTATGCTCCTCGATATTCCTGGATGTGGCAAAAGCCTTCGACAAAGTTTGGCACGAAGGTCTACTCTATAAGCTGGATCGGCTACTACCCTTCGAGTATAGCAAACTATTAGGATCATATCTTTCTGACAGGTACTTCCGCATAAAGCAAGATAATGAGTACTCAGCCCTCAAATGTATTAAAGCTGGAGTACCACAAGGTAGTGTACTTGGCCCAATTCTTTACCTTCTATATACACATGATCTTCCGCAACCAGATGGTGTTACCGTTGCCGCGTTTGCTGACGACACTGCTATCATGGCAGTAGATACAAATGTTGAAGTATCCAACACTAAAACTGCAGAATGCCGTCAACGATATTAGTGATTGGATGCAACGGTGGCTAATTACATTGAACGAAACCAAATCAGTTCACATAAACTTTACCAACAAGCGAATTCGATACGTTCCAGTCACAATAAATTTCACCACCGTACCCTACTCGAACACGGCAAAATACCTCGGTATGACGACGCAAGACACCAAGCTCCGGTGGAAAGCACATGTTAAAAAGAAACGAGAAGAATTGGGCATACGATACAAAAAAATGTGCTGGCTTATTGGTAGGAAGTCGTCTTTGTCGACATATAATAAACTCGTACTTTACAAGCAGATACTTAAACCTGTGTGGACCTATGGTATCCAACTGTGGGGCTGCACTAAGCCAAGCAATATCACCATCATTCAACGCTTCCAAAACAAGGTGCTAAGAAACATCGTGAGTGCACCGTGGTATATAAGAAACAGAAATCTCCACAGGGATCTTGAGATGGAATTAGTAACGAACGAAATAGGAAAGTTTGCAGAGAATCATCAGAACAGACTTCTCCAGCAGACGAAAGTCGCGGCAATCCAGCTTCTTGACAATTGTGATTTGTTAATAATAAACTTTATTTATTAAGATAACATATTTTACTTGCTGATACATTTTGATTTTTAAGCTAGTTATTAGTTATTTTGTAATTCTTAAGAATAATTAATCTGTTGTGGCTAATTGTGTATGTACGTATATTAAATTTTGTTGCAATAAGGTCAATACCTATTATTTATGATTTTTGTTAATTGTTCCGAAATGTTATATCAGTATTATTAGTATATATTATTTTTGTATAGAAAAAGTAATTCTTCGTAATTCAGCATTGTATATGGCGGCCCCCAAATTCAAAATTGCCCAGGGTCCCATGATGGCATAACGCGCCTCTGGACTCGCGTGTAAAGTGCTTTTTGGCAAATATGCAGATATATCGCCACAAGAAATGAAGAATGGATACATTTGTATTTACATTAAGAGAATGGTTACAACAATAGTTAAAAAGCTAAATGCTGCACTTGCGGCGGGCGCACCGCTATTGGCACATGCAGCTGGTTTGAGATCGAAAATCTTGCAGAGTTCGCGTATAAAATGCTCCGTGACATCCTTGATGTTTTCACCGTCAAGTGTAACCGTTGGGACACCAAGTAACGGGTTTTGGAATTTTTGAGTGGATATTCCATGTTCTGCCAACAGCTCATCACCTGGAAGTAGCAATTTGTGGTAAAAAATAATAGAGATTTGAATAATTATTTTTTTGGTGTCAAAAGAACCATAGTTTTTTATTGAAAATCACTGCAAATCAGAAACGCATTTAACACGTACGTTTCAGATCAGTACTCTTAATTTTTGAATATTGGGTAGACTTCAAATTCAGGAAGTTGCTTCAGGAAATTCAGAAACTATTTAAAAATTAACTTTTTTTGTCAAAATGTTTATACCTTGTTTACCAGTGGCGCAGCGGGTAATTTCCTCAGCAAACCCATTGGCATCTGGAGCACAAACGTTGTCGGGGTTTACTTTATCTCCATCGACGGTCTCCGCCAAACAGTTGACATACTTCATGGTATCATTATTGTAACCCAAGCCTTCTGTTGGTTTTCCATCGTCAATTAAAGCGAGTGCGCATGCGTGATATTTGTTTCCGTCGCACTCTTCGACGTCGTGTTGACAATCAAATGTGTAGGTATTATCTGGATTTTTCGTAGTCTGCAAATATATCACATAATTTACTGTCTAAAAGTGAAAAACTAACTCCCGTTTGTCATTTGTGGCTGAGATTATAACAATCAAGAATATCTCAAAACACCAATTTGCATTAGTCTATTTTCTCAATGTTGGATTTGTTGGAGCAGTAGAAGATATACGCATGCGCATTGGAGGTTTTTGTAGGGCAAAGCCTCCATTGCGCATGTGCACCGAAAGAATAAGTGCTTAATACTACAACCTACATCAATTAAACTATGTACAACGATAATATATCTTACACTAGCTATTCCATATGGATGTAAGGTTAGATTGATGTATTTTCCAAGATCGGTAGTAGATAGTGCTGGGTATAATTGATCAGTAATAAACTCTCTAGCATATGGGCACAGCGATTCGTAGTAGAGAACAACAGCTACCTGAAAATAAGAAAAAAACATCAACAATATTAACTATTAGTTAACAGTCTTGAAGGGATGGGAACTTTAAAGTTATGAGAGGTTTCAGTAAAAGAGTCAAAAATTCATCCAGATGTCAGTAGTTTTAAAGAAAAACATTATTAATCAGACAAACATTTTCGGCCATTCTTTTTACTAACTTTAGAAACAGCTTTTCTAAAACCAAGAAATTAAAGATAAAATTCTGTGTTATTGGTACAAACATGTAGAATCGAGTGTGTTCTGTTTAAGTCCTTTTCAGTAACGTTAGAACACAATTGCTTTGATTTTAGAAAATCTTATAAATCAACAAATAAAAAAAACGCACAAGAAAGACTATGAAAACAAATGTCATACAATAAAATGTCACAAGCATCAAATACTGTCCTAAGCATCAAATACTGTCATTAGAATAAAGATATCTGTCAAATCCTGGCTAACTAGTTTTATATTAATGCAGACACGACCGATCTCGATCAAATAGAATTTGCTCATGCAGCTAAACAATAAATTTTACCAAAAAATGTCATAGACATAAATTATTCAGAATATCCTCTACTTTAATTTATTATTGAACTATTTTGACGAAATTACAGAAATTGCGACTCATTTGCAAAATCGTTAAGAAATGCTAAGAGTAAACATCTAGTTCCTTTGGACCCTTTTGCACAAGAACATTACTTTCTAAAAGAAAATCACTAAAACTTTTATGTGAATTTGCTTTTTCCATTATTTTTTAATCAATTTATTTTAATTATTTTCAACTATTATTCATTTGCTTCTTATTATTGTAATGGGTATTACTCGTTTTTTTCCTTCATTTTCTTAATGTTTAACTTGTTTACTTTCTTTTGTTTTTGTGAATATTTTACACCTGTCACTGTGCTGTAATTTTATTTTGAATTAAAAAATCTGATGTGGCCTGGCACATGACTTTTTCATACAATATATAAAATTAATAGTTTAGCTGCATGAGATTCTATCGATCGTGTTTGCATTAACATAAAACGAATTAGCCAGGATTTGACAGTAGGTATTGTCAAAAAATCAGCCTTTAACACTACCTACAGTCATTAGAATAAAAATATCTGGCAAATCCTCTATTAATGCAGACACGATCTCGAACAAATAGAATTTGCTCCTACAGCTAAACTATTAATTTTACCAAAAAATGTTATAGACATAAATTATACAAAATTTCCTCTACTTTAATTTATTATTTAACTATTTTGACGAAATTACAGAAATGGCGGCTCATTTCCAAAATCCTTGAAAAATGCATAACAATATTGCTATCCGCAATCCGCACTTGAAATACACATTGACTTTGTAAACACCATCGAAACACCAAGCTGTTTCAATATTGTTTCACATAGGGTACGTGCGCGCGTGTTTCTCCCCCTCATCGCATTCTCCATGCATTTGCGTGTTGAATTGACGTTTCGCAACCGCTGAGTTCTCACTACTGTCAAAAGTTTCAAATTTCCTGGATACCTACTATTAATGTAGACACAATTTCGATCAAATAGAATTTGCTCCTGCAGCTAAACTATTAATTTGACCAAAAAATGTTATAGACATAAATTATACAAAATTTCTTCTACTTTAATTTATTATTTATCTATTTTGACGAAATTACAGAAATGACGGCTCATTTGCAAAATCGTTGAAAAATGCTAAGAGTAAATAGCTTCTTTGGACCCTTTGGACTCTTTTGAACTAAAAGCTTTTCAGCTCTAAGTTCGGTCATGAAACTTCTAAATATGAAGTTTCATCCCGATACCGTTAGTAGTTTCTCGAGAATCGTGGCCACAAAAACGGACACACAATTTTTTTTGCACGATTATAATGCTTTATCATACAGCGTGTTGAAAGGGAATGATAACTTACTTTCTTTGTTGTTGTTGTGGTGCCTGCAGTGGTATGTTGGGCTAATGTGGAAGAAACACAAAGTAAGCCGATTACAATTGAAAGCATTTTGAAATAATGTCTTCTCTACTGAATGGGAGAGAATCTATTGGATGTTAACTGGCTTCTGGCTATGCGATTACTGTGTTACTTGTTGCTACAGGCGGGGCGGTTCCTGTAGGGTGTGGACAGCCCGCGTGCAAAGACCTAATGTGTCGCCCCTCTGGAGAATTTTTAATTTATAATTATTAATAATAATTAATGAATAATAATTTTTTTAAATACATACTTAACGTTGACGCTATAAATTCATCTACCTGTATAATAAAAATGCAAATTTGGGTAAGTAATAGGATATAATAGCAACAAAATACATTAGCGAAATTTAAATCTTCAATGATGACGTCATTTCCGGAAAAACCGGAAGTCATATTAACCTCAAGAGTATCCCCAAGAATTGCATTTTTGTCTATTAAGACTTTCACAAATTTCATTCGTCCATCCAGCTTTATAAACAAAAAAAATATAGGGGAGTACCTATGCCGTGGGTCACCCGGTATAGTATGATAAAGTATAGTATAAGGTTTTTTTTTTAATACAATGTTTCTCGCATTTTGGCAATACGAAACCGGCGAGACACGAAGGCAAAATGCGGTTATTTGCGATTGAAAACGTATTCGTGTGGGCTAGTTTTCATTTGCTAACGCCATAGGCAGCGTTATTGTGCTTAGTAGTTTGACTTGACTCTAACCTATTAATTTTCGGTTAGTCTACGCGGCTATTTTACGATTCTTTGAAGTGTTGATTATTCTTAGAAGAGCCGATTCATTATAATATCTCAGTTTTGTTTTTAACAAAACGTCACATGGACGATTTTGAAGTAATTCCAATAATGCAATCAAGACTATTATTTCCTCACAAAATAAAAAAGAGGTTTTCTTGGGATTTTCAATAAAATTACACCTTACGTTTATCAATTCCTTTAATGGCGGTTGAAATGTACATAATTTCAAAGTAAGTACAAATGTTGGAAGTGGTTAGTTATCATGATTACGCATCTTTTATGTTTTTAAAATGACAAGTTAATAATGTTATCCTGCAAACCTATATCGTTTCTTGATTTTAACAAAAGCATCGCAGAGAAACAAACACTACAAATGCAGATCATAATATTTACCATGATAACATAACAATATACAATAAGATGTACACTCGTGAAAAAACATAATATATCCATTATCCATCCTAAATTATTTTGTAGTGATCATACTCAGAAACGACCCACCAAATTTTGTTCACATTTTCACCCAGAAATTCGTTGTACTGTATGCGAATATACACATATATTGCCATAAAAACAAAATGTAGGATGGATACATTATGTTTTCTACAATCGTACATACATATTTACATGAAAAGAAAGGTTACAGCAACAGTTAAAACACCAAGTGCTGCACTAGCGGCATACGCGTCGCTTTTGGCGTTTCTGTTCTGAGTGGCCCCACGTTGTGGTTGTTGGGTAGTTGGTAATTTTGATTCGTCACAATCCGTTAGTTTGACGTCTCCAAACTTCTTGCAGAGTTCGCGTATAAATTGGTTCTGTGCAGCCTCGATGATTTCACCGTCAAGAGTAATCGTTGGGACATTTTCTAGAGGGTCTTGGATTTTATTCGTGGAGTTTCCATGTTCTGCCAAGAGCTCATCCCCTGGAAGTTGCAAATAGTGTTAAAAAATAATAGTGATTTAAAATTTTGCTATCAAGTGTCTTGTTGCGGAACTTATTTACTTATTTATTTACTTATTTACCAACCGATGTACCGGATCTTGTGAAGTATTGTCTCTCCACCACATACTTCAAGTGGGCGGGAGCGATGTATGAGCAAGTAGAGGGTGCTCCCATGGGATCACCTCTTTCACCGGTAATGGGTCAGATATGTTGATGATACCTTTGTGGTTTGGTCACACGGCAGAGACAAACTTACTGAGTTCTTCAGCCACCTGAACAATGTCAATCCTTCTACCAAATTCACGATGGAAGTAGAAGAGGATAATCAGCTGCCATTCTTGGATGTGCTGGTATACAGAACGTCAACGGGTACACTTGGACATACAGTCTACCGTAAGAAGACACATACCGATCGGTACTTGAACGCCAAATCACACCACCATCCCCAACAGAAGAGAAGCGTTGTTAACACTCTGTTCAACAGAGCCGAGAAGGTGTGCGACTCCAGCACTTTGGACGACGAACGGAAACACTTGGAGTAGGCTCTACGTCAGAATGGATACACCAAGTCTGACATACGGGGTGTCACAGAAAGAAAACCGCAAGTCTCAGAGGAGCGGCAAGAGTCAAAGGGGTTCGCTTGCTTACCATACGTAAGTGGGGTATCAGAAAGAATCGGTAGATTACTGAAGAAATCGGGTATCACACCCGAAGGATATCACACCACTCCTGAAGAAGGAGTGAAGAAGGGGTAAACAAGATAACATGTGAGTGTGGAACATGCTATGTAGGACAGACAGGACGAAGTATCGAATGTCGAGCCAAGGAGCATAGTAGAGACACCCGGCTACGCAAGATTCAACAGTCCGCTGTTGCTCAACACTGCCACGAGTCGGGACACACAATGAATTTCGATGACGTGAAGATGTTGGCAAGGGTTGGTAATTATCATCGAAGGCTTATTAGAGAAGCCATCGAAATTTACAAGCATCCTGACAACATCAATCGCGAGGACGATACTGACAAAGCACATGGGAGCGGTAGCTCCAGATGTGCGCAGTGAGGTGTAAATTTGGGTATATAAGGGAGATTTTCTTGGTAGGTCTTCAGTATTCAATTAGCTTTGAAGAAGCGAGCAACATGGTTCGCGAAACGTCAGCATTTACAAATCTTGACACACGGCGTGACCCGGAAGCAGTTTATTTTCTAAATGATTCTGGCCGTGAAAGCCTACGTACTTACTGAATTATTGGTTCGAGAGCAAAACCTTGAAAATGAAGCAGCAAAAAAACAGCTTATATGACTTTCAGTTACAAGAACAAACCTCAACCTAGTATGCTGCTTATTGCAAGACAAGACAACAAAAAGAGGTGAAAGAAACAAATTTATGATGATTGACAATAAACTAATGTGGAATCGACATTTAAACAGATAATTCCTCTGGGTGCCTTTAAAAATGTGGTGGGGTACAAGAGATTTGCAAGACTGCAGAGGGCACAGAACAAATGCATCAAATATTTCTTTAATATAACTGATTATTTCCTAGGAGGCCTCAACTCGACCATGTGTAACTTCTATTCTTCCTCTCCTTCTCTCCGAAATATATCGTACCAATCAAACGTATAATAATTTTAAACTAGTCTTTAAGATCAGGAATGGACTTCAGGCATACCTTTTGTTCCATCGGCGCAATCTTTAATTTTGTCAGCAATACCATGAGCATCAGGTGCACAAGCTTCGTACTTGATTGGCTCTACTTTCTTCTCACTGGTCTCTAACTTCGCCAAACAGTTGATATACTTCATGGTTTCATTATTGTAACTCAAGCCCTCTGTAGGTAGTCCGTTGTTGATCAAAGCCAGTGCGCATGCGTGATACTTGTTTCCGTAGCATTCGTCGGCATGATGATGACACTCAAATGTGTAAGCATTATTTGTATCTTTCGTAGTCTGCAAATACATAGATCAGAATTTACTAGAAGTGAAAAATTAACTCGCTTTTGTCGTTTGTGACTCAGATTATATCAATCAAGAATATCTCTAAACCCCAATTTGCAATCGTCTGTTTTCACATTATTAATCAGAATCGAATTAAAACTACTCAACAGTATAATAGATTTAGGAAACTAATC
Source organism: Melinopterus prodromus (assembly GCA_964023965.1). NCBI lineage: Eukaryota > Metazoa > Arthropoda > Insecta > Coleoptera > Scarabaeidae > Melinopterus > Melinopterus prodromus. The sequence continues at coordinate 3,858,738 of OZ030395.1, read as the reverse complement.
TATTATACTGATCAATTAGTTTTGGCTAGACTTACACTACTACAAACGACATCAATTAAACTACTACCATAATATATCTTACGTTAGCTTTTCCATATGGATGTAAGGTTAGATTGATGTATTTTCCAAGATCGGTAGTAGATAGTGCTGGGTATAATTGATCAGTAATAAAAGATCTAGCGTATGGGCACAACGATTCGTAGTAGACACCAACAGCTACCTGAAAATAAGAAAAAAAAACATCAAGAACAATAACTTTTAGCTAACAGTCTTGAAGGTGTGGGTAATTTAAGTTTTTGAGAGGTTACTCAATGTATAATTGAGTCAAAAATTCATTCAGATGTGTCAGCTGTTTAAAGAAAATAGCTTTGGCCCTTATTTTCACCAACTTTAGAAGCAGATCTAGTACCAAATCAGACTGATGGTGTTTTTGATAGTCGGATTTTCATTGAACTACCTTTATGTAGCTTTATGTAGACATTCAATATACTCAACCAAAGTATTTTAGGTTTGTGAAACGTTATTTCTTTTGGCAACCAACGGGCAGTTTTATTATTTTTAATAATTGTTGAAGCAACAGTATTGAAATAATTAATTTATATATGAACGCGTGTTTAAATTTGTAGATTAATTGTCAACTTGATGATAATTTATCCAGGCGAGGATAATTTTTGAAAAAAAAAAACAAAAAAACACCTCCGCCTGGATTTGAACCAGGAACCCTCCAATTTCCGGTCGCCAGCTCTGCCACTTGAGCTACAGAGGTAGTGGACATTTGTAGGTTTTCTTGTCACTTAAAGATTTGCGATACAAGTTTCGAATTAACAAACCCATCGTGACACCTATTGGGGATAGACGTGTAAGTTTGATATAAAACTTGGGTTGTTGGGTATAAAAATGTTATGAATTTGTCATCGATACATTTGAATCTATGTATAAATCAACATGACGCAACAGGAAATGTGGTAGAATGACACACCAGGAAAATTGGCTATGATACATATTTGCTTGTATAGCAATGGTAAATATATTAAATATTTTGTTTGTTTGTTTTGTAGTGTTTATTTATTGCGACTAGTATACACAACGATTGTGTTACTATACGCAGGGGCGCGTTATCCCATGGGCAAAATGGACATCTGCCCAGGGCCCCCAATAACAGGGGGGCCCCCAACGCAGAATTTTGGAAACTCATTGCCGTAATAGACTTAGGCTCCTCTCAGCGAGGACCCAACTAATCTTTAACTAATTTATTACCGTCTCAAGAATAGTGAATATTTGCGCTCCTGCCGGTTGGGGACCAAAATAAATCTAATAAGTCTAAAACTTGAATGATCGACGTCCAAACGCGGGATTTTCGCGTCTTTTTTCGCGAAAACCGCGGGTTTGCCTTCAAAATGCCGTTTCGCTGCTGTGTGGACTCGCGAATCGCGGATTTAGCGCCCATTTCACTTAATTTTTCGCGAAAGATCGACGTACGACGATATTGCGAGCGGGTACACCCCGTTCACTTTTCCTATTTTTGAATTCTATTCTGTAAAGACGAATGCTCTAAAAGTAGCAGTTTTTAAAATATTTATTTGTAAATAATACACTTTATTTATTCAGATAACATATTTTACTTGCTTATACATTTTGATTTTTAAGCTAGTTATTAGTTGCTTTGTAATTCTTAAGAACAATTAATCTGTAGAGACTAATTTTACCAAAAAATGTCATAGACATAAACTATACAACATTTCCTGTACTTTACTGCGTATGATAAAGTAAAAACATTCGCCAATCTCTTCAAATTCAACGCCCTCGCGATATCAAAATAAATGAAAAAAGTCGATTAAACTTATTAGGGATTATTCTCCTTTATGAAAAAAATTTACTATAAAAACAGTAGTAAAGAATTGCCCAAACCCCTAAAATCTCAAATCTAAAGTTCCTGAACTATGTGAGTCACTGTACCAAAATAATATTCCTACATGCATTAAATTAATGTTTGTTAAAGAGAACTGGTAGTATTAACTTACCTTCTTCATTTCGCTTGCCTCCGGATGGAGAGTAGTAGTCATTTGGGCCAATGTGGAAGAAACACAAAGTAAACAGATTGCAAAAGAAAGCATTTTGGAAGAATGTGTGGCCTACTGAACGGGACAGATGGTTTTGGATGTTGACTGACTTCTGGCTATGCGATTACTGTGGTGCTTTTAGCTACAGGAAAGGTGGGAATTATCGCAAAGTACTGGCTCTTCCACAAGGAAAAAAGGGGAACGGTTGGAAACTGGCGGGACTAAAAGATAACAGAACCGTTGCACATACAGTGTTGCCCAACTGAGGAAATACGTTATGTTGTGGATTTATATATTTATATCAGCATTAAAAATAAATAAGATTAAATATATTTTTCTACTTTGCGTTCGTTATGAACTCATAACGAAACCGGTTTCGGTGTCGTTATGAAAACACTAGGTCACAAACATTTGGTAATTTTTAGTTTTCCAAGATTGATGATATTGACGTCAAGTGTCAAATAACGCTGACACCCATCTGACATCTCAATCGCTATTGGCTCCCGTGAGCCGAATTTGTGAGTTTTACTACAACTACCAACTGTTGAATATGAAACTACTCTAAATTGTAGGATGACCGCAATTTTCGAAATTTATGTAAATTTAAAGTCGAAAAGTAGAAAAAATTGTATATAACACTCGTTTTATAAGACGTATTGGCGCACTCGTTCCATTTGGGCACTCCTCCCTACGCTCGTCGTGCCCAAAACTACTCGTGCGCCAATTCTTGTCTTATAAAACTTGTATTATAATATACTATAGGCTACGTCTTCCTTTAAAAATTCATTATGGTGCGCAAGAGGTAAATTTTGGTACTTTTACTGTATCATACAAAAGATCGAGTTGAAGCATCTCATGATTGCTGCAATTGACGCGGCGCTGCTCTTCGGTCTTTCGGGCGAGCGGGGGAAGGGATCGACAGCGACGCTGCAAGTATTGGCGGATTGCACGTGCATTAGTTACTAGGAGAACACTGTTTATGAACACAAAACATATAACGACACGGCGATTATGCCTCGCCAAAGAAATTTGGATATCCGGCGACAGATTACCGAATTAAAAAATAATGGCAAAATGAGTCAATAAGATAACAGAACCACGAACAGGTATTTGGAAGTCCCATGGAAATTCTTGGCAATTTAAATCGGGTTTCGGGATTAGCATTTAAAATTAATGAACGATCTGCAGAATAATCTATGTGTCTACAAATTTACGATGCGAAATTTGTAAAAGTTTTTTGATATTTCTAAGTTTTATACGCTCAGAGCTGACGTTTGTAATAAATGTAATATATCAAGAGTATTTATTTAATATTGTTTGTACATGTATGTATTTAAATATTATTAATAAATAAACTGTTGAAACTGTTAAAATAGTTTGAATATTTATATAACAAAATCGGGCATACTTTTTAAATATTTTTTGGATAAAGCAAACTTAATTTAGTATTCACCACTAATCGGAAAAACTGCTAACTCCATATTATTACATCTATCCGCTTCCATCAAAATCTTGTTTACAACCTTATTGTATAAAACTGAAGAAAACATAAACGCCAATCGATAGAAGAGATTTCTCTCGTACCGGGTCACATATTATAATCAAAATTATGCAAAAATTAAGAATTTAATTGTTAGTTAAAATTACTACCTTGATAAGTTATCGTTCTTTTTGTGTATTGATAATAAGCTGCCCCGGTTCCCTCAGCTGTGTCGGTTCTCTCCGACATGACAGCACCGCTAACGCCTCCCTTCCCCGCAGCACCCCAAAGACCGTCAACGTTTGACACTGCTGTATAGTATGATAAAGTCATGTGCCTGGCGACATTAGATTTTTGTTTGTTTTAAGCTAATAATAATTATGGTAAGAAAATTTATGATTAATTTTTATATATTTATACTTATTACTTATTATACTTAATTTTTTCCTTGACTATTACATTTTTTAAATTATAAAAAAGTAATTTTGTTTGTCACGTCATGAAAAACCCGTTTAAATTTTGTATTTACTAGTCAAACAAAATGTTTTTCATCAACTATAATTATACAATAACAGTAGTAGCTAATAAAGTAAGGAATAAAATGATGTAATATATAAAGTATAACATTTTCTGATAAATCAATAATAAAAAAGTTTTCTATTTATTGCGCAATATTTCTGACACACTCTGTATATTATGTACCATACATGCCGAGACTCCATGGTTACCATAAACTATAAATTTATCGGAAAACCGCTCCGATAACATGCGTCAACATAAATATTACACATTCCGAAATGTCAACATTAAAATTAGATATACTACAGTGCTTACGTACTTACTGGATATGTAGTCGATTGAACCAGGCTTTTTATATAAATATTGCATTACCCTTCGTTGGCAAACATCTGACGCGCGCCATCTACATTACAACCGCTAAACTGAACTGTATTTAAGTAATCGCAATATTTATTTCACGATAACTAGTGCGCTGGTTCCGCATAATTATTACAAGAAAAATTACCTACATTACAAGAGCTGTACAAGAGTCTTGTTATTTTTCACGCGCACGTAATATACGTTACAGCTCGAGAATTGTACATAATTTTACCTACAACCGACAATTACAGATTCAATCGCATACTTTAAATAAAGAAGTAATAAAGCGACAGAAGTAGAATCCTCACTGAAGGCAAGAAACCACCCAATATCCACAGAAGCTTACTGTATGAGCAGGATTAATTAATAACTGGCTAGGTGACACGAAATATTAGCAAAAATCGGGATATTCAATCGGCTGTATCTTGTTGACCCTTTGTTCAATCTTAATACAACCAACGCCTGGTTTTTGCACCAAGTTTTTCAAAACCAACTCAAACAAAATACCAATTAAACAGATCATCAAAATTAAGCATATCTGCAATTAACATAAGTATCGTAACACAAAGACAACAACAATCCCTTATCTAGTTATAACATTAAAGAGCAGTGACGTGCTGTTTCCAGTATGTAGTCTTCTTGGAACAGCACAAGAGAATTTGTGACTCATTTGTTGATAGCGGGAAACGGTTAAGACCTTTGATTTAATTTCATTATGACCAATAACTGGCCTACAGTCGCTCAGGCAAATACAACTCACGACGTATCACGTATCACTAGGAAGACTCCACTGGGTTACCAGAGTCCAAGAACAGCATAAATGCGATTTAAAGTGAATGGAAGGTATCATATATATAACACGATCCGACGAGTATAGTTTAGCATATTAACAGTTGTTGGAAGTATTTGTTAGCAGTGCGCGAGAAACCGTTGTGCTGTAAGCGTTTTGTTTGGTGTTCGGTAAAAATGGCGACTTTGGCGTTCTTGATTTTGGCGATTTTTGTTGCGTACAGTCAGCAGCATTCGTATAATTTGGGGGAGTGTCCAAATGTCACACCTCAACCGGATTTTAGGATGGAAAAGGTAAGAAGTCTTTGTAGTATTTAAAGAAGTGTGTTAATAAGTATTTCTGACTAGTTTGTGAAGACTTTGGTGGTCAAAGGTTACGTTGATTTTAGATGTTAGATTTTTTTTTGTTTCGGAGAAATCTATAACTAGATTAAGAGTTCTGTTGGTATAAATTTGGGTGGCTTACCAAGTCCTATCTGATACCTTTTGTATAATTTTGTAACTTTTGCATTTTTTCCATCGTTACTATACACACCGACTAACAAATTAAAAATATCATCAACTCTCAAAGTGTATACAAGAATGTAAAAATAGACTAAAGATGAAACGTCAATTCAACACGCAAATGCATGGAGAATGCGATGAGGAGGAGAACACGCGCGCACGTACAGCGCAACCATATTAAAACATCTTGGTGTCAATGTGTATTTCGATTGCGGATAGCAATGTTCTTATGTTTTCGCGAATAAATACAAGAAAGATTGTAAGACGGTATGGTAACATTAAAACTTGGAATATTGAGCATAATTCTTTATGAACTTTTGTAGTTAGCACTGAAGACGGGGTAAAACCCGAAATTATACTATGCTAGAAGCCAATATAATATATTAATCATCAGAACCAATAACCTTTTTACTTTATCATATGTAGTATGACAAGGAGGTTTAGTCTTAGCATTTTTTTAAATATTTTGCAAATAAGCCGCTATTTCTGGAAGTTTGTCGAAATAGTTAAATAATAAATTAATGTAGAGAAAATTCTGAGTAATTTATGACTATGAAATCTTTTGGTAAAATAAATATTTTAGCCGCATGAGCAAATTCTATTTCATCGGGATCGCACGTACTACAATAAAACACTAGTATTAAAACTAGTTAGCCAGGATTTGTCAGATATTGTGATTCTAATGACAGTAGGTAGTGTCAAATGCTGATGTTTTTACATTACATACTGTAAATATAATCAAAACATCTGTCTAGTTCTAGTAGTTTTATTTTAATGCAGACGTGGCCGATCTCGATCAAATAGAATCTCGTGCAACTAAACTATTAATAGATGGTATGATAAAGTCATGTGCCTGGCCACATCAGATTTTTTTCATAAAAGTGTCACCGAGTACCGAGTGTTCCCAAAACTATGAACACTGAAGAGAAAAGAACCTTTACGTTCAAAGTTTGTGTGCAAAAATGTTATTTGAAGAAGCTATTTGGAAATACTAGAGGTCATTAAATAAGAAATAATTATAATCACTTTCTCCGTTACATATACCGCGTGTGGTCAAAGAGATGAAATGACATAAGAGTAAATGATCTTCATTTTCATGATGTTAATTTCGTATTTCATGGATTTCATAAAAACAATTTATTACGAAATTTTATAAGAATGTTTGCTGTTTTTACAATTGTAGTGTTGTTAAACTCATTTAAAAAACTGAAGAAAAAGCCCTTTTCAAAATCAAAAACAATGAATACGTTACAAGATCACCCTGTAGAGCATATTCATATTTTGTTTTTCAACATCAGAATTATCCTAGCCACTTGCTTATGTCATATACACAAAACATTGATGTCAAATCACACAACTTCTAGGTATTTAACAATTAATAATACACATTTTTCTAATAGACTGACCTCAATAAAATAAAAATTCCAGCAAGAGCCTAACAAAACAAAATTCTAAATACCAAATCAAAATTAAAAGTAATCCAAATCTCTAGGTAAACTTACTCGTCTTATTGTTGTGAAATATCTTTAAAGGTTAAGTTATTAGTTGTTAATTAATAGTTGAAACCGCTGGTAACTATAGTATGTAACTTTTAAAAAAATATGTTTAATGTAACCCTATTAACAACTCAAAAGCACAAGCAAATAACGAATCAAGCTTAACAACAACCGATTAGCGAGAACTCCAGTTATATCTCTTTAAGATAATAATTAATAACAACAGAACTAAACACAAGCAATCTTGTAAAGATTAGAAAGCAAATAAAAATAAAATTGACCTCTATAATCAACTGGGATATCCATTTCAGAGCGAATGTTGACTTCAAAATATACCAAACAAGAATTGTTATTGTTTTCGCCTTGTTTCAGAATGTAATGTTTCTTTTTCTGTTTTAATGGTTTAGTTTCTTGGAATATGGTACGTCATAAGGAAAACGAGCACATCGAGCTCTTGTATATGGTACAACTTCACTGACACACAGGAGCCCAATCATTATCAACTCGAACAAGTCAGCAACACTTTTGTGCCACTTAAACATAACTATCACTATACAGGGGAACTCACAGTACCAGACCCTTCTGTACCATCCAAGATGAAGGTGAAGTTCCCTTTGAGTAAGTAAAAAATCACTTGTTTTGAGTTATAATAACAATGACGACTGCTAAAACTAAAAAAAAAATATTTTTTTGTGTATTTTTGTAATTGTAATCGTTTTTTTTTCCTTTCAGATGTTGGTTCTGCGTCATACACAGTTTTCATGACCGACTATGATAATTATGCCGCGATATTCACATGCCAGAAAATGCCAATTGGGAATAGGCAGTCCGTTTCTGTAGTTTCCAGGAGGAAGTTCTTAGATAAATTGTACTTGGACAAGGTAACTATGACGAAATAATTATTAAAATATGTATAACCTTCTAAAACAAACATTGATCAAAAAAATTAAGGGAACAATTTTTGCGAAATCTCTAACTATTTATGAAAATTTCGTATGGTTTGTCTTTAAGTAAAAAGAAGTACCTACATAAGCAATGTTACAACTTTAGGGCCCATGTCGAATTTTGGCATTTTCCTATAGTCGTGTCTTCTTCTCTTTTCCGCAATGTATAACATGTTGGCAAAATAGATAAATAATAAATTAAAGTAGAGGAAATTTTCTATAATTTATGTTTATAACATTTTCTGGTAAAATTAATAGTTTAGCTGCAGGAGCAAATTCTATTTGATCGAAATCGCGTCTGCATTAATAGCAGGTAGCCAGGATATTTTGAAACTTTTGACACTAATCAGAACGTCAGCGGTTGCGAAACGTCAATTCAACACGCAAATGCATGGATAATGCGATGAGGAGGAGAGACACGCGCGCACGTACAGTGCAACAATATTAAAACATCTTGGTGTCAATGTGTATTTCGATTGCGGATAGCCATGTTCTTATGTTTTCGCGAATAAATACAAGAAAGATTGTAAGACGGTATGGTAATATTAAAACTTATTTGGAATATTGAGCATAATTCTTTATGAACTTTTGTAGTTAGCACTGAAGACGGGGTAAAACCCGAAAATATAGTATGCTAGAAGCCAATATAATACACTAATCATCAGAACCAATAACCTTTTTACTTTATCATATGTATAGTATGACAAGGAGGTTAAGTCTTAGCATTTTTGAAATATTTTGCAAATAAGCTGGTATTTCTGGAAGTTCGTCGAAATAGTTAAATAATAAATTAATGTAGAGGAAACTAGTTAGCCAGGATTTGTCAGATATTGTGATTCTAATGATAGTAGGTGGTATTTTAATGCAGACGTGGCCTATCTCGATCAAATAGAATCTCATGCAGGTAAACTATTAATATATGGTATGATAAAGTCATGTGCCAGGCCACATCAGATTATTTCTTCTTCTGAGTAGGAACATCTGTGTTATAATTCTTAAAAACCCTACAACTATTATAGTTAAACATTGTCTCCCAGATATTACACCACAAAACAACCGTTAAAAATTCGATGACATTCCAGATTCAACAGAGGGTCTCATCATTCGGGATCAATCCATACGATCTGTCAATAATCAGCCAGGAAGACTGCAAGCAGGATGATGGATACAACGTGAACATAGATGATGACACCTTCTCTGTGAAATCGGTTGCTGGTGTCATCAGAAAGGCAGGCGAGAAGATCGGAGATGGCTTTGAATATGTAGCCGGAGGCGCTAAGAAAATTTACAATAAGTATTCTGGAGATGCTGACGATAAGAAGACAACCAGTGGAAATGTGGCTACTCATCCAGATGCAGAATGGATACCATAGATACACGATATACGAGTCCAGTGTTTGTTTTTTTAGGTTAGAAAGGAAGGTTTTGTGACCACGAAGGCTTATTGTGCGTTGACTGATACTCCGGATTGAAAAGTGAAACGAAAAATGCCATGCAAATTATGTTATTGTAATAAAGTGTTAATTAAGGATGTTTTTTGTTTTATTGTTGGCAAAAAAAACATAGCGAAAATGTTTATTTACATATTAGGTACTTCTATACTAGGTCATGCTTTATTCAAAGTAATAACAATGCTGAAATTGCATCCGAAACATACTTCAATCGTTATCCAGAAAGAACACAACCTCACAAATCCATTTTTGAGAGATTAAAAGAAAATCTCATCAATCACGGGTCATTTATTATGCCAAGACCCAAAGATTCCCATATTGAAAATGCCGAAGAAGCTGCCACCAACACAGTTGCAGCCGCAGTTGCAAATCCCTCAACTTCAAGTCGTGAAATGGACACTGAATCTGGTGTATCAAGACGTCGAGCTTTGAGAATCCTCAAGAAGCATAAATTAAGGCCATATGCTTAAAGAAAACAACATCATTTGCAACCAACAGACCCTCAGCAACGAATGGAGTTTTGCCAGTGGTACCGTGAAAATCTTCAGCAGAATCCATTATTTTTTTAAAAAAGGTTATTTGTCTCAATGACCACGATATTGTAAACCATCATATTGTAAACGAATTTTTGGACAATTTGCCACTAATGGAGAGGGGATCTATATACTTCCAGCACGACGGTGCACCACCTCACAAACTAAGAAGGGTAAGGGAATTATCGAATATAAATTTTGAAAACCGTTGGATTGGAAACAACGAACCAGCGAGGTGGCCACCACGATCACCAGATCTTACACCTTTGGATTTTTTCTTTGGGGCACATTAAAAACAAATTATCGAAAAGATCACATAACGACATTCAGGACCTAAGGCAGCATTTTGATGTACTAATTTCATGTTATTCAATAAAACGTTACTTTTGGTACCTAAAATTCTGTAGGTACCATTTTTTAACTTCCCCCTCAATATCTAAATTGCCGTGTTTCCACTCTAAGCAATAATCGCATCAGGGCAAGAGTTATTACGGGTGGATACTTTTGAAATGAACACACGGTATAACACACAGGTACATAACATATGTAGATACTTTTAGATTTTACGAATTATGTCTGTACTACAATTACAAATTGAATTATAACTATTATTGGGTGGTATATTCATACCTAAGCAATAAAATGTCAATACTCACGCATAATTGGTTTCATTGTTAACTTCTATGCATCAATACACTCACTAGTTTTATCACATCACCCGCACATCACTCAAATTTGACAAAAATTCTGACGTACGACAAACGTCAGACTACCGCACTGAAGTTACGCACAACCGGCAGCCAACTTACCGGCTAATAACCTGTCGCGATAACTCGCGAGATTTGGAAGAAAACTCAAGTAAACATAGGTGAGTCGTCCGCAATATACATTTCTCAAAGCAAATCTTCGTAATTTCGGTGCTTATTTCTCTGCGCAAGGCGCGCGCCGTACCTAGAACCGTCGTACGTCGCACAAAGTCCCAATTTATTAGAGGTAGATGGCTGCACTGCGCACGCGCGCCACTAACTTCGCTTCCGTGCACATTTTTAGTTGTGGCGATGCGGCCGCTGTCTATAGACGTTCTCGCCGATTCCAACTGAAATATTTCGTGTACGTGAATAGTGTGCGATCATTTGTGCGTACGAAAACCCGGCGAAATGTCTGACGGATCGCCGCAGGGGAAGAGGTTAGCCGCCCGCCAGCTGGTAAGTCTCGGAAAAAGTGTATTTTTACGTGTTAGAATCGGACGCCATGATGTGTGATATTTCAATCACGTAAACCGTAGGAGAGTTTGCGGTCGCCATGGCCTGTCTAGATCCATCCGTGTAGAACTCGTGGTTATATTTGTTGATGTGCTCTTGTGTCAATTTCAGCGGTACCCGCTAAAATTCGCGATTTATTTTCGTTGGATTGAGGAAATTAGGGGTTTTGTAACTGGAGTAATGAGCGTTTTTCGCTAGTGATCAAATAATTTAGGTTAACATAGTGTTGACATTCAGTCCTGTCAATTCCGCTTTTATTGGTTTCGATTTTGTTTATGTTCTTCAAGTACCGCCAACATTACCTGTACAGAAAAAAAAAACGTACCTACTTTCTATTATTTTTTATAATTGCCATAATTATTTTTATTGCATAAGACGTACGTCGATTTTTATTTGTTGTAAGTACGAATTAGTTCGTAATATTGTTGTTTGTAATGTGTTTGAGTGTTTTTTGTGCGAATTCTATGGTGAAAGGTCCTTGAAACGGCTTGAAACCTTCAAGGTTTCCGAACTACAATGAAAATCTTTACAGGATAATGATGTACATATCGATCCTTTTAGTAGAAAAGGGGGTCATATCACTAACAAAACATGATGCGTGGGAGAATGTCTCTGTACCTACCTAACTTCGATGTTCATCAATTCAGTTTCAAGCACAAATAACTAAAATTACAAACTTGAAAGTTCAATATCTACTGCCACGTGTTTCTTTGCCTATTGTTATGATAGCCCTAGAGGTGTTTCATTCTTGGTTTTGGTCACACAAAGGTTTGCTTTTGTATACCTAAGTAGGTAGAAGTTCTATGGTTGCCTGTTGTACGCTTGTCCTGCTGTGAAATGGCAAATTTACAGTTGTTCTGCAGCAACACTTGTTTCTTGGTGTGCATTTGCATCTCTCAACTCGCAATTAACATGGGTTTACGTCGCATTAATGACGTAGACTCTGTAGTAATGATTAAAACCTACTGCTAGTGTCCTTGCAATAGTCGAAAATCGACAAATTCTAAGATTAAGGGCCAGTCTTACACAACAATTTATATAAATATTTATCAAATCCTGGCTAACTAGTTTTATATTAATGCAGACACGACCGATCTCCGTCAATTTTTTTAAAAAATGTTAACAGTAAACGTCCAGTTTGTTTGGACCCTTTTGAACAAAAAGCTTTTCAGCTCTATGTTTGGCCATGAAACTTCTAATTAATCTGCTTAATTTGATTAATACATGACTTCACTCATCACTGCACTGAAGTCAAGAATAGCACGAAACAAGTTATTGTTTTCGGTATTGCCAGGTTAAAAATTTAGTTTTACCCTGCAAAATATCCCTAGATTTGATATTTTTCTCCCCAGAAACAAAAAATTTAAAAAAAAGCACAAATAGAGAAACAGTTTATTCAATTCAACAAATAAAAAAGAACCGATGTGGCCAGGCACATGACTTTACCATACTATATGTAAAATTAATAGTTTAGCTGCATGAGATTCTATTTGATCGTGATCGGTCGTGTCTGCATTAAAATAAAACTAGTTAGCCAGGATTTGACAGATATTTTGTTTCTATTGACAGTAGGTATTGTCAAAACATCAGCGTTTGACACTACCTACTGTCACAGTATTGTCAGTATTGACACTGTTGTATGGTATGATAAAGTCACGTGTCTGGCCTCATCAGGTTTTTAGAATTACTTTTGAGTAGTACTATGGACGTACACAATAATTTTTTTGTAAATATTGTCAAATTTGAATATGTAGCGGAATAAGCAGCATTCTTTGTATTAAAAAATATTTACGAAATTTGAACCAAATAGTGAAGTTAACATGTATCATAATATATGTAACAAAATTGAACAATTCTGTAAGATATCAAATCTTTATTAAACAGAAAACTAAAAAAATCCCCTGATTGTATAACAAATTCCCCAAATTTCCAAAAACACTGAATTTGTTTTTCTTATTACAAAATATGATGCTCTATCATGTTTTCATATGGCACTTAAATTTAAGTACGATTTGGCGTTAAGGTAAATTATGTATAGACATTTTTACTTTATTATACATAATACAACAAAGTATTGTAATTGCGCCGAAAATATTTGTGAGATTTTAGCGGAAATATGCCCTGTATGTGTGTGAGAACCCGTTTCTTTTTTGTGGCGACGATTCCGGCGATACTACTTAAAGATATCGGGATATTTACACATTTCATGTCCAAACTTTTTGTTCAAAATGATCCAAAGGAATTGGATGTTTACTCGCATTTGTCAACGATTTTGCAAATGAGCCACCATTTCTGTAATTTCGTCAAAATAATTAAATAATAAATTAAACTAGAGGATAATTTATGTGTCATGAAATTTTTTGATAAAATTAATAGCTACATGCATGACAAATTCTATTTGATCGAGATCGGTCGTGTCTGCATTCGTATAAAACTAGTTAGCCAGGATTTGACAGATATATTTCATTCTAATGACAGTAGGTAGTGTCAAACGCCGATGTTTTGACCCGTTTTTGTTTTTGTGGCGAAGATTCCAGATACTTAAGGTATCGGAACGAAATTTCATATTTAGGAGTTTCATGACCAAAGTTAGAGCTAAAAGAATTTTTATTCTTATTTTTATTATAGTAAATTAAAGTAGAGGAATTTGAAATATATTTTGATTCTATTGACAGTATCAAACTTTTTTGTAGAGAATTAAAAAAATTTGAAATTGTTTTTTTTTGCTGGGAGTGGTCAGCCTGTCCCCCACTTACGTCAATCCGTAGTCACCAGTTATAGGCGGCGTTTAAAGCGGTTCTGCATTTGTTCATGACTATTTGTTTAATAGACTTTAAGTGTTGTTTTGGATTTGCGTTTTTGCTGTAGAATAATTTAAATCAGTCAGTTTTGTGGAGACATTCTACAAGAAAGGCAGAAATAAATAATCAGAAGCAGGAATGTCCTCTCCAAACGAGGACAATTAGTCACCTTAGCTCCAAGTTTTTAATTCCACTCAGCCAATGACAATTTTCAACAACCAGATTCACTAAACGCTTTACGAATACACTCCTTATCAATCCGAGCCCAATAAAAAAACTTTTCCTATCATAAACCCGAACCACAGGTCCGCAAAACCGTCCGAAACACCCGCGCTCGAAAACGGTCGAAAAACAAAACAAAACGCGCTCGCATCGCGCAAAACTCCCGAAGTAAACAACCTGGTTATGCCTCCGATTCTCGGATACTCTGAAAACTCTCAAAGCATCCGCGCATGCTCCGGAAAATCACCAACCTGCACACCACCACACTCTGGGGCTCTCGACTGCTCGGCCAGACCTCTGGTCTCGCCAGTTGTGAAAATGGCGCACGCCAGCAAGAAGCATCACTCCGGCACGAAGGACCAAAGTTACGTCTGTCGTATGGTACGTCAACTTGAGCTTTTTACCGATTCTTTCGCCGAAAAAACCCGCGTGAAACTTTCGATTTTAGTTCGACGATAGTTTTAGTTCATTTCGGCGCTTCGTTGGGTTTTTTTTATCGATTTTCTCGCTAATTCTGATGCTGCTTCGCGTATAATATGCCCCGTCGTCGGCTCGCAGACGACCGGGAGACCGGTTGGTTGATAACGCATTTCTGGGGTACCGCAAGGTTGGTCGTTTGTGCCTCTGTGGTGTTTTTTTTTGTTCGTGTCGTTTTTTCGGAGTTTGTGTAGTTCGATTGATTCGTTGATTGGTTATTGGATTTTCGGCGGGTGGTTTTATTTAATGGATAACCGAGCATGTGTCCTGTGATGTTATAATGGGTGTTTGTTTCTTATGGTCTGGCCTGTGGGAGCTTGTTGCATACTTTTGCCTAACGTATGGTAATTAATTCTCGCGTTAATGATTATTTTGTTTGCGAATGTGGAGGTATTTGACCCTCGCGCGTGTTTTGTTTTCGACTTTAGACGCTGTTCCGTAACGCATCGCTAAGATATCGCAATTTCGAAGTTTATTTTCTTTTATTGTTTTCCTTTTTTTTTTTTACTGAAAACTTGGTTCTAAAAATAATAATTTATTACATAATATACTTCTGTAAACAGTTAGGACTACAGTCGGGATGTTTCTTATTCAAAATAATGTACGTATATATATATAAATTGTAACAAACAACTTTAATTGTTGGTTTGATTAGGTGAAAACAGATACAGATAAAAAACAGATAAAACTGCTATTAGATGTCCCATCAGATCACCCGACTTAAACCCCATGGATTTTTTAACGGGGCTTTATGTAAGCCAACTTTAATCTAAGGATTTATGAGACAGTGTAGGACCTTTAGGGCCTACAGTACTGCAGATGGCCTTTTGAGGAACCTAATAAAATTAATAATTAAGTTAGAACTAAAAAACACCAAATTTTAAATTGTGTGTTAGTTTACTTAGGGAGTTTTTAAGTTGTGATTTACAATAAATAAAGTATTGCCGTTATAAAACCTAAATAACGTTGCTAATTTTGTACAATTAAGGTAAGGTAAATGTCCCAAATTCAGATATATAGATATGGCTCTATTGCTGTATTGACACAAGAAAATAACATATTTTACATTGTTTGCTATATTACAATTAAGTGAACGCATTTTGTCCAAATTCTGATACGAGTTACAGAATTACAGACATCAATAATCCCTAATTATTACAGTAGCTGCAAAGAGTAGCGATTTTGGCATTAATACACCACGTTTGGAGATAACAATTGAACTCATGCGGTCTACATTAAAAAAATCTGTATTCTGCCCTGAAACACCCAAATAAAGTGAAAAGAAACTGTTCTTCTAAAACATTATTATCTAATGCTAGGAGAGAATATTTGTTAATAAAAAAGAAGAAACCACACAGGAAAATCATTTTAGAGAAATAAGAAAGAAAGCAATAAAACAATAAAAATTCCAGGTGCAAGAAACATTAAAATACAGACCAGGCAGAGAGAATTTGGGTCGTTTACCTTAATAACATGGATCGATAGTCAATCTTACAATATTATTATGTATTTTTGCCCCAAGTTTGGTACATGCATACACACTACACAAACAAATTTATATTTTTGCATATAGAGCCGTGCGTAAATTTTAAATTTGTTACCGGTGTGTGTGCCGCCGGGTCAGCGGGGATTGCCTTGTGTCAACATCAACAAGTGCCGCATAGCATCGCTCCTAATACGTATGGGCCATAACAGGACATACGTATCAAACTTTGCGAATTGTTGATAAAAAAAGAGATCTAGGTTCAAATAGAAAGTTATGCAGCTATTATTGTAAAACTTTTAAACATTTTGTTAATGCATCACCACCGAAACGTACAAACTCAGTTGTGCGGTTGCTGGTTCACGGGCACATAGTATGTATACCTACTGACTTTTGTTACTTCGCAGATAGAAATATTCAACTACGTTTTTGTATTGTTTGTCATGTAGTTAGACGTCTTAGCTATTACATATCCACAAAAAAATCATTACATATTATTTTATCGAAACAGGAATATCTGAACAAATTTGCACTTACGACCTCTATACTTATTCGTAAAATATTCAACAAATAAAAATGTATTCTTAGCAACAATTGTTAAGATATTTAACCACGTTTCCAAGTGGTTAGTTAGCAACTTTTTTTGTACAGAAACTGTCTGATTATTGGTTAATTGTATACATAAAACTACTCAGAAACATCCAGCTTTTAATATGTTTTGAACTCAAAATTTAATCTAATAAAGTAATTTAATACTATATTATTTGACGAGCTCATACCTAAGGATATAAATCGCGAGCATGAACTTTATACGCGAGCCGTAGGCGAGCGTGTAAACATGCGAGCGATTTATATCCGTTATGTGCTAGCCAAATACGACGTTTTATCTACGACTCATAATTTCCATTTTATGCAAAATATTTTAAATGTGTTTGTCAACGATGGCGAGGCGAACTGTCAAATAACTGTCATCCACGTAGGTTTTGACAGACTTTGACACTAGCGTGCCATATAATGATGACAGTTCCTTCAAATAATGAGGTCATTATTTGAAAATGTAATTTTTTAATTATGATCATACCTTCTTTATTTGTGATCCCATCAAAAAAGCGTTTGGACATTATAAAAGCACCTTTTTGTCTACAATTTGATTATGTCAGTATAAAAATTTTTTCGCCAATGAATTTTTCGGAAACAAACAAAAGTTTTATTTTTCTTATGGATTGGTTTTATACATGTTTGGACTCATTTTTTTTTTGAGTTATTTGGTATCACACTTGCCATATTTAGAATAAGCCGACAAAATTGGAGTTTTTATTTATAATATCTGAAATGATCGCATGGTGCCATGAAAAACACATTTGAGTGATGCACTATTTATGTGCCCAGTCAAGTTACAGTAAACTTTTGGAATGTATTTATTTGTACTAACTTGACAAAATCAAAAAGTAACAACATTTCAACAAACTAAATAAGGTTTTCAAAAATCTTGCCATTTTCATGGAGGTATTTTTCACGGCATTCCCTAATATGGTGACCTTACCGAGGATTCTTCTGTCAATCGAATTGAAAGCGGCGATGACGGTGCCACGTAACTCTCCAACGTTGCCAAAATTATAAACACCATACGCCTTATTTATTTTTTAAGTCACTCCATAGATAAAAATCACAAGGGGTAAGATCCGGCATTCTTGGTGGCCATGATACTTCTGAATAGGTAGCAATTACTCTCCGTTTATGTCTTATATCTAAATAGTTTCCCACGATTCGGGCATTATGTGTAGGCAATTTTAACTTTTGCAACCGAAAGATCTGTTTTTATTCGGTTATACTCAACATAACCAATTTTTTATAAAAGTTAACGATTAACGGTTAACGTATAATATTTTACTCCATGCGTATTATCAAGTCAATGCTTCTGTTTTAGCTCACTATCATAACGCATTAACATACAAATAAAAAAAAACTACAGATACACTACTACACTTCTTAAGCTAAGCCAAAGCCCTTCCAGGCCGCAGAAGTTAATAACAACGAAGATACACAATAATTAGTTTGATGTATAAACTGTCCAGGCGCCGTAGGCGATAGTGCGGTAGTGGGTGGCCTTCTGTAATCTCAATTCTGACCTAGCACAGCACCAGTTTGGCACGAGCCTTGCGGTTGGACGAACGCGGAATCGGTTATGGACAACGGAACGCAAACATAAACATATATCGATGAGTACCGAATTCGTTTGTTTATGTACTGCAATTTTCTTTTCAAATAGTAAGATAAGATTTATTTTTAAGATGTAAAATTTAAAATGGCACCTATAAGCGTTAAACTCCTCTTCACGTGACCAAAAATT
Organism: Melinopterus prodromus; assembly: GCA_964023965.1. Lineage (NCBI taxonomy): Eukaryota > Metazoa > Arthropoda > Insecta > Coleoptera > Scarabaeidae > Melinopterus > Melinopterus prodromus. The sequence goes on along the minus strand of OZ030395.1, from coordinate 3,840,007 downwards.
CTTCACGCCAGTTAAAGGGCAGTGTTTATTTATCTACTACTCACATATAATAAGTTTATTGCATACGTATCTATGACTATACAGTGTGTCTCACGGGACTTTGGACTGTATTGGTAGTTTTGTTATTATTAGAGATAGAAAGTCGGTTAAATGGACAAAGTAGTGCATGTTTATGTGCTCATTTATAATCTGTTCAGAAAACTGTTGAATTCCAAATGGTTTTCAAGCTATTTCGAAAAAAAAAAACAAACAAATGTCATTTTTTAATAATGATCATATCTTCTTTATTTGTGATCCCATCAAAAAAGCGTTTTGACATTATAAAGGCACTTTCTGTCTACAATTTAATTATGTCAGTTTAAAATATTTCTCGCCAATGGTTTCGCCAGAAACAATCGAAACTTTTGTTTTTCTTATGGACGCCATATTGGTTTTATACATGTTTGGATTCACCATTTCTTTCTGAATATTTTGGTATGCCACATGCCATGTTTTGATTACAATAAGATTGAATTGACTGAAAGTACACTTCATGGTGTCATGGAAAACTTTTTGTGAAGCAATGTGATATCTATTATCTACCGTTAATGGTTTTGAAAGTTAACTTAAAAGTTAATTCGTTAACGAAAAATTTAACTTCGTTAATTAACGGATTAACGCTTTTGTGCCCAGCTTAGTAGCTTTTCTTTATTAAAATATATTAACATCCAAAAACCCTCTTCTCTATATTTCAGAGGGAACGCAAACAGAAGAAACTCTACTCGGAGGACTGGGCCCTCAACGATGACGACATCGAAGGCAGACGCACGTTCTCCATACAGCAGAAGCTCGAAGACCCGAGCTTCGCGTCGCACAGCATGGTCAAAGAGATGTACGGCGCGGAGCTGAACGTCGCGCATTTTCAGCGGTACGGCTTCAGCACGCCGCTACTCTTCAAGGAGAAGGCCGGTCTGGGCATCAGGGTGCCGACGTCGAACTTTACGATAAACGACGTGCGGATGTGCGTGGGTTCGCGCCGCGTGCTCGACGTGATGGACGTGAACACGCAGAAGAACAGCGAGATGACGATGAAGGAATGGCAGAAATATTACGAGGATCCGAATAAAGATCGGCTGCTGAACGTGATATCGCTGGAGTTCTCGCATACGAAGCTGGAGAATTACGTGCAGAGTCCGACGATTGTGAGGTGAGTTTTGTTTTGTGGTTTGTTGTTGTTTTGGTTGAGGGTTTTTTGGGGAATTTGGGTGGTTGTTTGTTGGTTGTTGTTTGGGCGAGTTTTATGTTTGTTTATGTTGTTTTATGAATTTTGTGGGATGCGTTTGTTGGCTTTGGTTTATTTGTTGTTTTTCTTGGTTTAGTTTTTGCGTTTGTTGGTTCTTAATTTTGTTCAATACTTTGCTATGTTGGTTGTAGAATTTGCTATTTTCTTTGGATTTTGTTTTATACTTTACTGTTATCAACTTTCTTCATTGTACATTTGTGTTGCCTTTTTTTTTTTATTCACAATTCTTTATTTTGCTTTGAACTTCCGTGATTTCGTTCTTGTTCCTTATACTTCTTTGATTCTCGTGGCTTTTATTATTTTTGTTTCATATCTCTTGTCGATTTGTCTTTGAAAAAATTCTGATGCTTTCCTTGATTAATATGCTACAACTCATAAAAATTAGAAAGCTGTATATGTTGGCGTTTTCCCGATTTTTCCAAATTAAGAAGAATTGGCGCTGTTTTTGCCCCGTAAATTTTATTCGTTTAACTTTCGCAATTAATTACAGAAATAATCTATAGATTTCAACGAATAAAAAAGTAAAATCACCTGTAAAATCTCTTCTATCGATTGCCGTTTATGTTTTCTCCAGTTTTTATACAATAAGGTTGTAAACAAGATTTTGATGGAAGCGGATAGATCTAATAATATGGAGTTAGCAGATTTTCCGATTAGTGGTGAATACTAAATTAAGTTTGCTTGATAAACCCAAAAAATATTTAAAAAGTATGCCCGATTTTGTTATATAAATATTCATACTATTGTAACAGTTTCAACAGTTTATTTATTAATAATATTTAAATACATGCACAAATAATATAAAATAAATACAACTCTTGATATATTACATATATTACAAACGTCAGCTCTGAGCGTATAAAACTTAGATATATCAAAAAACTTTTACAAATTTAGCATCGTAAATTTGTAGACACATTTAAATTGCCTATTTAAAACCCGATTTAAATTGCTAAGAATTTCCATGGGACTTCCAAATGCCTTTTCGTGGTTCTGTTATCTTATTGACTCATTTTGCCATTATTTTTTAATTCGGTAATCTGTCGCCGGATATCCAAATTTCTTTGGCGAAGCATAAGCGCCGTGTCGTTATATGTATTGTGTTCGTAAACACTGTTCTCCTAGTAACTAATGCACGTGCGATTCGCCACTACTTGCAGCGTCGCTGTCGATCCCTTCCCCCGCTCGCCCGAAAAACCGAAGAGCGCCGCGTCAATTGCAGCAATCATGAGATGCTTCAACTCGATCTTTTGTAGGGAAAATGCAAGATAAACAATGATTATGTAATTAGCTTTAAACCTATGAATTAGTGGGTAGCCTATAGTCTATATTTAATTATTCTAGCTCTTCTAATAACGGAATTGCTGGTATTGCATAATGTAGCTTTTTGTGGGTCAAGGACTAATCCAATGATTTTACAAAAATGCACATTGAAAGCTAGCATTCCGCAGGTGATTTTACTTTTCAATTCGTTAAAATCTATAAATTATTTCCGGAGTAATTAATTGCTAAAGTTAAACGAATAAAATTTACGGGGCAAAGACAGCGCCAATTCTTCTTAATTTGGAAAAATCGTGAAAACACCAACATATACAGCTTTTGTAATTTTTATGAATTGTTGCATATTAATCAAGGACAGTATCAGAATTTTTTCAAATTTTTTCGCCCCTAGATTTGCGGGAAAATAGACTACAAAAGAGGGGACAAAATATATGGCCACGATAGTACAAGAAAATGCTTTTCTTTCACAGAAAATTTTTGTTTGTTGTCTATCAGCACGTGAAGGAGTTTTTCTTGAGTGTTTCTTATCTATGACTGTTCACAGAAAAATTTGAAAATTTGAAAATTTATTGGTCTCTTTACATTCTTCCTTTTCATTTTATGCAGTTTTGTTTTTATTCTATTATAGAAACTTAGTAATCTTTTCATTTTCTAATAGAACATTTCTGTATATTCAATGGCCGTAGTTTTCAGAACAAATCAGAAAGACGGCATTTTTACATTTAATAAAATAGTTCTGAGTTGGGATGAACCGTTTTCTTTTCTAAATTCTTCTTTGCTGAAAAAGTAGTAGGATATATTATTCTACTATTCTATACTGTATTTACAATATAATAATGTAATATTTTACTATAATACAATAAATCAGAATATTGGTTTGTTTTATTTGATGTTTGGAAAATGACCAAGGCTGAGCAATTTTTATGGTAATTTATTTAATTAAACTACATGGTAAATATATTTTCATAACCTAAAATTTTGTACCGTAAAATGTTTTTCTCGACATATATTAAACAATTGCAGAAAACTTTTTTTTTGTGAAATAATAGAGAATTCTTTGTTATAATAATAAGTAATTATAAAGTTAGTAATTTTCTAACACCAAAACATTTAACTCTAACATTTTCTTATTACGAGTACCTACAACAGAAAATAATCTCACCCGCATAGGTTACTAGATTGGGTCGACTGCGTGTGGCCCCGACACCTCAAAGAAAGCCAAACGGAAGCAACCAACGTCCTCGAAGAGATGAAATACCCGAAGGTCCAGAAATATTGCCTCATGTCCGTCAAAGGCTGCTACACAGATTTCCACGTCGATTTCGGCGGCACATCAGTATGGTACCACATATTAAAAGGTAAAAATCAACAAAATATCCATCAAACGTCAAAATTATTTATTAGTAATATCAATAATAATAAATACTACCCAGAAAGGAATTTTTTAGAGTAAAGTTAATTTTTAAATAAAAAATGTCCCTTCGTGGATTTGAACCATGAACTTGCACTACCAGAACTTACGATTTAACCAGGATTATTGATGTTATCAATGAATATTGTTCGTTTATGTTCCCATAAGACTATTTCATTGACAATTTTGCTTTTTTTTAGGTTGTAAAGTATTTTGGTTGATACCACCGACGGAACACAATCTGGACCTGTACGAACGGTGGGTCCTATCCGGGAAACAATCGGATATTTTCTTTGGGGATTCCGTCGAGAAGTGTGGCAGGATTATGCTGACGGAAGGGAACACGTTTTTCATCCCTACCGGCTGGATACACGCTGTTTATACGCCGGTCGATTCGCTTGTCTTTGGCGGAAACTTCTTACATTCCTTCGGCATCGACAAGCAGTTGAAGATCGCCCAGGTCGAGGACACCACGAAGGTTAGTCTCTTCTTCTAAATCTCTAATAAATCTTGTTTCGATTTATGTTTCTATATTTTGGAGGTTAAGTTTGTGGTTTGTATTGAATCCATCTGGTCGTTTTATGTGTTTTTCTGCGGGGTTCTTTTCGTTTTAGGTAACGAGTAGTTTAAAAGTGTAATGTGTAATTAAATTATTGCTTTTCGGTAATCTTCTTACACTTCGGGATTGTTCTTTTTTGTTGTTGTATTTTGGGTTTTTGCCGGATTATGCCTTTGTTTCGGAGTGGTTCTTAAAACTTTTTCTTTTCTTTGTTCATGTTGTTCTGTTTTGTATTTCAGTTTTTATTTTTGTTATTTAGTTTATTTTCTTGGTTCATTCTTTTGTTTTGCCTTATTATGCTTCTTTATTTTTGTTCGTTTTCTTCATTCTTCTGTCTTCCTTTTTCTTTGTATTTAATTTATAAGCTGCATGTTTTCTTAATTATTGTTTAATTTTGGTTTGTTCTTCATAATTACTTGTTCAGTTTGTTAATAATTGCCAATTTTTCCCTGGCAGATTTATTTTTTCTTGGTTCTAACTTTTTCACTTCTTTATCCTTAATTTTTTATGGTACTTTTCTTTGTACTTCTTTTGTGTTGATTTTCTTGCTTCATCTTCTTCTTCTTTCTTGTTCATATTTTTGGTTCTTAGTTCTTTTTGGTACTTATTTCCTGTTCTACTGTTAGTTATTCTTTCTTTTCTTTACTTTTTGCCTTTTTTCTTCTTTCTACTTTTTCCTCTTTATCTTTTTTTCATTCTTTATTTATTTTTGTTTCTTCTTTTTTATCTTTCTCCGTTGTGTCATTTTATTTTCAATTGTTTTTTTAATATTATCCTGTTTCTTTTTAATTTCTAATTTTCCTTAGTAATTTCCTTTATTCCTTATTTTTTATTTCTTTATCCTCAATTCTTTATGGTTTCGTTTTTTGTACTACTTTTTTGTTCCTTTTATGTACTTCTTTCTTGTGTCTTTTTGGTACTTCTTCCACTGTTGGTTATTCTTTCTGTTCTTTATTTTTGCCTTCAATCTTATTAATGCTTTTTATATTTTTTTCTTTTGATCATACCTTATATCTTTTTGGTCCTTTTCTTCCTTGTTCATTCTGTTTTCCTCTATTCTGTCACTTTCTTTTTCTTTTCTTTTTTTTTAATATTAGCGTTATGTTATCTTAATTTATGTTACTTTTGTTGTCCATTATTTCTTATTCCTTTTCTTTTTAGTATCTAATTTTTCTTCGTAATTTCCTGTATTCGTAATTTTCATTTATTAGTCCTAAATTCTTTATGGTTTCTTTTTTGTTTTCACTGTTTCTTTCTTTTCTTTATTTTTGCCTCATTCTTATTAGGGAGTTTTTTTCTTTCTTTTCTGTCATATCCTTTTCTTTTGTTTTTTATTATTAGCTATTATCTTAATTTTTGTTACTTTTGTTATCCATAATTTCTTATTCTGTTTCTTTTAATATCGAAATCTTTCATGTTGATTTTCTACTTGATCTCTTCCCTTCACCTTAATCTTTGTCTTTTTCCATTTGGTCCGTTTTTATATATTTATTTCTCATTTCATTTTCTATTAATATTTTTCAAAAATATCTATTTTATACGTATTACATACTTATTTTCAGGTGCCGCAAAAGTTTCGCTACCCCTTCTTCACGGAAATGCTCTGGTACGTCCTGGAGAGGTACGTGCACTGCCTCTTGGGCAGGTCGCACCTCACGACGGGATCGGACGTATTCATACCGCCGGAGAAACCGCACATACACTTGACGCACACCGAACTGCACGGTTTGAAGGTTAGAATTTCGAAATGTCGCATTGTAAAAAGGACGTCCTACTATAGTTTTTGTTTTGTTTTTCGCCCGCGTGTTGCAGGAGATAGTTTTATTTTTACACATGCTGCCCGCGAACAAGAAAAACGTGCCTGAACTGATCAAGGATCCGATAGCGTTAATACAGGACGTCCGGGCGCTGATCGGGCAACACCGGCTGGACAGTCGGGATTACGCCGTTACCGGTAGACCAATTTTAACAGGTGAGTTATTGTGTTTGGATTTTTGCTGCGTTAAAAAATTATTTTTAGGTTATGGTTTGGATCTGTTAAATAAAATTTAATTTTGTTATTGCAGTGCCGGAAGAAGTAGAAATTAAGAAGACAAATTATATACGAGGGCCTTACAACAAGTCGAATAGCGTAGGTTTTAAAGGACCAAAAGGTACGGGTATTAAAACGCAAAAGACTAGCCCGAACGGAGATAAGGGGGGCCCAAGACGGCGACGGACCAGGTATGTCGTTGGTTCCAAATTTTGTTTTATATCTTCTTTATACTAAACCACATCTTAAATTTTTTCTTTCCGTTCAATTTTTTTTTCTCCGTCTTTTATTTCTTGATTTCTAACCTCACTTTCCGTTCAGGTGTAAAAAGTGTGAGGCGTGTCAGAGGAGCGACTGCGGCGAGTGCAGTTTCTGCCTTGATATGGTTAAGTTTGGGGGCCCTGGTCGGGCAAAGCAGACCTGCAACATGCGACAGTGCCTTCAGCCTATGTTGCCTGTTACGGCGGCCTGTACGCACTGCGGTCTCGACGGGTGGGGCCAAACGCCGGTCGTGCCGTTGCAGAAGGGCCCACAGAGGTGCGAGAGCGCAAGTACTTTGATGGAGTGCTCGGTGAGTTGTTGTTTATTAGTTTTTATTATTTGTTTTGGTTCGGTAAAACAATTCTCTTTGATACTCCGCTATACTACTACTTATATCAATTGCCCAAATACGTGATACGTCAACGGTATAAGGTGTATCTTGATAATTATAAATCAACGTGTTCGAGGGTTTTTTAAAATAGCAAATCTCACTGTATAGGCTGGTTATTTTGAATCAATGTATATATTTTTTTGGAAACGTGCTGAAGTATTTTCTTTTTTTATTATTTACTTTGAGCGGGTATACTGCGCACAAAGGCTCCTTGGAGAAAAAAGTCGGTGTCATTTTTTTTTTACTTCGATCAGAAATCAATTGCTCCAGCCCGTATATAGCGTTCATCATTTCCTTAAAAAAAATACTTATATTTTACATTTACATTATTTTTTTTTCACCTTTATCATAATTTATTGTAGGTCTGTTACGAGATTGCGCATCCGGCTTGCGTCCAACGGCTCTGCCCTCAATTTACAGGCTACATAAACGAGGACATGCCCAACTCGTGGGAGTGCCCGATGTGCTGCAAGCTCGGCAAGAACACCGACTACCGGCCGCGCCACTTCCGCGCGCGGCAGAAATCTTCGGACATGCGCCGCATGTCGATCAGCTCGGACGCGTCGGGGGCCTTCGAGGCGAAGCACCAGCCGGACCATCTGAGCGACTCTGGAGGCGAAAATGATTCGAAAGACGCGCAGGATTTCGTGCCGGTGAAGAAGAGACGCAGCAGCGAGGGAGAGATCGAGACGAAGATCAGTCAGCCGGCGGAGGCCCCACGGAAGCAAGCGCTGCGCATGCAGCTGGCGCAACAATTGGCGAGTAACTCTACAAAGGTTTGTGATGTATTGAAATATTAGTAATATTAGATTTATTTAGAAAATAGTTGACTTAAAGAAATTTACGAAACGAAACAAAAAAAACTGTTGAAAACAAGAAATTGATAACTTTTAACATACATATTTATTACTTTTACAGGTGTTGAAGAAACCGATGTACATCGTCCGACCGGCAGCCCCCATGATGAGTTTAAACACGTGCACGAACCTGACCTTAGACAAAAAAGTCGTCCTGAACTTTTTCCGCTACCTGACGCAACGCGAGCTGAACAATTGCGCGCTCGTCTGCAAAACGTGGGCGCACTTCAGCATCGACCCGCTCCTCTGGAAGCGCATGGACTTCACCCGCAAGCAAATCTCCTCCGAGCACCTGAAAGGCATCGTCCGGCGACAGCCGGAAACGCTAATCCTCGACTGGTGCCACGTGAACAAATACCAACTCCCGTGGCTGATCCAGCGAATAACTAACCTAAAAGACCTCTCGCTAATAGGAATAAACGTAAAATCAGTGATCGCGCTACGAACTTGTTACTGCTCGCAGCTGCAATCGTTAGACGTCAGTTTCGTGTCTGGCTTCAACGATTCCGCGTTGCGCGAGATCCTCGGTCCGAACAACGACTCGAGGCGCGGCCTAACGGACGAAAAAATCCGTTTCCGAAGTCTGCGGCAGCTGAAACTCGCTGGGACCGACGTGACGGATATCGCGATGCGTTACGTGACGCAGTATCTGCCCAGTCTCGCCCACCTCAGCCTGAGTTCGTGCCCGAGGATCTCCGACGCGGGGATCGCGCAGCTCAGCACGAAACCCGCGACGACCGTTACGAATTTGGTCAGTTTGGATCTGAGCCGGTCGAAACTGGTGACGGAGTTGAGTTTGGAACACCTGACGAAATGCGAGAGTCTGACGCGGCTGGACCTGCGGCACTCAACGCAGGTCTCGACGCAGGCGGTTATTAAGTTCGCCGCGAAGAGCGAGCACGACTTGCAGGTTAGAGACGTTAAGCTCGTCGACAAGCGGGCCGTTAGTAGTTAACGTGCGATTGTTTAGTGACGATTTTTCGGTTGCGTTTTGGAGTTTTCGGACGTTTCGACCGTTGGATGTTGTTGTGTTGTCGTGGATGTGTCCGCCGCGTGTAGATGTTTTATGTCGTCTGATGTGTTTGATTTATTTTTTTTTTTCTCTTTTTACTTGTTTCTTATTATTGAGTTTAGCCCCGTAGCAAGGAAATCTGTTTTGTACACTTTTAAAAAATCGTTTTTATTTTTTTTTTCACTGATTTTTTAATCGAAATTTTGGAGCGAGTGTACAGTTCCATAACAATATCATAGGTTTTGTTTTATACAGGGTTTGGCACGACAATCGTTCATTAGAAAGTAGAAAAAGTTCTTGAGAATATTATATACAAGATGCACAGGTATTTAAATCAAAGTTCGACTTTAGAAAGAAATATATATAGTATCTAACTGTATCCTGATTTTGCAGAAAGGATGTTATTATTAGATATATTGTTGCAAGCGTAAAACTGAATTTAAGTTAAAATAATTTTCACAACCTGCTTTACATGCCTGCTGTAGCATGTAAGGGAGGTTGTTGTACCCATCTTACATGCCTGCTGTAGCATGTAAGGTAAGTTGTTGTAAAAGTTATTTTAACTAAAGATTCAGTTTTAAGCTTGCTACAAAAGCTCATTGACTTTGAACATGTGACTTAATGTAATGCGTAAATTCCTTTCGTAAGTCTAGAAGTAACCTAAAAATGTTTTAGTAGACATAATCCTATACTTCTAACAAAAGATTGTCGTGCGTTCTCTGTATATTAAGATATATCAAAAATGTGACAATATAGTTATCAAAATATTAATTAATTAATCCAAAATATTATTTTCTTGCTTAGCACAGCAGTATTATTAAACTAAAGTAATGCTATAACTAATTATTTACATAACAAAAATCGCGCGATCTCATTTTTCACTTTTTGTTTTGTTCGTTCTTTATTTTCCCTTTTTTCAAGTATTAAAATTGTAAATAATCCTTTATACAAAAAAGAACCTTAGCGTGTTAATTTGCAAGAAAATTAACTATGTAGTTGCTGCGTGTATTCCAAATATTTATTGTGTAAATATACCGGAGCAAATTTACGACGTTCCCATTTTCATCACTCTGAAAAGTAACGGCGAGTATTTTATTTTATTTAGTGAAGTGTGTAAGACAACCAAAGATTAGAGGTTTCTTTAAGTATTTTGTGATGTTGCTATACGTAAAGATAAGAGTTTACACCACCTATAACCCCCCCCTGTATATAATACCCCCTCCCCTCATAGTACGATCAAGTTTGCTCTGTAAATATACCGAACGAGATGGTTATAATAATATTTAAATCATCTTTAACCGTGACGCTATAAGAAAGGTTAAACAAAGCTCTAGTTTGTATACTTTTTTTACAAAAATCCCAACTAGTGCGGACCACTCACACCATTGTGCAATTCTGTTAACCGTTTTCGTTCTCATCTCGGAATTACGTTCACCTATTACTTAGTTTACCTGTATTATACTTACTTTTTAAGACTCGAACTCTATATTTGTATTTTTTATTTGAAATTTCTGTCGATGGAACAATAAAAAATCTTTATTACACGGGCGGCTGTTTATTTTTATTTGTTTTAATGTCGAGTGAAATGAGAAAAATTAACCAGAACAGGTAAGGAATAATTGCTAAAGATGTTACCTCAAATTTAGTTACCGTAACATAGTAACTAATTTTGTCACGAAGCGACAAAAATAATCGCTTGGTAACATGGTAAGAAAATTTGTGACAGTGTTCAAGTGTCTCTCTCTTGTGTATCAAAACTGTACAGGTAAAGAACCAATCCATAGCTTGAGGAACACAGTAACAAAATTTGTCAACAAGCGACCGAAATAATCGCTCATGTTATATGAGAGTGTTCTCTGATTTTGTGTGTGATTCGGACTGGAGGAATGAAACACATTTTAACAATGTACAAGCTCATTTATTTACTTATAAATGGCACCTTTGACAGCATAAATTTATTTAGACATAAAACGTGTATAAGTCTACTTACACTCCCGCTTTTGCGTATTACGTCCGAGATAAATATTGGTTATGCCTGGAATTCCTTCGATAATATCAGACTAGTACGGCTAACAGTAAAAAAAAAACATTCTTTTACAAATATATTTATATATATATAATCTATAGATACTATATATATGCAGCAAAGTACATATTTACAAACAAAATAATAAATTGAACAAAATAAAACAATTCTCATTGTTGTTAATTAACAATCTTTGGTACATTACGCAACGCAGTCACGGCGCATGGTTTGTTTCTTGCTTTATTGCGTTCTCGTTAACTTATATAATAATAAGAGGCACATTTCATTATTTAAATTAAAACCTTAAAAAATACATAACAATACCTAACCAAGGGATATGAATCAATCGCTGTAATATACACTCGAAATAATTACAATGATAATATAAATAACTACATCTTAACGAGTAGAAAAATGTACAATTACGTAAGCTAAAATTTACAAAATATACAAAAATACTGGCAAACAATTTAATAATATACATAACCGTACGCACAGCACCATCTACATCATGCGGCATAAATCGTACGTCGTTATCATTTACAGTTATTCATGATAATCTTTAATATCTTACTACGATAAAAACAAAGAATACGTGCGCAAAATGCTTTTATATCGAACTTATTGTTTCGACGTCTTTTTTGGTTTATTTATTACTTATTACAGCGACCAACAAGAAAAATTACTGGGCAAGAAAAGTGATTAATATAAGTTTTTCCGTAGAATCAGAAACTGAAGACAAAAATGGTGATTTGGGGCTAGTCTTCATCTTGAAAATGACTACAAAATTTAAATATTCTTATGTCTTTTGTGCTTTTCATGAATCATTTTACGCAAAACTCCACCATTTGTCTACAGATTACGTTCTTCAAAAAAACAAAAATCAGTATCGATTGTCCCAGCAATTTGACATCGATCACATATTTGTTGGCCCGCTCAAATTATTTACTTCAGTTTCTGTGGTCCATCACCTGCCGGAAAACAACCGATTTTTTTCCTAACCTCAAAAATTCTCACTGAATGGCGCATAGCTGCTTGCGCAGTTCCGATTCGTTCTCTTCCAACTCCACCTCCGGAACGGTCTGGCCGTTAGTCTCGACCTTCGGTAGGTACGGCCGATACTCCAACCCGGATCTCTCGTAAAACAAAATATAGGCCGAACTCGTATCGATCTTCGGGATCTTAACATCCGTGTACGCGCATTTAAAGTTGTTCAGCGACGACTCCGAATCGTAGACCCTATGCAAACCCTTCGGCAACGGAACCGGAGAGTTCTTCGCCGAGTTCACCAACGTGTGCGTCTCCGATGTATCTATAGACGTATCGCTCAGGTGATTCTCGTTGACCGTATTCAACGACGTGTTGCTGCTGCGGTACTTCTGCTCGTTGTTGCATATCGTATCGGTGGAGATCTGCGAGAGGCTCGAGTTGCTGTCCGTTTTGAGGTTACGTCTTCGCATCAGCGGCGTCTGCGCCGGCGAGTTTACCGAACGATGGTGGTTGTTCGGAGAGTTCGCGTAGTTGTTCAGGTGGCGGCTGTCGTTGTTGTTGTTCTCGGTCGTCTCGGTGACGACTTCGCGGCACGAACTGTCGTTGTAGCAGTACCAGTGGCCGTTCGGGTTGCACGCGTACGAGATGTAGTGGCCCCCGTTCAAAAGTCCCGAGTGGCTCTGGAAAAATTAAGAGAAAGAAAAAATTTACTTATTTGATGTACCATGAAGATCGCAGAGTTTATTTTAAAAATAATATAGTATTTAATGAATATCTGTTGCAATTGTCTTTTTTTAATAATTCTACTGTAGCTGAATAAACTATTTTCTGTATTTCTGTTATGCATTGCACCCCAGTACAAAATTATAAACATAAATAACGATAAACTCAACACCTGCACAAAATATTTAGTGTAACATAAAAATAACACTTCCACTAGTGATTTGCTTGGACAATATCCAGTAAAGATACTATGAAGTGCTAATCTCTCTTTTCCTCTTTTTAGGTTCTACTGAAGATGGCAACATAGTTGCTGAAATACGTATTTAGGTTTCTAAAATACTTGTTGTGGTTAGGGGTTTATAATTTTATTAACATAATAATAATAAAAAACTTACCACAACAGCATAAAGCTGATACTTCAAATCAAACGGATCCTGCCCCTTCAGCAGCTTATGCTCGTGAAAGTCCCGTAGATCCTCGTCTACGATCGGCGTCTTGATCAGACTCGTCGATTCTAACCTCTCGCGTTTTCTCCCACCACCCGGTTTCGGCCTCTGCGCGTGCTGCGCTTTCGCATGATCCACCTCATCCACGTCTATCAGCTTCTCCGTGTTGTTCGAAGGCTTCGCCTTAACGGGCGTGGAACAATCGCCCAAACTATTGCAGATCTCCTCCTCGATGCGTTCCGCTAGATCCGTGTGTCCGTCAAACGAGTTCTCGAGGTCCGATTTTCCCAGACTCTGGTTCTGTTTCTTTTCGAGCAGTTGGCGATGACGGAGGATCGTCTCTTGGGGCACCGAAGCGAGGTAGGCCGTCGGGTCGAAGTTTTTGAACGGGAAGTTGACGACTTTTTGCGTCTTCACCCACTTGTTGTTGCAGTAGTCAAACCTCTTCAAGTGTATAATCTGCAAAAAATAAGAAAATAAAATGATGGTTTTACAAGTATATGTACTTCTATTATTTGCATAATAGATTTTTAACTGCATTTATTCGATAGTTTATACCACCTTTGGTTTCTACGAAAAATCCTCCTGTCTTACAAGTGTTTGGCTTGAGCTGCTATGGCTTGTATTTTGTTTATTGATGCATATTATGCAAAAACATTAAATCAGATAACAATTTCTTCAATAATTTCTAGACTTATGATTTTTATCTGCCTTTATTCTTTAGTTTTTTTACCACTTTTGCTCTTTACAAAAAAATCCTACTGGCTTTACAAGTGTTTGGCTTGAGCTGCTATGGCTTGTATTTTGTTTATTGATACATATTATGCAAAAACATTAAATTAGATAACAAATTCTTCAATAATTTCTCGACCTATGATTTTTATCTGCCTTTATTGTATAGTTTTTTTTCCACTTTTGCTCTTTACAAAAAATCCTACTGGCTTTACAAGTGTTTGGCTTGAGCTGCTATGGCTTGTATTTTGTTTATTGGTGCATATTATGCAAAAACATTAAATTAGATAACAATTTCTTCAATAATTTCTAGACTAATGATTTTTATCTGTCTTCATTCTATAGTTTTGTTAACCACTTTTGCTCTTTACAAAAAAATCCTACTGGCTTTACAAGTGTTTGGCTTGAGCTGCTATGGCTTGTATTTTGTTTATTGATGCATATTATGCAAAAACATTAAATTAGATAACAAATTCTTCAATAATTTCTCGACCTATGATTTTTATCTGCCTTTATTGTATAGTTTTTTTTCCACTTTTGCTCTTTACAAAAAATCCTACTGGCTTTACAAGTGTTTGGCTTGAGCTGCTATGGCTTGTATTTTGTTTATTGATGCATATTATGCAAAAACATTAAATTAGATAACAATTTCTTCAATAATTTCTAGACTAATGATTTTTATCTGTCTTCATTCTATAGTTTTGTTAACCACATTTGCTCTTTACAAAAAAATCCTACTGGCTTTACAAGTGTTTGGCTTGAGCTGCTATGGCTTGTATTTTGTTTATTGATGCATATTATGCAAAAACATTAAATTAGATAACAAATTCTTCAATAATTTCTAGACTTATGATTTTTATCTGCCTTTATTCTATAGTTTTTTTTACCACTTTTGCTCTTTACAAAAAATCCTACTGGCTTTACAAGTGTTTGGCTTGAGCTGCTATGGCTTGTATTTTGTTTATTGATGCATATTATGCAAAAACATTAAATTAGATAACAATTTCTTCAATAATTTCTAGACTAATGATTTTTATCTGTCTTCATTCTATAGTTTTTTTACCACTTTTGCTCTTTATAAAAAATCCTACTGGCTTTACAAGTGTTTCGCTTGAGCTGCTATGGCTTGTATTTTGTTTATTGATGCATATTATGCAAAAACATTAAATTAGATAACAAATTCTTCAATAATTTCTAGACTTGTGATTTTTATCTGCCTTTATTCTATAGTTTCTTTTACCACTTTTGCTCTTTACAAAAAAATCCTACTGGCTTTACAAGTGTTTGGCTTGAGCTGCTATGGCTTGTATTTTGTTTATTGATGCATATTATGTAAAAACAATAAATTAGATAACAATTTCTTCAATAATTTCTAGACTTATGATTTTTATCTGCCTTTATTCTATAGTTTTTTTACCATTTTTGCTCTTTACAAAAAATCCTACTGGCTTTACAAGTGTTTGGCTTGAGCTGCTATGGCTTGTATTTTGTTTATTGATGCATATTATGCAAAAACAATAAATTAGATAACAATTTCTTCAATAATTTCTAGACTTATGATTTTTATCTGCCTTTATTGTATAGTTTTTTTACCATTTTTGCTCTTTACAAAAAATCCTACTGGCTTTACAAGTGTTTGGCTTGAGCTGCTATGGCTTGTATTTTGTTTATTGATGCATATTATGCAAAAACAATAAATTAGATAACTATTTCTTCAATAATTTTTAGACTTATGATTTTTATCTGCCTTTATTCTATAGTTTTTTTACCACTTTTGCTCTTTATAAAAAATCCTACTGGCTTTACAAGTGTTTCGCTTGAGCTGCTATGGCTTGTATTTTGTTTATTGATGCATATTATGCAAAAACATTAAATTAGATAACAAATTCTTCAATAATTTCTAGACTTGTGATTTTTATCTGCCTTTATTCTATAGTTTCTTTTACCACTTTTGCTCTTTACAAAAAAATCCTACTGGCTTTACAAGTGTTTGGCTTGAGCTGCTATGGCTTGTATTTTGTTTATTGATTCATATTATGCAATCACATTAAACCTACTTGCAGTACAAGTGTTTAACTTGAGTTGCTATACCTTTTTTTCTAAACAAACCGAATAATTATTTCAAGAAAGAACTTACCAATATCGGAGGTAACCTCCATATCTGCAACTTCTTCGTAGCCGGTTGCTTATCCTGGCATTTCGAGCAGTGATACTTAGCCTCCAGACGCTCCTCAGACGTAAACGCACGCAAACAATAATCCAAATCGATCGGCTCCGTGTGCAACTTCCGACAACTGGCCACCGACTCATCTTCGATGAACGTCTACGCAAAAACAACCAAACATAACCTCAAACCTAAAACCCCCAATCGCAAAACTAACCTTTTCCCGGCTACTCTGGTACCGCAAATGCAAAGCCGTAGGATCCCAATCGATCGCGACGCACATAACATTCTGCCCGCCCTGGCAAAAATCGAACAGAAAATCATCGCAGCACGGAATGTTGCAGCCTCGGCAGAACTGCGTCCAATGGCACAACGCACAGATCTGGCCACCCTGCAGGACCGCCTTTAGCGTGAACGGAAACTCGTACCCCAACGAGTCATCGCTGCGCGGAAAAAAAAATTATTTTGAGGTTAGAATTTTTTTATTTTGAGGTTATACTCACCAATCGGTAGCGTGGTTGGTCTGGTCGCTCTGCGGGAGCGGACTTAAGAGTCTGGTGACCTGCTTCCAGACCATCTCGTATAAACTCTGGCAGGTGCTGCTGGAATTGCAGCCTAATAGTAGGGGAACCCCGAAAAGGCTAGGTTTGGATTTGTGCTGCGATAAGAAGTACGTTTCTTGTCGGACGCATTTTCTATGCACCGCGACTAAGTAGGTGGGACTTTTGATCGGATCGTCTGAAAATTTTAGAGGTTATAATTTGCTTTTTTTAGGTTAGGGGTGCGAGAATTACCGGTATAGACCGAAGGTGCGTTGGAATGTATCGAATGCTTCTTGAAGTTGACGCCAGTCGAAAGTCGACCAGGATTCACAACTGTATCTGTATCACAGGCCCTGAGATTCTGAAATTATTGTTTTTAATATTGTGATCGTAGTTCTCTTTGTTTATGGACCAGACACATACTACGTATCAGAATCTACAAAACGATATACAACTACAAATAGATACTTTTATAATAAACATGATTCATATTTTTTTAAACCAGAAAAGGTAACTAAATGAAAAGATTACTATCTGTAAATTGTGTATCGTACCAATACCAAATATAAAAATGTTCACTCAAACACTATTTACAAGTATAATATAAGTAGACTCAGTCAAAAATATATACAAAGTTACGTTACATAAAAACATAAACTAATTTAGAAAAATAAATCATACGTATGTACACAAACTTTTAATGTTGCAGAAATAAAACACTAATTACTAACCAAGAATATATACAAAATCCAACAAACAAAAGTCTACTAAAACTGCTCTAATGCATATCATCACCAACTCTATAAAAACTCAGCGAAAACTTTGAGGTTATAAAATAAAACAGGTAAAACAATAGGGAATGAGGTACTAAAGATAACTTTGACAAGAAACATCCAATAAAAATTTGTTAATATGACAAAAAAGTTTGACATGTTCACCTGTAAAAAACAAACTATGTAAAACCCACTAGTATAAACAGTATTCTGTACAAGATAATAAATAATAAATACTATTAGTGATGTATGTAGTAGTATGTGAACCAGCCTAATTGATTTTCTATTTTGCCATAAAAAAATGGTGGATTAGCTCAAACAAAATATAATCAATTACAAGTCTTTAGTACCCCGTTTTAGGACAATTTTGGACGTTGGCACGTGCGTACCTTAAAGCAAAGTATGTTGGACATGCATAGGGCCGTACTGCTTCTTACCTCTGGGCTTCTAGCGAGGGGCGTTTGCGCGAGCACTTGCTCCAAATCTAGGTTATGTAAACAAAACAAATTAGTAAATCGTCCAGACGTACCGCAAACAACAAATTCACTCGCGCACTACCTAAATATTACTACCGACAACAGCCGCGACAGATATAAGAAAACCTAACCTACAATTCTATCGCAAATTCCTTTCACCATACGGTATACAAGTAAGCGCGACTTTGAAACATCAACTACAAGAGACGTACGACAAATTTGTACGCAAAAAAATATAATCCAACGCAACCTAACCTCAAAACGTAACGGAACTAACCTTGATCCTCGTCGATACTCGCGATCCGATGTTCCCTGCCGGCCTGAGGCAGCTCGTACGCGCATAACTCAGTCGCGGTACCCGGGTTTATCCTGGATTCGTCGTTTAACAACTGCTTTATCTGCGAGTACGCCACCTCGGCCAGCAGGAGACGATCGGGAGGAATCTCGCACAACGTCTCCAATTGCTGCTTCAACTCGACGTACTTCGCTTCCGAGTTCAACCGCATACCATACTTCACGGGAATGTCGCCGTTTAAACGAATCACTAAACAAAAAAGAATAATATTTTTAAGGTTATGTTTCATAAAATTTAGGTATTCGTACCTAAAACTTCACATAACGTGTAGCTCTCCATCGGTAACGGCAAACTCAGGAGGTTGAACGGGTCGAACCGCACAGACTCGTGCCCACAAGTCTGACAGGTAACCTAAAAAATTTGACATAAACACGTGATCTCCGATATTTACGAATAATCTACCTTGCTTTTCAACTGCCCGTAGAACAAATCCGTAATAATAGAATGATCCCTCGCCAAATGCTGGTTCCAAGCCTCTTCCGCGACGACGGTATCCGGTCTTCCGTCGGAGTCCCGCAGCTCCGTATATTGCTTTTTCGGAACCCTATTCAGGTCTTCGTGCAACGCATCCAACAACCAAGCTAAAAGTTCCTAAAACGACAAAAAAACATATTTAACCTCAAAAAAACATAACCTCAAATTTGAGGTTAGAATGTTAGAATATAAAATCCTTCGTACCTGAGAATCGTGTTGACCGCCACCGCCTAGATGGGGCGCGTGCTTTGTGACGCACCACCTAAGCTTCAACGGGGCCACGCTTCTCGTAGAGCCCGCCCACAAGTCCCTGCAGAGCTCCGCGTACCTCCTCGCAACCTGTCCCTTCGTCCCCAACGGGTTCGTGCAGTTTAACTCGCAGAGTTGGACGTCCCGTTGGAAGTACAGAGTGAGAGGTCGCGTGTTTGAGACTGCTTGTAGCGCGGCATTCATGAAACAGGTGTTGCCGAGATTGTGTAGACCAGTCGCACCTGAAAATTTATAGGTTAGAATAGGTGAATGTTTAGATTAATAGCAAATGTTATGTTATAAGAGTCTCATTATAAGGTCTGAATTTGGGAAGTTTAGCTTCCAAAACTACAACAATTGCAATTTATGTGTCATGTAACATAAATTAAAAATGTGAGGTTAGAAAATAACAAAAACATACCTGGTGGCAGAGTAATCGTCGGTCGTCTCTCCGAGTTAATCAACGAACTAACGGTAGTATTCCCGCTGACCAGAGCCCCCAGCTCCTCGGGCCACGTCAGATCCTTATTCCTAACTTCCAAAAGTATTTGCTCGTTATCCTGAATTCCCAGATCTTGCAGGGTGACGTTCTCGTCCTCCAAGAGTATCGTGGCCGCGTCTTTCACGTGCCACAACCTAATATCCTCCAGACGGTGACATAACCTCATCGACAAAAACTCGATAACCTGCCGGACGTTCGACAGCCGGCTGAACGCCGCCGTGTGCGCGAGGTACCTCCTAGGCGACGCCACCGGAGTCGTAGTGATCCCCGCGGTGCTCAACGCGGCCGCGCCGTAACCCCCGACGACGCTGCTCCAGGACGCGGGGCTCGCGCTCGTCACGGGTTGCGAGCGATGTTGCAAAATTTGGAGGTTAAGCGGGTAGAGTTCTAGCTCGACGTCGTTCGAATTCGGCGGCTTTATCACCTGGCGGGGTAAGGGGAGCGAGCCCCCGTACCAGAGGTGGAGCGCCTTCCATAAAGATTCGGGGAGAAGTTCGAAATCGTTATGCTGCACTAGGGTCGTGTCTCGCTTCAGTCGTCCACCTATCGGCGAGTTTAGGTTAGAGATTTTTTTAACTTTTGAGGTTAGGTTACCTTCTCCGGTCAAAGTTCCGACCTTCGAAGTCAGCTCGGTAACCAAAGAAGAGTTATTGATCGGGCCTGGCATGCCGTTCTGGCCCCTCTTCACGCCCGTACCCGAACTGCTCGAAACACCAGAACTCGACGCTATACTACAGCTAAAAACAAACACAAAAATTAGTTAATCAATCAATTTTTAAGTTAAAACGTTATAGAATAATCCAAAATAATAAGTATGCATGACAAAAGTCGTTAAATATTAGAGAAAATAGGAAAGTTACAAAATTAACCTCAAAAACAAAATACTATTATTTATCTAAGAAAAGAATATTAGCTTCTACGTTTACTTTACAACCCTAGCTGGTACCTAAACAAACGCACAAATTCCATAAATGTTAGTAGGTAGTGAAAATTAACCTCAAATGATCCATAAAACTAACCTGTCTCCTTTACTGAGTAGGTCACCCATGGAATCGGTGCTAGTGGAATTAAACTCGTTGGAATGTGACGTGTAGTCTGTGCCGTTGCTGGTAAAGCTCTCGTCGCAAACGATACCCTCCTCGACGGGGAGTCGAGGTTCTAACCTACAATTGCATATGTCGAAGTTGTTCCTCGGAGCGGTCGTGTAGCTCAGCCATGTCTGCCACCATTCCGAAGACACGAGGTACCAGAACTGACCGACGCGGAAGCCCCTACGTTCCTCGCGATCCAACCAACCCATAACTATAAATAAAATAACATAACCTCAAAATATTTTCTTTAATTATGTTGTGTAATCATGATTTTGTTAAAATATAACCTCAAAATAATACAACTAACCTATTTCGTGCTCGTGATGACGACATAACGGCTTGAGCCCCAAAGAGACGTGGCAGACTTGGAAAAGCAACTCCAAGAACGGATCGACCAACGGGTTAGTTTGGTTGGCGTTACTCCAAACCAGGAAATCCTCTTGCGTGACGTTTCCGTCGACGTCGGCTTGCGACTTGAGGGAGTTGAGACTCTTCGAGTACGATTCGTTCAATGCCTCGTTAGAAAACGGGTCGTTAACCTGCGAAGTCCTCCTTTCGAGGTTATGTTCCGTGTCGTCGATCCTTCCGATGTCGGTCGGAATGTGCCTGCCGCTGCCGGAACTACCCGAACTGCCCTTCCTGGTGCTCTTCCGGAAGTAATGGCGGTCAAGAGTTGACGTTTTACTGGACTCAGCGTTGTTGTTTTCGCGAGCGACATAGAGGAGGACCTCGATCATGTGTTGGAGCTCTCGGGGATTTAGAACGCCATCGCGGTCCATGTCGAATATCTTGAAGCAGACTGGAAGATTTTTAGGTTAGATATCGTAAAATTGTTTGTTTTTTTAAGGTTATGCGCTTACATTTCATCCGTTCGACCGTTGGGCCACGGCACGCGGCCGAGACACCGCAACATAGTTCCTTGAAATCGACGTGACCATCGCGGTTTACGTCTAAAGCTAGGAATAACCTAAAAAATTGAGAAAGTTTTTAAATTATAAGTTCAGAAATCAATATTTATTACGTGTTTAGCCATGTAGATTATAGATAATCGTTCGCAACTGTTATTTATTTACTCTTATTAAATAAAATATTTAATCACATGTTCCTTATCAATATCATAGTCATTAAGTTGCTATGAATTAGGTTAAGTATCTTTGTGGTGGACAAAACAAATATGTATTTTATTAGACGAAAACAACGTTACGATAATTTAAAACGAAATTTGAGGTTAGAATTTGTTTAACGTGTCGTCCAATATTACCCTTGGCAAGCGCTGGCCGGTATCGGGGGGCACACCAACGACGAGACGCAGTTTATATCGAGCTGGCCCGAAGTCGCAGCGCTCTGCAGCGACCAGAAGCACTTCTCCAGCTCGCAGATATCCTGCTCCTCCAGGTGAGTCACGCCAGCCAACGTCTGATAGAACGTTGGTGTCTCCAATTCCGAGCTCAGTGTCACGCATTGTGACGTCAACAACCTAAAACAAAACAAAAAATAATGCAAGCTAACAAACAGTTTAAATGTATAACGGATCCGTTAGAAAATATAACAGATCCGTTACAAAATATAACAGATCCGTTACAAAGTATAAACAGATCCGTTACAAAATATAAACAGATCCGTTACAAAATATAAACAGATCCGTTACAAAATATAACAGATCCGTTACAACATATATCAGATCTGTTAGAAATTATAAACAGATCCGTTACTAAATATAAACAGATCCGTTTACAAAATATAAACAAATCCGTTACAAAATATAACAGATCCGTTACAAACACTAATCGATATTTATTATAAGTAACGGAGTGCTGTAAGAATTAACGGACAGTTATAAAATGTGACGGTTTATTGCAATGTAAAACCGTCTATGAAACTGTTAAAACTAACCATTTTGATAGAACTGTGGCGTCGTGTTTGTTTACGATCCAGTTTCGGAACTGCTCGAAGGAAGCCCTATCTTGCCCACTAGCAAATAGGGCCAGATTACGGTCCCAAGAAAAGTTTGACGTTTGATCCCCGGGTGATATGCTGCCCTCCAAACGGAGCGACTGCTGGAATTCGCTCTTCACGACGTACGTTCCGGAGTCGTTAGAATACAACGTCCAAAGGAATCTGTACAGAGATTGTAAATATGTAGAAACCAGTAAAAATTAATTTAAGAAAAAATATATATAATAAAAGTATGTTCAATAAAGAACAAAGAATCTGCTAAAAAAAAATATTTAACATATCAAGGGCATACTGTTCGAGCAACACATTTAAAATAAATCTTGTGTTTTCTTAAACTCAACATCAAATTCAAACAATAAAACAGCAAGTCATACATAAAATAATTATTTCTGCCTCCGCAAATATTTGTTTTGTTGTGTTCTAATATGAGCACACGACAATATATGGAGCAACCTGTTGACACAATTGATAAGATTTTCAATAACGTAACGCGGGCAAATACAAAACATTCTCACGGAGGCATCTCAAATATTTACCTCGTTCAACAATTATTCCTGTCCATACTTGAAATTCTAACGGGTTATTTAATGGTCCCGTAAGTGATTGTTATGCAACCTGTTGTGATAACTAACTATAACGCAAATATAATTGCGTATAATTTGACAAAGTAAGCCGAATCGTCTAGTTTGAAAACTAAAAATGCAACAGTCTCGCGCGTGCTGCTAGCTGCTTGACCGTTTATTATTAACAGGAACTAACTAGCTGCGCTTAGCGCCTTTTCAAATTAACGGTGTCACTAACAGTTAGTTTCTTGCCATATTAATTAAAATGGTTAAATATCAAAACGATGATGATATTAACATATTCTGATTTGAAAAAGAAGTTGGTGATTTTATTGATTTAACTTTAAAAATATCACTGGGACCGTTGGTCATGTGAGGTATCATTCTGTCTGATCTCTCATGTCTATACAAGTCCAATATTTCTCTGGACTAAATAAAGATGGCTTAAATTTGAAAAAGTAAAATATGAATTAGAAAAATTAGAATTATGTATTAATTTTTGTTGTATCCACGACAAGTGATAAAATATTTCTGATTCATGTACTCAAAGAAGTTAAGTTTTGAGTTAAAAAAGCATGTAAATTATCGATATTTTTACATGAAATTTTGTACACTTACAGGAGGAAGGTTTACCTTAGATTATGATGTGGTACTTTTGTTAGTTCTATAACCTGTGTCATCCGTAAAAAAATGCAAAACCCGTCAATTTTATGTCAGCTTCAATACCTGATTAGTAAAAAATGAACAAAGATATCAAAAATCTACCACTAGACGGAAAATTATATACCTCTTATCATAAATTTTTACTTTATCATACGATTTTGGAAATGAGCTGCCATTTCTGTAATTTCGTCAAAATAGTTAAGTAGTAAATAAAAGTAGAGGAAATTTTGTATCATTTATGTCTATGACATTTTTTGGTAAAATTAATAGTTTAGCTGCATGAGTAAATTATATTTGATTGAGCCAGAATTTGACAGATATTTTCATTCTAATGACAGTAGGTAGTGTCAAACGCCGATGTTTTGCCAATACCTACTGTCAATAGAATCAAAATCCTGGCCGACTAGTTTTATTTTAATGCAGACACGACCGATCTAAATCAAATAGAATCTCATACAGCTAAACTATTAATTTTATATTTAGTATGATAAAGTCATGCGAATGGCCACATCAATTTTTTTGTGTTGCTTTTACGATTCCGCCAACTAATAACTGAGAAAACACCGCAGAACTTTTACATGTTTTGCGAGTACAGGGATACGGATCCGCCTTAAAGATTTCAATTTTTCTTTTTAACTTCTAGAGTGTTATCAAATCAAATCAAATCTTTATTTCATGCCATCAGCAATATGTCAAAATATTATTCTAGTAGATATGTACTGAATTTTTTGTTTGCAATGTCAATGAAGGAAGTTAATCACCAATCTGATATCCTTGCTAAATTTCTTCAGAATCTTAACTGGTTTTATAAAAAAAATTCTTCAATTATGCCTCAAAATAGCTATACTTTTTTGCACTGCATGCAATAGATTGCGTTTTCTATATAGTTTAACAATAAACGATACAGTGTGATTAAAAGTACGATTATTATCAGGGACTACTGTCCCTGATACCTACTGGTATGTTCAACTTAGCCAAAACTGAAGGTTTTTATGCTAATCAATTATCAAAGAAGAAATATAACCCATGTTCTATAGCTTTAAAGATTTTAACAAACTGAGATTTTTTATTTTTGTTTATATTTGAAACAAACATTTTAAAGGCAGTTTTACAGACAATTCTTTCTTTTTCATTATAACAATAAGAGACATAAGAAGAAATAATGTTAAATGCCGCTTGCGTAAGACATCTGTATAAGGTAATTTAATTATCCTTACAATTAACTGATCAAATACAGAGCGTAGACATATTTGCTCTTATAATAGATCATTATTCACCGAGTTTGAAGTGTCCGTAAGTGAGCAATATCACTTCAACATCGAGTGCCGCGTATAAATAACACAAATAACATCTGTACCTCACGAAACCAATATACAAAATAATATCTCCAATGTTTTCCTGATTTCGTTTAGATAAGTCACACTAAACACGGCGGATTACAAAAATCCGAGATAACAAGTTATTTCCTGGTATCTACGAAAATTTTCCTCGTACACAATACCCTCCCGGCCAAAACAATGGGACACACGAGTATACAAGGCCAAACAAAAGTAAGAAACATCAAAAAAATTCTCAGCCAAAAGTAAAAGCGTGGAACGTTACGATAAATATTCAACGCACTTGATCTTCTCCTCCTGCGTTCCCTTGGTGAGAAGGACTAGGCCGCAGATAAGGTCTCGGAGGCCTATGCCCCTCGGGCCCCCGCCGCACGCGTTGTACAGGGCCTCCGCTATGGTTACGGGAACGCCTTCACCGAGGACATTCTGGGTGAACGCCTGCCGGCTGAGGAATTGGCCCCCGCCAGCCAAACGCTTGAACGCCTCGCAGACTCTTTTGCATTCGACGTCAGACACTAGAAAATTAAAAAGAAAAAGTTATTAAAACCAAATTTGGGAAAGAAATAATAATATTAATGAAGTCTTTAGATCGTTGAAGAAATGCTGTTTAAATAGTTTTATAGTTTTTCAAGTCACTATAGTCTATAATAGAGGGAAAAAGGCAAAATTGAAAATTTGCATTTGTTTACATTTGTTTTGTTTACAATGTTTACAGCTAAAAGAACCCAGGAAGTGCATGACATATTTTCACGTCATTACGAATGAAATAAATCATTAGTAAATTAATTTTTATAATAGTTTCTGTTTCTCAAGTTAACACCGACAATGTTCGCTCGTCATTCTTATCAATTCGTTCTATTTTAAATTTGATAAGAATTTTTAGATAGACTAAACATGATTTACATATGGTTGTAGAACGAACATTTATTATATATAATTTGTAGACACGTAGAATATTTTGCAGATCACTCATTAATTTTAAATGCTAATCCCGAAACCCGATTTAAGATGCCAAGAATTCCCATGGGACTTCCAAATGCCTGTTCGTGGTTCTGTTAGCTTATTGACTCATTTTGCCATTATTTTTTTGGTAAAATTAATAGTTTAGCTGTAGGAGCAAATTCTATTTGTTCGAGATCGTGTCTGCATTGATATAGGATTTGCCAGATATTTTTCTTCTAATGACAGTAGGTAGGCTGATCTTTTGACAATACCTGCTGTCAATATCTGTCAAATCCTGGCGAATTCGTTTTATCTTAATGCAGACACGATCGATCTCGATCAAATAGAATCTCATGCAGCTAAACTATTAATTTTGTATATTGTATGATAAAGTCATGTGCCTGGCCGCATCAGATTTTTTTCAATTAACAACTAACCCGGTATATGCAAGCAAATACTTTCGATTAGTTTACAATATGTTGGAAAAAGCACATAAATCAAAATTACCCAAAAAATATTCATTTGGCAAACAAACGTTTCAAATAAAATTCGTAGAGAATCGAATTCCCTACAATAATCTCTTCGTATCTTTTGGCTACGAGCTACCACAAGCGAGATATCTATAGGAATTTCCAGTGCTGCATTCAATTTCGAGTATATCATTTTGGTATTTAGAACCGATCGTTTTCTCCGTCTGGCAAGCATTCGGTCTCAACTTTTATAATCAAATTAACATCCAGCGGAGTAATCAATTTTTACTAACTAGTTCTCTCGTTACCTGTACAATTTCGCGTATATTTATATTCACGGCGACTTTTACGTCACAATCCGTTATTTATTTAATTTTTCGCTTCGCACAGATAAGATATCAACCGGTGCGAGGCGAAATTACTTAACATTTTTTGCCCCGTTCGAATATGTATAAGGAAATTGTTGCGTCCGTTTACATTTTGCTAAACTATGATAAAGTGTAAAAGCATTTTACGAGCGTTGTGTTAAAATTTTGCGAATTGCGCTAGAAAAATTGCAAAAGTACGAATATTATAGAGTATAGACGACGCGTCGCAGTGTTTTGTTTCGATAGCGGTTTTTATGGCAGTTTTTACATAACTGACGCGTAGGTAGATATTTTATTGCATTGCATATCCTGTCAGCTGTAAAGTAACTGGATAATTGCTTAACAATTACTACTAATATAACGATGGATGATCCAAAATCTATGTGACACAATTCGTTATTTCAAAAACTATAAAAATACTCATATTTTGTTATATAAAGTTTAGTTTTTGACATTCAATTGATTTTCATTTTGATGACGACATCAACTTTTTTTACTTTATCATACGTAGTATGATTTTGCATTTTTCAACTATCTTGGATATGAGCCGCCATTTCTGTAATGTAGTCAAAATTTGTTATTTATCATTTGTGTTTATATATTATCAAAATATCTGTCAAATCCTGGCTCGATCTAATAGAATCTCATGCAGCTAAACTACTAATTTTATATATTGTATGATAAAGTCATGTGCCTGACCACATCAGATTTTATTCACCTAAAATTGTCTGTTGTCTGTACTACATGAATATGTATGTAAGTCTATAAGACTATTTACCTATGTAATTCGCAAAAATTTCCTGTTTTGATAAGTTCCTTAGTGATAAGTTTATTTATTTTGGTTTGAGTTAATATTTGCTTGGACTGAAAGGGGTCGATGTAAAGTTGTTAAAAGTAACCGCATTCTCGAAATAATATTTCCAATTGTCCTTTATTTTATATTTTTCTATCAGGAATTTTAGAATTGAAATACACGCTACTAAGGCTATAACATAAAACATATTTTTGTAATCCATAAACTGATACAATTTCTACAGTTTCTATTTTTATGTTAACTAATATGTATTTCGTACTTTTTTATACATTCATATAATTTAAAGTGTTAATGTACTAAATAAGTACGTAGGCTTTCACGGCCAGAATCATTTAGAAAATAAACTGCTTCCGGGTTATGCCGTGTGTCAAGATTTGTTAATGCTGACGTTTCGCTTCTTCAAAGCTAATTGAATACTGGTAGTACAGTTTATTTTGTTAATGTACTATCGTGGCCATATATTATGTCCCCTCTTTTGACGTCCATTTTCTCGCAAATCCAGGTGCGAAAATTTTGAAAAAATTCTGATGCTGTCATTGATTTTCCTGATTTTTCCAAATTAAGAAGAATTGGCGCTGCTTTTGCCCCGTAAATTTCATTCGTTTAACTTTAGCAATTAATTACTCCGGAAATAATTCAAAGATTTCAACGAACTAAAAAGTAAAATCACCTGCGGAATGCTAGCTTTCAATGTGCACCTTTGTAAAATCATTGGATTAGTGCTTGACCCACAAAAAGCTATACTATGCAATGCCAGCAATTCCTTTATTAGAAGAGCTAGAATAATGAAATATAGACTATAGGCTACCCACTAATTCATAGGTTTAAATCTTATTACATAATCATTGTTTATCTTGCGTTTTCCCTACAAAAGATCGAGTTGAAGCATCTCATGATTGCTGCAATTGACGCGGCGCTCTTCGGTCTTTCGGGCGAGCGGGGGGAGGGATCGACGGCGACGCTGTCAGAAGTAGTAATAGTTTGAATATTTATATAACAAAATCGGGCATACTTTTTAAATATTTTTGGGTTTATCAAGCAAACTTAATTAGTTGTAGAAACAGAAAATAGTAACCAACCTGTAGATCCAAAGATCAAGTATTTAACGGTCGTTGCTTCCTGACAATGTGAATAAACCATTTCCTATTTATACGGTAAAAACGACTTAAAATTAACTACAAATTGAAAACGTACATACCCATTAATCGACAATGAAATAAACACAAATAATATTGTAAATGTAAATGCCTTTATTTATACATTAGATATTTAGCAATATGTTGTTAGTATATCGCACGCATTTCACCGCACGTATTTCTAATAAATGGAGATAAGCAACAGATATGCTTTGTTTATTACTTTGATTTATCAGATTTGATTGGATTTGGGTGTTGTTTATACATATAATATTATTTCTCTCCATGAACTGTCAAATTTCGCAAGTTAATTGTTCAGTTGTAGCTTGATTTGTCAGAAACTCAGACCTAAAATAGGCTTAGGAAGCAAGAACAGGGCTTATTTAGTTTTGCCCACATCTACACTGCTCCATAATCTGTATAATATAAATAAATGACATGTATTCTGTATATAAATAAAAGATCATTTAAAACCAGTAGATGGGTCTTAAAATATCACTCAAACACCGTGTATGTAACGCATTATAAACAACCTGTGTTTCGAGTCATCGATTAGAAACAGAAAACTGCCGATAACAAGACAAACTATGTAGAAATTTGCGTGAAATTAGCCGTGATAGGTGACAACATACATAATACCTATTAACAATAGGTTATTAGTGAGTTTGTAATAGAAATAATTAATAACCCTGCCCAAGACGTCACAGTACGTGCGATAAATACTAAGGAACAACTAATTACCCAATAAATCATCAAATTTAACGACTTCTGCGAATTGGTCGAAATAAAAAAGTATAAAACCGTCGCGGACCGTTCTAACACAAGTCAGTTATTCATTCACCTGTTATCAAACGCGAGATAGATCATGATAAAAGACGCCAGCCATTTGACGCACGCCAACTAAACAATAAAAATCGCACCCGATCCCGAAAAATTCGGAAGTTTCTGAGATAACGCATAACGTTCAGCAATAACGAACCTCAAGGTCGCGCATAATAACGGAATCGAAAATAAAAACACAAAACCCGACGCCGAGTTACATCAATAAAGAATTTTACGTAACTCGACTGTGGTCTCAGCAACGTGCGCTACGCTCATTTTTCGCTACTTCTCCACAAACAATAACTTCCTCCTTATCTAATAATCAAATTATCGAATAATAGGATAATGAGCGATGACAATTAACTTCGCGAAAAAACGCGCACCGCTGTCAAAGCGGAAGCCCCGACTCGTTCACCGCTCACTCGACCAAATCACAACAAATAACAATTATTATCCTTCTTCGATATATTTTATCACATGATCGTTAGAATCAGCGAAAAAGGTTATGTGCGGTTGTCTATGTGTGTGAGTGTACGGGGAACGTAATCGTCAATAATGGGGGTACTCACTACGTTTGACGGCATCCTCGTAGCTAAGACAGGAACGCTTTGAGTCCTTAGCACCCATTTCTAAGCACTATAATACCGATGCCATCACATTTTACACTCGAAAACACTTGCAGAAACGCGATTTTTCAACTCACGCGAATGACAGCGCCACTATTATTTACTTGTTCGCCAGTACTAACGCGGTGAAGTTCGCGCGGACCCGACGTACGATTTCCCCTACCAACCCAATCTGATCAATCGGGCGCGGCACGCTTGGTGGCGCTGATAAAATTTAAATTCTAGAATTTCTAAAATGTAAATACTGTGTGTGATGGTGTTTATTTATTTATTGGCTTGATTGGCTGCCGGTTTTATGTTGATTCTATTTTAAATCTCAGTGGTAAATCTAATTTAATTGTAAAATATATTGTTCAGACTTCAGCCTAAACTTTATTGTGCTTTTATTGTAGTTACACATTTAGAACTACGCAAATTGACTCTCAAATAAAAAAAAAACTATATTGACTATCACTACGACAACTAAAATTCATATTAAACTAATGTTTCTATTGGTTATCATCAGGTTAGCAGTCTGAAATTGATCAACAGGCTTCCAATCATAACTTCTACAAAATGTTTTGTATTTATAGTGTATTTCAATACCCGCTTTTATTAGTTTCCGATAGAATGCAGATTGTTTGACAAGAGGATATTTCTAAACATTGTGATTTATTTATATATTTTATCAATAATATGGTATGCCTCAGATCGGTTGGTCACAGAATCGTGGGTTGGTAAGATTGTGAATCGCCAATAACGGAAGCTAACTTCACGTCGTTAATTGACAGCCGAGTAGATCGTGTATCGAAAATTGTAGAAAATAACAATTTTACTCGAAATGGCTGGATTCCAAACTCAAGTTTACAATGCCCTCTTCAAGAGGACATCCACCCTGGCCGCTACGTTCATTTTCGGTGCCTTCTTCTTCGAGAGAACGTTTGAACTAACAGTCGATACCATCTTTGATAATATCAATAAGGGAGTAAGTTACATAACTTTACAAAACTTCACTATAAAATACTAAAAATTGTTTATTTTTTGCAGAAACTGTATAAGGATATCCAACAAAACACCGAGCAATAGAGATTTATGTAATTTATTTAATATGTAGTAAATAAAATTTGTTAAATAAAGCTAGTTATCGTTTATTTTATTCCGTTACTTCCCAAGGTTTTTCAGGCCTGTGCAAATCCCAGGGTCTGATCGGTTTGAATTGTTCTGGTTCCGATAATGTCAGCCCGTTATCTTCCAACGTTTTCAAGAATCCCGCGATTTTTCCATCTGGATTGGGAGCCTCAATATCGCAATAGAATTCTGTAACCCCGGAATGCAAACAACGTTGCGCTAACACTCTAGCCAGATTAACGTAAGCTGAATAATCCGTTGCGCTGTACAAATGCTTTTGAATAGAATGTTCGCTGGTACTAGCTTTAAGAACTTCTCCGTTTTTGTAATGGTTGATCGTAGCGGTGACGTACCGTCCGCTAACAGATATATTTAACCTAAAAAATAGTTGTATTTACATTCTTAAGTGGACGTTTCGTTTACAAGTAGCTTACTTATGCCAGAAGTTCCTTCCTTTCTTGTCTACATGGTATCCGTCAGGTTTATAACCTATACGTAGTTTTTCTAAATTCCTGGGATTTCTATTCGTTAGAATTGGGGTTACGTCGTTTTTCACCGGTGTCGTGCTCGCTAAACGTACTTGGTTCGCAAATTGCTTGAATATTTGGGCGTTAAAGCGTTGAAATGCCATGGTAAGTTTTTATAGGTTATGGGTGGTAAAATTGAAGGTTATGTTGAGGTTGATTAGGGTGCGTTCCACAAATGACTTCAAATTTTGATTTTATATATTAATTTATAAATATACTAAAATTGCAGCCGTAGATTCGAGAATAAATATTATTAAAAATAGGGATTATTTTAATAGGGATTTATTTCAGCGCGATTCTTGAGAAAATTTCGTGCGCATGCGCGATATAAATTGAACCGGTGCTTGTCGGGAGTTTGAAAATAAAATGTCAAAGTGTTTGTAGCTCCCGTTCTGTGCCAAATTAATTGGTAATTATGTGCACCCATTTGCGGCATTACACAATGGGTGTGTATTCAATTTAGTTTATCGGGCCTTTTTGGCTTTTGCAACAACGAAAACGAACAATTCTATTACGATATATCTGCATACTTCACGCGGATAGTTCCGTGTTAGTCCGCTAGGTGAACGTTACAGCTTTGACAGCTTCGCGCTTGTCGGTTTTGTGTTGTGTTTTTATTTTTGATATAAAATCGTTTGCGTTGTGTGCGCGGTTTAAGTGGACAATAGTGTTTGTGCTTTTCGACAAGAAATATGGTTAGATCATACTTTACTTTACTGGTAAGTGTTTTTTAAGTCTTATATTGTAGTTTTGCAACAAGCAGGTTTGCAAGTGTACGGCCAAATTCTTTTTTGTATGGTGTATATTTTGTTTTACAAGACATCTGTACAAATTAAGCTAATCGGGTAGGCTTAATATTACGTATTTTAGTGTTTTCTGAATGTAAATAATCGGCAAAACAACAAACGTGTTGTTACAAGCGTGAAACAAGTTGGGTTAGGTTTAAGGTAGACTCCAGATGGCGCTTTCTTCCTTCAATATTGTGGCAAAATGCATTTTTTATTAGTAATTAGTACCTATAGGGTGCAAGTGGGGTATGAAACAATCTTATTTTTAACACAATGTTTATTGTCTATGTCAATACAGTCTAGATATATATTTTACAGCTTAAAATACGTCGGTGTTTAAAAAAAATGGTAACATAAAATCACTTTTAACCTAACTACTTCATTTGTCCGCTCAACCCCTCATTATCTTTTTCTGAAACAAAAAGAAAAGCACATTAGAGACCATTATTCAGAGTATATTTTAACTAAATGATAAAAGTGGTGATCACTTTCATTCAAAACTCGTAACTTACATTTGTGGGTGCTTTCTTGGTCGAATGGACCACCCTGCACCTGTTTGATGCGGTGTAAAGTCCATCCCTGGTACAAATACAGTCCAAACCTTGATCGGCACCAGCCAAAGTTTCGGCAATGTTGTACGAGGCAACTTGCACGTAAAGTTTCTTGTTGTTCTTGTTGGCGTCCTTGAAGTTGTCAGTCACGAAGATGTTTCCACCTCCCTACAACAAACAAAAGCCATTTTAACACCAATTTTCCCCAAACGACATCGACCATCTTACCCTAGCTGTAAATTCGCTGCAGAAGTCATTGTAACTGAGCTCTGATACCAAAGCTGGGTTGCCAGTTGGTTTCTTCTTTGCATCGGCGTATGTGAAGACGCCATCTTTATTAAAACCGATGGTATTCTTGGTGGTCTTGTCGTCCTTCACCTTAAAGTTAGCTCCGCTCATCGATGTGAAGACATTCAGCATTATGGAACGGTCTTGGAGTGCGAGAGCCCGCAATTTTTGTGCCTGTCAACAAAAGAAAACAATAATATCATTTCTTCCTAAGATTCCTGACATTGGGGTATTATACCCAAAAAGCTGGCCATAAATCAAATTTCTAAATTGTTAAATTCCAAAAAGTAAACCAGTTTCTGGGATAGGTAAAAGACCGATGTATTAAAAGGCGGTAATAGTTTTTCACCTGAGCCCTGAGCCACATGTCCTTGTCAGCCAAAAGTTATATTTTACTATAGACGCACATAAGTTGACGCTCTTAAAAACGGTTGCAATTTTGTCTTTTAACGATAAATGTGACCTTTTTGTTATACGTTCTTTAGAACCAAGTATGAACTTTCATTCGACATTATTTTTATTAAAGTTTACCCACAATTTTGGTTATTGCAGGGCCGAGAACATTCGCTGTTATAAAAAAAATGTTTTATGCAGAACTTGAGTGTTTTTAGTGTTTAGCTTTGTTATCCTTTTGAAACTGGTTCAAATTATAGTATACATATTTGACATTACAACTACTGGAAAATCTGCTGCGGATAGGTGCGGATGCGGTTTTTGTGATTTTATTTCTAATACGTTGTAAAGGAAAATCCAAAATTGATGTACCGGCTTATATGTAATTTGGTGCAAATTGTTGATACCGTGATAGTAGAGGTAATGTAGAACATATTTAACCATATTTAGCTATATACCAATGGTTACGGTTATCGAGATATTGACAACTTTATGTTCAATGCACCTTGTATGTTGTAAATGCCGTTATGTACGTATATTTTTTCCGTTTTGGATCATGTATAGCAAACAACCCCGATGACCTAGACTCTTAAAAATAATCCGAAAAAAACCTTAAATTTTGTACTTGTGTATGCATTTCTTGGAAATTGGTTGCTTGAAGCCAATCGGATTCATATTCAAGGCAAGAAAAATACATCGAAAGCACGTACTCGCATACACAGTTCACTGGTTTAAATTGGATTCTTGTTGAAGAGAGACAATAGTAAGTTTGTGAATAGAAACTGGTTAGGCGTTTTCGATAAATTTGTTTATGCGGAATGCGAATGCGGGTTCAAAACATGCGCATTAGGGTCATACCACTAAAAAACGACCGTTTCAGCTTGAAGTATGATCAAATTTCGAAAGTTTTCATGGAAACAATAAGTATAAATATTAGACAATTTTGAAATAATACTAAAAATAATAGATTCTTAATTGCCTCTACTGTCACGTCTTAAATGGAATGCATCGAACGGAAAACAGCATGAATAGCATATGTACCGTTTCAATACACAATATCGACTGGTTCATTTTCTTCCTCTACCACTGGTATTTTTAAAGACAAAAATAAAACTTTTCCAGGATTTTCTTACAACATAACAGACACATATTTTATGAATTTGACACGGTAAAACATAATAGAAATAAAATCACAAAAAAATATTGATGACAAATGTTGCAGCAGTAATTAATTTACAATAGGTGTAGTGCAGTGAAGAACAATTTTTAATGCAGTTTGCCTTTTCCTATATTGTAGTGTTTTATTGTGTTTATTAAGTTATTAACCTTCAAATTCTTAGAATGAAGGTTAAAATGTTATACGTAAATAAAACAACACAGGTAAAGCCTTTCTAGGTGAAAAAATTATTTTGGCCAGCTGCTAAGGACAAATCTCGATAAAAACTTACCAAAACCAAGGCTCCGCTCTCGCATGGGCCGGTGGTGACTGCGATTATGCTCTTGACAGCGTTCGCTCGGAATGGATACTTGATTCCTTCCATGTAGGCGCGACTTTGTGGTGTGTTGCCAATGGCTAAGTTGAAGTCGTGGATGGCGTTTTGCAATAGGGAAAGCGCGAAGTCGAGTTGTTTGACGTCGGTTTGGATATCGTCGTCCTCCTCAGGCTCTGAGAACTTCAGGGTAGGGAATTTGCCCTTGAAGGTCATCTTGCCTTGGTTGGTGGTGATGTGCGATGGGTATGTTACTTGGTTACCACCGTAAGCGATGATATGGAATTCGACGTCCCTATTAGAAGAGAAAGAAGAACAAATAGAGTAATACTTAGGAAAAAAGAGAAAGATAAGGAAGAGATAATAATATGATGGAGAGTAAAAGGGTGCAGAAGAAGAAGAAGACTAACAAAACGTGGCAAAATACAACAAGGAGGCAACAAACAGATCTATCCTTGTACAAAATACGTAACTTTTACAAATATAGCATCGTAAATTTGTAGACACATAGATTATTTTGCAGATCGTCCATTAATTTTAAATGCTAATCCCGAAACCCGATTTAAATTGCAAAGAATTTCCATGGGACTTCCAAATGCCTGTTCGTGGTTCTGTTATCCTATTGACTCATTTTGCCATTATTTTCTAATTCGGTAATCTGTCGCCGGATATCCAAATTTCTTTGGCGTGGTATAATCGCCGTGTCGTTTTATGTATTGTGTCCATAAACACTGTTGTTCTAGTAACTAATGCACGTGTGCGATCCGCCACTACTGGCAGCGTCGCTGTCGATCCCTTCCCCCGCTCGCCCGAAAGACCGAAGAGCGCCGCGTCAATTGCAGCAATCATGAGATGCTTCAACTCGATCTTTTGTAGGGAAAATGCAAGATAAACAATGATTAATTAATAAGTTTTAAACATATGAATTAGTGGGTAGCCTATAGTCTATATTTCATTATTCTAGCTCTTCTAATAAAGGAATTGCTGGCATTGCATAATATAGCTTTTTGTGGGTCAAGCACGAATCCAATGATTTTACAAATATGCACGTTGAAAGCTAGCATTCCGCAGGTGATTTTACTTTTTAATTCGTTGAAATCTATAGATTATTAAGTGCTAAACTCAAAAAACCACTCTTTTGAAGTTACTTTTTAGGTTATGTTTCATGTATTTATCACTCCTCGCTAATGGATTTGAAAAGAAACATTATCATTCCAACAATTACTTACTTGATTCCTCTTTCGGCCAAATCCTTGGTCAGTTGCGGGCCAAGTTGCGAAATCAAATCGGTATAGATCTTCTGGTTGGCGGTATCGACATCGATAGCGAACACGATGTCGGCAGCTTTCTGGGGAGTCTTCACGCTGAAGGTGTCCCAGAGTTGGTATTCCTTATCGCCGTTGGTGCATGTAACTAAAGAAGCAGAAGAAATCACAAGTTAATCTTCGCATTACCCAAAAAAAAGAAAAAGCGACCGAATATCTTACCGAATTCTTTTGGGATCGGAACGAGTACACCTCGGGTGGCACAGGTGGCCGCATAAGCGGTGGCGATCGACTTCAAGGTGTCCGGGACCTTCGAGGCCATACCATGGTCGCAGGCTTGCCTGAAGATTCCGGTCTTCACCACCGGGAAGCATGGGGACAACGTGGAGATGTCTCCGAAGATCCTGGTGCATTCTTCGTTTCGTGCATGGGTGTGATGGTCAACGGTCTGCACTGCCGGGCAGTTAGTCTGCATCTTGTAAGAATTGCCAAACTCGCTCTCTCCAGACACGATCTTTCCGTTGGGAAGCGTGTAGTCATCAAACGCTTCAAAGTTAGCATTTCCTAAGAGACCCCTGACTCTTCCGTGGTAGAAACCAGAAACGCTGAAGACGCAAACTGATAGGTCTGGAGCGCAGTAGATTGTGACACCGGTATCGGACTTGATGTGGATTTCCGTGTATAGCCTGAAGGTGCTGGTGAGTCTTCCTCGGAACGGGAGCTCGATTGCAGCACCATTCACAGCGGCTACTCCTGATTTCTTGATGGTGACGACTTCGTTCTTATCGTAGAAGGACAGCTCGGTGAGGATGCCGTCAGCATAAGTTCCGACGATTGAGAATTGCCCGTTGAGGTCTCTAGCCAGTAAATAATTACATTTTCCTGGGAAGGTCAAGTGTTTGCCGTCGAAAGTGAAGATGTGCTGGCCCTGGGCTACCACGGCGTACCTCCTGAATGGCGGAATCCACGACAGTGGGTTAAAGCTCAAGTCATGCGTCAACTCTTCGATGGTCGGAATATCTCCGTTGATGATGCGGTTGATCAGAGACAATTGCCCGGCGATCACCTTCGGAATGGTGTACATCAATTTCCCGGATAACGGAACCGGGAGTTTGTCTCCGTGTTTACCCAAATCACCAAAATCGCTCGCTTGGATCTGGCGAATGATGACAGCGATTGCTTCGGTTGCAGCCTTGATGATCTCTTGAATCTCGGCGATATCATCGACCTTCTCGAGTTTCATCTTCCTGACGATGTATTTGGCTGTTTTGTCTACTACGGTTTGCAGAGCTGGGATGGGGATCTTAGAGCTGACCTCGCTGACGAAGCCTTGGAATTGCTGGATGATGTGTTCTGGAACCGGAACGCCTTCCTTGAGCTGCTTGAGGATAGCCTGGAGCTTCTCGAAGTACGGCAAAGCCTTGATCTCTTCGTAGATCTTGTTCAGTTCGGTGGTGATGATGTTCTTGGCGTCGTTGTACACGGTGATGATGAATTTACTGGTGTCTACAAGAGAAGGAGGAAAGTTAATGCTGATTCGTAATAATATTAATGTAAAACTTACTCTTTCCTAATGTGGTCAGGGTTGTTGCGATTTGCTTGAGTTCAGCTTGATGTGCGTCAATAAACGCCGAGATCTCCCCCAGAATCTTGAAATACACGTCGCTGACCTTCTCGAAGATCTGGAAGAATTGGTCGGAAACCTTCTCGAATACCTCCTTGAGTTTCGGCAAGATATCCTTTTGGAACACCTCGACCATGTTCTCTTGGTAGCTCTTCAAGATCTCCACGACCTTACCAACGGTATCTCCCACAGTCTGCGACATTTCAGTTACGAAAGTGATGATAGCCTTTACCACGGTGGTAGCGGCCTCGCTGAAAGCCTTCAGGTTTGGATCGGCGGCGATTTCGTCTTGGATCGACTTCAATTCCTTCTCGTAGTACTGGCTGAAGCCCCTGAGGTCCGGCTGGTTCTGCTTGGCGTTTTGGGCCAGCTTCTCCCATTGGACTTTGGTGTCTTCGGCCGATTTCTTGGCCGCGTTGCTCACCTCCTTGGCTACCGTTGAGGTCATCTGCCTCGCCGTGCCGATTAAGTTCTCCTTGATCTCGTTGGTCTTGATGCCGTAGTCTGATTTCATGAAGTCGGTCTCGTCGAGCTTGACGGATGCGTGGACGAGGTCCATCTTCTTTCCGCCCTTGTAGAAATCCATTCGGAAATCGGCCATTTGGCCGGGTACGAATGCGCCGTTCACCTCCAATTTTGGATCTTTGGTTGCTGAAAGAAGATTTAACACCATGAATGTCTTCTATGGAAGATAGCGGATATATTGGCTAAGAAACTGGAGAGTGTTTGAAAGGGACAAAAGGTAATAGGAAGGAACCACAAAGCCATAGGTGCGTTTTCCACTTACCAGTTTTAGCCAAGTTGAACTTGATCGTATTGAAGTTCTTGATTTCCAAATGATAAGACAACGGCTCCAAACCGATGAAGTTCAGGTTGGTGTCGAGCACTTGAGATTCTTTGCTCAACTGCATGTTGGAGTTGATATCCCATATAACATTGTTATGGGCCACCAATTTCGATGAAGCCTTAGTTGGACTGTACGCCTCTTCAAACGACGATTCAACTTTGTACCCGTCGTAGTACGAAGTAATAACCAGCTTCTCCACAAACTTCTTATTCGCGATATCAACTAAATACTCCCCGTTTCCATTGAATTTATATTTGATCGGCTGGATATCCAGGTCAAAGTTACCCTTGTAACCCAAAGACTTGTCGGTCCTATCAACATCTGACTGACCAGAGAAGATAATCTTCTTGTCGGAGTTTGGAATCAACTCCAAAACACCCTGGAACTTGTAAGTGAGCGCCGTTGCGTCCGCGGTTCCCTTATAGGTTACCGAGAGGGGCCTCTTCAGCGCTGGGTGCGTGAACTTAACCTCGACATCGAACGACGGGGTCTTCTCGTCTTTCGGTACCACCGCGTAGGTCAGAGAAGTCTTCTCGTTGGGTCGCTCCTTCTTGTTCATGTAGAAAGCAACCTCGCCTTTAACTGGACCGACCTTACCGAGCTCCGGCCTGGTCACAGTCGATTCCAGGGATACGATCCTCTTTGGTGTGGTAAACGAGATACCAGCAGTGGTCGGGTGCAAGTTCATGTTGTACTGGTACTTGCTCTGCTTATTCTGGAAGTGGATATCTGTGGTGTGGTCCAGGATCAACTTATCGCGTCTCGTCTCGGACTTAAGCCCGAACTCGTGGGAGAGTCCGAGTTTGCGGAGGTCGATGTTAGCCTCGACGACGTTCCTATATTTATCGAATTCTCCGGTGGTCTTCGCGTCCAGCTCGATGTTAGCGCAATCCTTCTTTTGCTCGCAATACGAGACGAGATACCTGAAATGCTTGTTGGTGAATTTCGCCTCGGAATCCAAAGCCTTATCTCCAATGGAACCTTGCAGCAAGAACTCTACGCCTTGTTCTTTGTCCCTGGTCGCGTCCAAGTTATTCCTGGTGTACTTGATGTTGCCTGATTTCTTGTCGTTCTTGATCGTGAATGTACCGGAGCCTTCCAGCAAGAACTTGCTTCCCTCTTCTCTGGTCTTGTACGTAGCCGTTCCGCTGACGATGTTCTGATTGGCCTGCTTGGCTGATACGCTCAGCCTGTTGGTCCCCTTGGTCTCTTTGGTGTTAGCGGTGACAACCACTTTGTCCATCTTCAGTTTTGGGGAGTCCAGTTGGATTTTCAGGTCGAAGTCTTCGATCTGTTCGGCGTCTACGTCCAAAGAGCCGTCAAACGCAAAATCGATGCGTTGGATGAGGATGGTGGTGGTGGCAGAGATTGACCTATGTCCAATGCTGTTAATCTTAGCGCCGAGCTTGTCCATCTTGCCATCGGGGTATGTCCATTCGAACAAGAAGTTTGGAGTGTGCTCGCTGAAGCCGATGGTCTCCTTCAAGTTGTACTTCTGACCGTTGACGATCGCGTTAACTTCCGCAGTCATGGTCTTGGTCTCGGGTACGATCTTTCCGTTGGAATTGATCTCTAGGGTCTTCACTCTTTCGTCGGGCGTTTGAAGCTTGAAGTCCAGAGTGTACTGGTGAGGAGTTGGGATGGTAACGGTGGTTTCGCTCTTAACGTGCTTGCCCTTCCCGTAGCCGACTTCGAAGTCTCCGTGGTACTTCTTACCGGGATCGACTTCGTAGTCCATGTCGAAGGAGATGGGGTCGTGTTTCTTGCTGGAGTGGCTAGCCTTCAAGACGCCCTTGTGCTGGCTGAGCTTCATGGTGAGCTTGTTGTCGAAGTCGGCAATTGGAGTCGGGTCAGCACCAGCGATATACACTGATAGGTTTTCGGTGTACTCGAATTGGTCATCCTTGGAAGTTGGGATTAAGATTCCAGTATCAGCCTTGATCTTGATAACCTTGACTCTCGGGCTTGGGGTGTGGATCTCCAAGGAGATATCGCCGGTGGAGGTCTTGCGGTCTTCAACTCTATGGAGATCGTATTTACCCTTCAATGTAGCGGAAGTATCTTTGCCGTATTTGGTGGTGATGGAATAGTCTCCATCCGTGCGTCCGTAGGTGGTCGTGAAAGAAGTTTCCAATTGCTCAGAAATGACTGATCCGTAGAGTTTCGCGTTGTAATCGATGTGTTTCTTCGCGCCTTGTGGGCCTCCCTTGACGGTCAAATCACCGTTCAGGGTCTTGCCGTTGCTGTCGTCCAACACCAGGTTGTAGGTGAGGTCGAACGATCCTGCCTCGACGTCGAT
Source organism: Melinopterus prodromus (assembly GCA_964023965.1). NCBI lineage: Eukaryota > Metazoa > Arthropoda > Insecta > Coleoptera > Scarabaeidae > Melinopterus > Melinopterus prodromus. Next base: position 3,798,502 of record OZ030395.1, on the reverse strand, counting down.
GTTCTTGCCCGTTCCCTTCAAGGTAAACTTCCTCCCTTGGGCGTTCTTGTTGTCCCTCTGCTCGAGGTTGACGAAGACGAGACCACTGACAACTCCCTTCACGGTCGCCATTTCCCTTTCAATCTTTCCAGTGAAGTACATCTCGTTGGGAAGGGTGACATCAAATTGTCCGTTCTGTTTACCATTTCTGAGGTCACCAGAATGGCCTCCCTTAACATTAGCGATAGTTTTCTTTCCTAGGATCTCCAAGGTGTTTTCGGTGTTGAAAGATTCCGGCTTGATCTGGTTGTTAGTGGTCAGCCTATACTTCCTGGCGTTGTCCTTCTGGAAGTTGGTGTACAGGGTGATGTCGTAGTTGAACGTCGGTGCGTTTACGTTGAAAGCGGTCTCAGTTTTGATCTTCCTGTCGAATTTGACGATGTCGACTAGGAGATCAGCGTTTCCCTTGAAGTTTGCGGATTTAACTTGACCTTGGGCGGTGATTATACCGTCGATGGTCACTTTGAGGTTACCGTTGGCGTTACCGGCCTTAGTGGCCTTGAGGAACGAGTCGATGAGGATCTTGGAACCGGAAATCACTTTGATGGAGGTGTCCAACTCTTGCGGGTTCTGCTTCAGCTCGGTTTTTACTTTGAGATCTGGATGACCGGTCAACTTCACAGTTAGATCAGTACCGACGTCCAACCTATTGGTGTCGACGTTATGCGTTACATCTCCGGAAACATCTAAGGTCTTTCCGTTAACGGTAACAACGTTCTTCACTTTGGACTTCTGCCTGTCGATGTCCCTCTTCATGTCAATTTCGATCTTGCTATCGAAGCCGTACAGCTCGAATTCAACGTCGTAGTCTCCCATGACCTTCCTGTTTACCTTAGCGTCTAACTCAGAACCCAACTTCACCTTCCTATAAGCGAATTCGACGTCGTATTTCACCGATTTATCTTTCACTTCCAAATCGAATTTGTTATCGACCCCCCATGCGGCGTAGGTCATGTGATTCTCAGTCTCGAAGTCGGTTTTCCTGTCTCCCTGTTGCCACTTAAGCGAGTTCTTGAGCTTAAAGATGTTATCTTTGCTGGCCAAGTTACCGTGTTGGAATGACAAGGAGCTCTCTAGCTCGTTGGTCTTCTTAGTGATGTCGTACTTAACGTTGAAGTTGAGTTGTGGGTTAATCGAGTTCTTCACGATGGCGTTTACCGTTAATTTCTCAGCGCCGTATTGGATCTTGCCGTTGAGGCTTCCAGACTGCTTACCGTCGGTGACTTGCACATCGGCGGAGACCGCACCAGGTTCGCGTCCTAAACTTCCGGAAACCGTTAAGGGGTTTGGAATTCCAACGATCTTCACTTTGTCGAAGGTGTACTTCGTGGCAGCTCCTTGGGTGTCAACGATGATTTGCCCGTCGACCCTGTAGGGTAAGTTCTGGACGTTCCCTTGGCCAGCCTTGAACTCCATGACTGGCTTGTAGATACCTCTTTGTTGGTTACCGGAAATCAGAACGCCAACTTTCGCGTAGTATTCAAATGGATCGCTCAGAGCTTTAACGAAACCGGACAGTTCGTTGTCCTTGTTGACGACGCGAGCCTCAAACGAAGCCTTCTTCATTTCAGAGCTGAAGACGGTAGTGAAGTAAAGATCTGGCCTTGCGAATAACTCCATTTTCAAACTGGCCTTGGGCTTGTTCTGGTTGCTGATAGCTTCCGTCAACAATTCAATGCCAATCTTCTCGGTATCGTAGCCCTTGCCGGTGAATCTGATGTGACCTAAGTCACCCTTGTCGATGGTGACGGAGAATTTCGAGTTTCCGTTCAGAGGATAAGGAAGAACAGTTCCGTGGGCTTCAGCGATGTTCGGCTGGTTGAGGTGAGCGCAGAAAACAACTCCAACGAACGGCTTGAGTTGATCCAAACAGACCGTCACATCCTTCATCTGGGTTTGCTTCAAAGCCAATTCAGTCTCATGACCGTTTGGCTCCCTGGACTCGTAGACGATCTCGTGCGTTGCTGTGATGATCTCCTGCTTGTCGACCGGGAGGGTGTATTTCAAGTCAACAGCTGGAAAAACAAACATACCAATTAATCTCTGGTCTAAATCCACCAATATAAAACCTACATTTTTCCTTCAAGATCAAATCGATGGATCCCCCGGTAGCGGTGAACAGCTTACCGGTGACCTTGAGACCGCGTTGCACAACAGCGGCGTCAAGCGTGAACCTTGCGGCTACTTGGATGTTGGCGCTCGGGATGAGTGATAGTTTGTATTCGCCGTTGACGTCGTTGCTCAACAATTTCTTGATGTCCAAGTTGCCGGACATCTTCATCTGGACGCTGGATGTACCTTCGACTGTCAAACGCAATGGGAAACCCATGCTGGTTGGGTAGCTGACCTCCGCGTCCAAGAATTTGACGTTTGAATTGGCGGTTTCCTAGCAAAAGGGACAAAAATGAAGATCAAGAAATGGACGCGACGTTTCGCGCGACGTTTCGCGCTCTGTTCCAAGAGGCATCTTCAGGAATAAGTTATCAAACAAGTGCTAAGAAGCTTAGTCCTGAATATACCTCTTGCAGTAGATATCATTCGATTAACTTACGTCGAACTTCTTCGCCTTCTTGTCAACGTCGTTCATCGTATCTTCCACGTGCTTGAAGATGGAATCCACATCGTAGTTCTTCACGTCCTCGGTAAAAGTCAAGAAGAGAGACTCGGACCCGAACATCTTAACGCTCAGATCGTAGTCGAAGTCCTTGTTGAGTTCGTTCTCCTTCTGCGTGATCGATTTCCCGAAGGTATCGATCTGGTTCTTGTTGATCTCCCTCTTGCTGATGGCCTTACCACTGCGAGCCTTGATCTTATCGCCCAAGGTCTTCGCGCCCTTAAACGACTTGGATAGTACGTCCTTGGGGTCTGTGTACGCGAACGCCATCGGTCCAACGTATTCCTCGAGCAGTTTGTCTAAATTCTCTTGCCTGGCGTCGATTTCCAAGAAGTTAAAGGTGTGCCCGAAGACTTCGGTCGTCAAGTTCAAAGAGACTTGCCTCGGGATGAAAGACTTGGCAGAGTAGATCAGGTTGGACTCGGCGGAACCACCCAGACCGAACGTATCGAACTTATGAGAGAATTCAGCGTTTCTGGAGAATTTAGTGGGGTCAACCGGGAATTTCTTGATCGTCCTGATCTCCCCGAGTTGGGCTTTAGCCAGGGCTTTGTCTGGGTTGGTCGAGGACCTCAGAGTCGCGAGATGCGACACGATGAAGCCTCCAACTTGGTAGCTCTCTTCCTTGTCCAGAAGGGTCTTGATCGCCGTGGCAACCTTACCATCTGGGCACGCAGCGGCTGCTAGGTAAGCCTTAATCCTGATTTCGGAGTCTTGTTGGATGTCGTTTAAGATGCTCAAAGCGCTAGCCCTGAATTTTTCGTTGCACGGTTCAGCTAGATAAGCGTCCAAGGCAGAAGCGCGAACGCGGTTGGCTCCCTGCTTATCCTGAGCCAACTCCACGATCTTTCCAGCGGTTCCAGCATTGACGTGACCGATGTTCGTGATGGATTTCAACGCGGCCAACACGGTGTTCTCGTTTTGGCGGTTATTAGGCTTGACCAGCTTCTCGGAGAGCTTGTTGAGGAGCGCTGTCAGCTCTGGGACGTTCTCGCAAGAGTGTTGGCGGCAGTATTTCCCCGCCAAGGCTCCAATGCCTAAGAAGACCTCTCTCGGGGTGTTCGGTTGAGCCAAAAGGGCAGTTGCGGCTTTTAGCGAGCCTTTGGTCGCGTGCTTAGTAAACGTCATCCCAACGAAGAGTAATTTCGCTTCGATTTTATTGAGTTCTCCGTTCTTGTAGATGTCCATGGCAGCTTCGATGGCATCGCCAGTTCCCACACGGAAGAGGGCATCCAGGAACACCCTCTTACCGGTTTCTTGGTTGTTGAACCCAGCACCGGAACGAACCTGGCTGTAGATGGTGACAAACTCGTCCTTCTTGGCGTATTTCATCAACTGGATGATCTTTGAGAAGTCGTCAGCTGTGTGGTCCTTAACAGTCTTATCGATGGCGTTGGCGGTCTCTTGGATCAGCTTCAGGAGGTCCTTAGAAACGGATTTATCGGCCAGTAGAGGATGTGGGTCCTCGAAGATGATAGACCTGGGGGTGTTGCAGGTAACTTTTGGGCTTTCCTTGGTCTGTTTGGCGAAAGAGAGCTTGCTGGTGACCTTAGCCTTAGCGCCTTCGCTACCCAGTGAGAATGGGACGTAGAGGTAGTCTTCGGTGACTGTGGCTTGGTCGAAAATGCCGTTTTTGATCCTGATCTCGGAGCTAAATTGTCCCTGGAGGAACGGACTGGTTTTGATCTCGCTGTGCAAGTCGAAAGCGGTGGCCATGAAGTCTTGGCTTATGGATTCTCTGAAGGCGCATTTGTTCAGGTTCCTGGCCTTCTTGATGACGAATACGTTTCCTTCTTTGTGTGTGGAGAACTCTGTCGGACAGCGGCCGAACACGTCGATTTCAGTGTTGTGATGTTGAAGGGCAGCCTGAAAAATGAATTGTTTGAGATATTGTCTTGTTTATGGTGAATACAAGTATAAAAGAACATACCTGGAACATAGAAGCAACGGCCCTCTTGATGTTGAGCGAATTCTGCGAATCGTCAGCATCGGTGCAGATGATGTCCTCCAGATGTCCATCGTGGTAGTTTAGCTTGATTGGTTTGGCAATATCGCTGATGCTACCGAATTTCTAAACATGGAAACAACACCAAAATTAATACCGGTCGTTTTAACCAAAAAAAGCATGTAGCGTTTTGAGATTTTGTTGAGATTTCTTTACCTTTGTGTCTCCTAGGATCTGTACGTTCTGCAACCTGAGTACTTGGTTGCACTCGGCTAGTTGTGTTAGCAATACTGTGGCTTTGACTTTGGTCTCGCTCTGTTGTCCTTGCGCGCTCGACAGTTGCACCTTGATGCTTCCTTCGTAGTTATATTGGTACGTGGTTCCTACTTGGAATTTGAAGGTCTGTGGTGTGACACCTCCGCATCCCGTTCTGCATTTGTCTGAAAGTTGAAAGAAGAGGAGTTAGTATTTGGTTGTTCGAAAGTGATGTGTGTAGGTTTTGAAATTTTGGGGAACTGTCTATGGTTTGTGATACGAGACAGTTTTGTCTTAGATTTATTTTACTATTTTACCATTTTAACTCATTTTTTAAAAGTGAGTGTTGTCTGTTCTAATCTGAATAGAAAGTTTTATACATAAAGAGCATTTTAAAAGCGATTTTGCTGTGTTACCGTACCTTTCCTGTGAAAATGCAAAAATGTCCTGTAAAATTACTGTGATAATGCTGTAATTTCACACGAATATCTTAATATCACAGGGACGTATTGTAGAAATTTACAGCAATATAACGGCCTCAAATAACCAGCGATGTCGCAGAAGAATAAATGATTTTTTTTCAAATAATTTACTTCACAGCTTTATTATTTATTATTATTTTTTTTATTTTAACAGTATTGCCATGTCTTTTACAGCATTTTCTATAGTTTATCACATTCATTTGCTGTAACTTTACAGCCATTTTTCTCTGTGTATCAACTTACGTTGTCTGGTTTTATAAGAATTTTTCGTGGAATAACTCAAGATATTTTGAATAGAAACCCAAAAATGGTCATTTTTTAAATATGGACATATACAATGACAAAGAATGTGCTGTCTACACATAATATATGTCAAGGTACAGTTTTCAATTTTCCACTTTTAATAAACGTTTACTCGAAAATAGATATAAAATAATTTTTTTACATCAATTAAAAAATCTGATGAAATTACAGAAATGGCGGCTCATTTGCAAAATCCTTGAAAAATGCGTAACAACATTGCTATCCGCACTCGAAATACACATTGACTTTGTAAACCCCATGGAAACACCAAGCTGTTTCAATATTGTTTCACATAGCGTACGTGCGCGCGTATTTCTCCTCCTCATCGCATTCTCCGTGCATTTGCGTGTTGAATTGACGTTTCGCGACCGCTGACGTTCTGAATACTGTCAAAAGTTTCAAAATATCCTGGCTACCTATTATTAATGCAGACACGATTTCTATCAAATAGAATTTGCTCCTGCAGGTAAACTATTAATTTTACCAAAAAATGTTATAGACATAAATTATACAAAATTTCCTCTACTTTAATTTATTATTTATCTATTTTGACGAAATTACAGAAATGACGGCTCATTTGCAAAATCGTTAAAAAATGCTAAGAGTAAATAGCCAGTTCCGTTCCTTTGGACCAAAAGCTTTTCAGCTCTAAGTTTGGTCATAAAACTTCTAAATATGAACTTTCGTCCAGTTACCTTTAGTAGTTTCTCCGGAATCGTCTCCACAAAAATCGGGTACACATTATACTGCGTATGATAAAGTAATAAAACTCATGTAATAAACTCATGGACAAAAAAATGTCCATGTACAAAATTTCATGTAAATTTTATCATTTTTACTGCAGACAAAGTTTTGGCGTTTGTAGTGTAAAGCCTGGGCATAAGAAGACTGCTAAATTACAGTTTTTACCTACAATGTCAATCCTTGTTGGTTTTGCTAATGAATAATTGTCACAGCTTTTTTTAAATCGTTGTTACACAACAAAATTATAGAAATAAAAGTATTTTGGGAAGTAAAACTTATTATTATTATTTGGCTAAAGTTTGCCAAATAAATTTCGTTTGCCAAATAAATTTCTATTATAAAATATCAATCGAAAAGTTATAGTGAAAATTTATTGAAAGTCAAAAATTGCAACTATATTCGTGTGTTGCGTAACACTTTGTATAGAGATGTATGTATCATATTTTTGATAACCTCTGCTATCTGAATTGATTTCTTACGAATTATTGATAGCATCAGTCAAGTTCAATACTAGAAGGTTGTCGGGTTATCCGATAGATGGATAAAAATATTACATATTCGGTATTTTTTGCTATGCCCAATTGCACATGTTTTATCAGTGCGGCCAATAATAGATCGCGAATTATAAGATTTTTCGGTTACTGACTCCGTTGAACAGGATACACCGGCCATGTTTTGCGAGTATTTGACCTCAGTCAGTATACGATGATATAATGTTTGCAAAAAAGCTGAATCTAACGATAAAACCCGAAATTATTTTTAAAATTTTAGTATCAGATAGTTTACAGACGCACGTTTTTATGCCAACGGTTGTTTTTTTTTGCAGATAAGATTTTGCGGTTGTTTTGACTTCAGATTCAGATGCAATATTATGCAATTTTGGCAACTTTGCCCTTTTTATCATTCTACTACATCTGACTTTAAGACGTAGTATTTTGCGATCTTGTAATTTGATGAATTCGATAAAAAATAAAAGGTGTATGAAATTTTGTATAATTTATGTCTATAACATGTTTTGGTAAAATTAATAGTTTAGCTGCAGGACCAAATTCTATTTGATCGAAATCGTGTCTACATTAATAGTAGGTAGCCAGGAAATGTTGAAACTTTTGATAGTATTCAGAACGTCAGCGGTTGCGAAACGTCAATTCAACACGCAAATGCATGGAGAATGTGATGAGGAGGAGAAACACGCGCGCACGTACGCTATGTGAAACAATATTGAAACAGCTTGGTGTTTCCATGGTGTTTACAAAGTCAATGTGTATTTCAAGTGCGGATTGCGGATAGCAATATTGTTATGCATTTTTCAAGGATTTCGCAAATGAGCCGCCATTTCTGTAATTTCGTCAAAATAGTTAAATAATAAATTAAAGTAGAGGAAATTTTGTATAATTTATGTCTATGACATTTTTTGGTAAAATTAATAGTTTAGCTGTAGGAGCAAATTCTATTTGATCGAGATCGTGTCTGCTTAATATAGGATTTGCCAGATATTTTTATTCTAATGACAGTAGGTAGTGTTAAAGGCTGATTCAAATCTATCATCTTGATATTTTATAACGGAATTTAAATTTTAGTATAAATCAGAACATTTACTCTAAAAACAAAACACGTAAAAGTTCCAAGGAGCTTTCTCAGGTAATTTATTCACATAATCCTAAAAACAATACACCAAATTAAATGTAAAGAACCTACAATTTTACGTCTTATACTGAGTATTACAATATTTTTCAATTTTTGAGAAATTGGGAAGGAAATGTAACAATTTTTTGTACCATCCTGTATGTTAAATTAATATTTAGACTTATTTTTTCTCTAAAAAAACCTGACATGACAGCCTCTTTTTCGATTCACAAATTGGTACGCAAATTAGAAGTCTTTAACGTACACGTCTCATCACAGACATCACACGGGACCAACGACTTTACAATTCAGAGCTTCTAGTTTAGAATATGTCATGGCACACCTGATCGCCGAGAGTATCCAATAACATAACGGAATTATACCATATCTATCAAGATTTCCCACTAACATTGATTTCACACACAAACGCACTGGCGTTTTGTTTCTCTTTTGTAACGAAAACAAAGATAGATACCATATGTAACGTAACGCCGGTTCTTATCTGTAATTTAGCAGAAATTCCATTGAATTCTTAGACCAAATATGTAACGTAAACAACGAGAATTTATCAAGACCAACATTACATCGAACTTTTGAACCTATCGCTATCTATGGACGAAAGTGATGTATGCAGATGTTGGAAAAAGACAAAGGGGTTCCTTGCTATGTATGGTGTGAATCAGAGACCACATATTTAATATGGCAGCTCCAATTTAACGACCTTTTTATCTTGTTAAAACAAAGTGAATAATAACCCCTGTGTATTTGATACTCTTGACGCTGCGCATTGAGTTTTATACTACATATATTTATATTCACGTTGCATTTGACCTTTATAAAAAAGGAAATACATGTACCATACTGGGTAATTTGGATTTGTTGTTAGTAGAGTAAATGAAGTAGGAAATTGTTTATATGGACTCAAAATTCAATGGAACTAAACATTAGGAAACCAAATAGTGCTACATATTCATGAATATTGATACTCATATTTGTGCATTCAAATCTAATTTGTTAGAGCTGTTAAATTTAATTTTGTATTGAAAAATAACATTTTTAAAACTAAAATTGTAATGCTTCTACTATAGTATATTATAATACAAGTTTTATAAAGCAAAAACGTCAATTTTTTACTATAAAAATACACGTTTTGATGTAATGGCAATCCCGTATTTGAAAGTTATTTTAATATAACATTTAATTGTCCTAATGGTAGCGGAAGAAAATTTAAAGCTTAAAGACCATAATTGAAATTGCAAATATTGATAACTTTGAGTAGCATGGAGGTTGTAAATGGAATATAAAATGTACTCTGGAACTTTATTTGCCCTGAATACGAATGCGAACTCAAAATTACGTAAGACATCCGGAAAAGTGAGGTCAAATGTCAAAACTGTAATTTTAGCAGCATTAGTAAATGTATACCATTTGAATTCAATCTCCCAGAAACCTCAAAATCTGTATAAAATGCACAATGTAACACTAATTTTCAACTATCTTTTTCTAGAAAATTTTCCTATGTACGGCCATCATACTATTATATTCTGTTATTAAGCCAATGGAGTCATTTAAAAAATATGTCGATTCCGTCTTAATTAAAAAACCATTGAAGGTCGGAAATTTAGTTTACGATGAATATGTGTACATATTTTGCAGTTCCAACCCGATTTTTTTAAATAACAGGCCGATTTAGAGATTTTGTCATGTTTCAATACGTTGTGTTCTCACTATATAATAGCGGTTTTAAAATTCAACAAAGATATGTCTCTGTCTGCATATCATCTGGTTAAAAGTAACAGGAACTAACTAATATGTCAAATAATTACAAGAACCTGACTACAATAGAATACCAATAAATATAATGACATTTTCCAGAGAATTAATAGATTTTAATTTTAATAAGAAAAAATTATTCACAGACATTTTGGTTCAAAACCCAGCCAATCTGGCACAAACATCGTAATCAGCGATGTTTTGAAAACAAAATAATAACTCAGTTTATAAACATGATAAGATTTTGAGGGTCATCCTTAGCACCCCTGCAAGTAATATCTAACCTTTCTGACATGAGAATGCGAGATAAATTTCAATAATGTACGTGGCACTTTCCAGGTATTACTTTATAGACAATATTAATATAAGAAAACATATTGCATTTTGTATTTTAATTTAAATAAATGGTCAATATATTAAACGTATTAATTATCTAGTAATGTTGCTAAGAAAAGCAAACATCGATGTACAACTGAATGTAATATATACAACTATAATAAATGTTTGGTTGTGTGAGTATGTAAAACCAGTATTATATAAAAACTGTATGTATAGAAAACGAAAATATGCTCATATGTGTATGCTTAACCAGAAATATACTTGAAACTTCTACGTAAATTTACAAGACGTAGAGAATATTAATAAATAAACATTAATATTATAGTTAACTGAAATTTTAAAGAGTCTGATGATCCTAGAACGTCTTTCAGGCATTTATATTACCAAAAATTCAAATTTTAGACAACCAATTACTAGAGAAAACCACAAAAAGCAATTTTTTTTTAATTACTTGACTAAATTTTCATTTGGAATAAAAATAATAGGAAAAATAGGTTACTTACTGTCTGCTTCGGTCTGATGTAGGGAACTCACGGTTACCAACAACACAAGGGCTAACCCCACCTTCATAGGGTCCCGTCTAGCCATGATTGCACCAAACTAGTGTCCCCTGGCAACTAGATCCGAATTTATACCATCCCCACCATTTTGAGCTTTGACATTTGTTGATAACGACTTCTTTCTTTTCGCTGACTGTGTAAATCCAGCATTGCGGAGACTGGCAAAAGGCGTTTCGGTTCGAGCATGACACATTCAAAATTTAGAATTTTAATATTTTTTTGGAATAGGAATAATAAGTATACAACGAAAAGAGGCGAAAAGCCTGTTTGTGATTTTTGATTTTTGCTCCAACTCATACTTGTAACAATATTTTAGATACAGGTATAATATTGTTTATTATTTTTGATTTTTGTTTTTTGTTTTGTAAAGTTTTCAATAAAATATTAAATTATATTTAAATACAAATGCTATGTCTTAAGATACGTTTATTTGCTTAATCAGTTATAAACTTCTGTCAATAAATAAAGAAATCAATATTATAATTAAAATACGCCACAAATTTGTACTTAAATATTGAAAAAAATGTAAAAATGGATAATAATAATAATAATTCTAGTTTAGTTTATTTATTTCCTGTTAAGAATTATAATTAATCATTCTGAACTTAACTCTATTCTGGAATGTTTCTTTTTTCTTGGTAATCGGGTGAAGTCCAAATAATATTGTCCAACTTCTATTGTTTTTGACGCGACATTGAACTAAATCTCGATAATTGAGTCAATTCCAACCAGAATTATCGCATTATTATTAATGATTAATTTGTTATTAGCATTTTGTATTGTAGTTTTCTTCTGTATAGTTCATACTACGAATTTTATACTCTAACTACAGAAGTTAAATAATAATTCCCATTTTTATGTAAAAATTGGAATTTTTCAAGTTAAAATTAAGTCATGAATTAATGACTTAAAGGCTTAAATCAATGGCTTAAAGGTAAAATGGCAAAAGTCACTAACTAACAATTTGTTATATTTTATTGGCCCACGAATTAATTGTGGCCTAATGCCGATAAATTCGTATCTAAACGAAAATACGATCAATAAGTGTTATTAAAATAAGTTCAATAAATTCTTCAAATCCATTAATTCTCTGTAAAATGTAATTATATTTATTGGTATTCTACTGTAGTCAGGTTTTTGTAATTATTTGAAATGTTAGTTAGTTACGTTTACTTTTAACCAGACGATATGCAGACAGAGACATATCTTTGTTGAATTTTACATATTCAATGTTATTCAAATTATTTTACACTACACAATTACGCAAAATGTTCTAACACTTTTTAAGCACTTTTTAACGAAGTATCGAAACATGACAAAATCTCTAAATCGGTCTGTTATTTAAAAAAAGCGCGGTTTTGAAATGCAAAATATGTACACATATTTAACGTAAACTAAATTTCCGACTTTCAATTGTTTTTGAATTAAGACGGAATCGACATATTTTTTAAATGACACCATTGGCTTAATAACAGCATATAATAGTATGATGGCCGTACATAGGGAAATATTCTAGAAAAAGATAGTTGAAAATTAGTGTTACATTGTGTATTTTATATACAGATTTTGAGGTTTCTGGGAGATTGAATTCAAATGGCATACATTTACTAATGTTGCTAAAATTACAGTTTTGACATTTGGCCTGACTTTTCCGGATGTCTTACGTAATATTGAGTTCGCATTCGTATTCAGGGCGAATAAAGTTCCAGAGTACATTTTATATTCCATTTACAACCTCCATGCTACTCAAAGTTATCAATATTTGCAATTTCAATTATGGTCTTTAAGCCTTAAATTTTCTTCCGCTACCATTAAGACAATTAAATGTTATATTAAAATAACTTTCAAATATGGGATTGCCATTACATCAAAATGTGTATTTTTATAGTAAGAAATCGACGTATTCAAAGACGGTTTTTCTTAGCCGTATAAGAAACGGTAAATGGAAACGTTGCTGGGACAGTGGACGATTATTTACTTTTAGTACGATACGATCAGACCAGTTTAATTTCGGAATTTTGAATAGTAGTATTTACTTAAAAATTATTATGCAATTCTTTCAAATGTCTTTTTATCGCAAATGTTCTTATGTAAAGCCATAAATTTTGTCAATTACCATAAAACAAGACAATTAACAGATCTATCAATATCAAAAAAGTGCGAATGACGTCATAATTCGAACATAATTGAAGGCCGGGACTTAAATTTTACGCAAATATGTATAATAATAATTAGAAATTTCGTTTTTTTATCAAATAACAGGTCCGTTGCAGAGATTTTGTCATTGCATAGGTCACATCTTATGGCAGTGATGGTTATTGTCATAAACCTATGATATAAACTATTATTATTGATTTGAGAAGTGTTTTTATGCGATGTAAACTGTCAAGGAGATCAAGTTTTCGTGTGGTTGACAAATTCTAGCAAGAATAACCGAATACAAGAATTCTCACGTTGTGACTTGCAAACTTATAAACTTATTTTTGGAAACTGGTTTTGTATTAGTCATAAAGATGCAGAAAAACACACTCAATGAGGAAGGCGTTGGTTCTGTAATTTCAGCCAACAATTTAGACAGACTTTTGATGCAAGAGATGATGTCGAACGTTTGGATTTTTGTCTTGAGTTTGGTAATCAAATATTAAATTATAGAAAATTCAATATTGCAAAATTTTATTCAAAATTTTATATCCTACAATGGTTTTGTTCCTCCGTTTGAATAATATTAATAAATATTTTGACGTTATCGAGTGACATGCGTATCTACGGAGTTGAATAACAATACAAACAATTCAGAGTTGAGTGACAATACAGACAATTGATTGTCAAACTTATAACCTTAATCGCCAATAATTGAAACATTGCCGAGTGACAGTACAGACAGTTAATTGTCAAACTTATAACCTCAATCAACAATAATTGACATTGATGACATTCATGTAGGACATAAATTATTAAATAGTTAAGAAAAACAATATAGTACTGTTGTTTGGAACAGCGTAGTGACTGCAGTATAATATATGTAGGTTTATGTTTTATTATTTATTACTGTATAGTATTTAGGTTTATGTATCTGTACAGGAAGTACTTCCCAGTAATCTTTTAGGTTAGGAATTGGTGTAACTTAGGTTCTATATAGCGAATTATATTAGTTTTTGTTTGTTCATATTGACAGGCAAAAGGTGCAAGTAGAAATTTCCACTTTTAGTTTTAAGACAAAAACTCGCTTTGTTGTCAAAAACCAAGCATTTTTGTTTTGTTATCTTAAATGTGTAGACTTTTCAAAGTTAACGTTTACCATAATTCTATATTTGCTAATAACCATACACAACAAACATTCGGAGTAATTTGAAAGTAATTAAACACATTTCGGCTTGTCTTGTACTACACAAATAAAACAAGAACAAAATTATCTATATGTAATTTTCTTTAATTTGTTACCCAATACAAACCGTAGTACACCGGTTCCCTAGTTTATGGATTTGATGTAAATATCGTAAAAAAACACCGATGTTTGGTATACATATGACTTGACAGAGAAGATATTAATCAATAATCATTATTGACACACTATCCGCAGTCAGGAAAACCCAAAAACCTGTATGTTAACTCCCAAACCTACATCTTAAGTAAATAATCTTAATATTCTTAAGTAATTCCTTCTTTATCATGTACCCATGTCTTTACTATAATTTGTTTTGCTGAGCTTAGTCGTTTTGGAGATTATTTATTATTGGTGCAAACATAAGTGGACAACATTTCGTTCGGAATTCTTCCAATTTTTTCGCACAGTTACTTGGGGAAAGACGTTACACGTCAAAAAAAAAATCAGAAAATATTTATTTTGTCGCGAAAGAGTTATCCTATGATACCTCACACGACCGCCTTGCTATTTCTAAAGTTTCTCGCTTTTACTTTATCGTATGGTATGACAAAGTATTGCAATTTTGTCGAAAAAAGGTTTTGAGATTTTAACGGAAATATGTCCTTTTGGGTCCCCTGAACATTTTTGACAAAGGAAAATTAAAATGTCCGTGTGTGCGTTACAATTTGAAGTCAATCGCAAATATCTTCGTTTCCGTGCCAATAACGATTCCTATTGTTGTCATAGTTTTAAGGACGGCAGAAAAGCCTTTTTTTTATAAATTCCTGCTGCTGCACAAGCCGCAATTTTGATAGGTTTTGAGCCACGGTAAAGATGTTTGGGTTCGCCAGACAGTAGAATTGAAGCTTTAGGTTGTTGTTTTGAGTTTCTCCTCCCCAAACACCGTTCTAGCAACTCTCTCGACGACAACTTGTTGTAAATCGGCTTGGTGGCATTATCGACATTTTTATCAAGTGTTATTTGGATTCATCTAGAGTTTTCTCGGCTTCGGTTTTTCGCATTTGTATCGACACTGTGATCCCGCAGGGCAGTACATATGCTGGGGATTTTCATTCGTCCAGATCTTATGATAGAATTTGGTCCACACAGCGTTGTACATACTATCAACAGTCTGGATGTCTTCTGTTTGGTAAAACATAGAAAGTTGTCTGTTGTTTTCAATGTACAAGCCGCATCGGACCCAGTGCTCCAACCCACAGCCCCTCGGAATATGTCTTTGGTAGAATCCACTATTTCTCCCGCTGACCCATCATGTTCGCAGTACAGCTGTCTGTATGTACTTCGATACAATTGTCATGTTGCCAGTTCTTAAGACTTTAAATAATAAAATAAAGTATAGAAAAGAATTATTGTTTTTCATCAGACTTTAGATTTTTTGTTTCTATTACGTATTAGTAACATTTTCCTTCAATAATTTTCCGTTATTTTGTTCCGTTCCTTCTTCGTTATTTTTATTTTTAATAATAATAATAACAATCAACTGGAAGTAATTACCATTTTTCTCTAGAAACGTGTATAGAACGAGGCGACTGTTTTTCAACAACAAACAGCCTAATCTCCACGAATTGATTACAATAATAAATTTATAACAGTGACATTGTTCTTTCTTCGTCAATGAATAAACGAACTAACGACCTGCTATCAGAATACGGAATCTGGACAAACATTTGCGATTACCGAGTGCTTTTAGATATATTAGGTCACGTCTAGTATCAAAAACCATAGTCCAGATGAGTGTTTGTTTTATCACAGTAGAATTTAAAAACTTCTCGTTTGTGGAATCTCCCAAATGACCAAAACAAAGCTGTTCGCCGCAATCTTGTTTTGGGAAGAGGCGAGATAAACACACCAGTGTGAAAAAAATTGACAGAGTTATGTGAACAGATGTTTTTAAGTATTTTAACTCTACGGGGGTTTGTGGGACTTCTTGGGGTGGAGCCTGCCAGATGATTCCAAGGACGGTCTTGTTTTTGTTTACTATTCACAGAAATCTCCCCTGCATAATATTTCCAGTGGCTTTGAATAGTAGAAAATGCTGGAATGTTCTGATATGTGCTGCTATAGGTGTTAGGTTTGTTATTATTCCGCTCAAAATTTTCCTATTGATAATAAAATATGCGAGAAACAACCACTATGATATCCAGGGCCGGCTCCCCAGAATATTTGTGTACTTTCGTGTCTCGAACTGAGCCTTACGTATTGGGTGAATTTTAACTAATCCTATGCAGGGTGTTGCATATTTTTTCCAAAAAGAAACCGTTTCCAGATAGTAAATGTCACACTGACGCAAAAGTTTCAAATGGATTTTATTGTTTTCTCATTCCTTCAAAAGTCATAGCCGTTTGAAGTACATAATAGCAAAACTGAATTTTAAACGGCTCTAACTTCTTTAGGAAACGAAAACCCCAATAAGTCGACATGAACCTTTTACTCAGAATGACTTTTATGTGTTTTTCAATTTACCATTAATATTTTTTAATATTTTACGTAAAATTAAATGTATTTACTTTTAGTATTCTTGTATGCAATGAACTTATTATATGTGAGTCGTAAATAAAAAAAAATACTGAGGTAAAATAAAACTGTGCTCCAAACTTTAGATCTAAATTGGAGATCTAAAATTACGCACCTGATTATTGATAATTTAGCTGGTAAAATTCAATGTTTCCTTCGCTCTATTTGCGAGGTTTTTGGAACATTTTTCATTTTCGTTATAAGCCCATTTTTTACATATTTTATAGTTAGACAGTGCCATTATACCGTCCAAACATTAAGTTGCATAGTCTTTTCAATTAAACATTAGGAGTATTATTTAGTTATGCACACAACATTATATAGTACTTGTTTACAGAAACATTAAATACGAATATATGAAACATTAAAGTATCGTTGAGATCTGCAATGATGAATTTAATTACTTATTGATTCAATTAATTGGAATTAAATGGGACAAACAAGCCAACACACACTTTATTTCGGTAAACAGACTGGCCTACTAACCGCTTTTCACTTTGTATAATAATGAATATATAACAACTAAATAACTCGACTTGATATTTGTTAAAACATAAAATAACGGGAATGTTATTTAGGAAAACTCTATCTTCATTCTTTTCGAGTTGTTTTTGACGTCTTCGACATTATTTTAAATGCACAATTCACTATTTTTCTGAGGTATTGATTATGGTAAATTCTTGCAGCTGTCACATAGTCTTTTTGTCCAGATGAACTTCGTGGTGTCCTACAAATTATAATAATAATAATAATGTTTATTTAGTTAAAAGAAACTAATAATCACAATAAATTTCGTTTCCTTAGTACTAAACTTATCAACTACTTAAGATTAGCCAATACATAAATCCGACATGATGTTTTAAAAAGACTTAGCGAACTACTGCTTTTTATATCACTTGGTAGGCTGTTAAACATCTTCAGTGCTTTATAATAAAATGAATTTTGCGTACTGCTTATTGTATATTTCAGTAATCTGAAGTGGTCCTTTTGGCGAGTATTGTATTCATTCTGCTGACTATTGTATGTTAAATAATTACTCATATAAGTTTGGAATTTATTATTTATGCATTTATATACCAAGATCAGTGCCTGATATACCGTTCCTTGTTTAACATTCAAGAAATTTAATTTACTCAGCATTGACTCGATACTGGTTAACCTGGAGCTTTGTAATAAAATTCTGAATGCCCGATTTACTTGTACTTGAATGTTTTTAATGTCTTTTGTACACTAAAATAGTATACTGCTGCAGTAGTTAAAGTATGGTTCTATAATCGTGTGGTACAAAGATATTCTAACTTTTAATGTAAGTTTATTAGATATTCTTCCTAAATAGCTAATCTTTCGGCTCAACTTTTTAACTGTATACTCCATATTACTCGTAAATTTCCAACTATTGTCTAAAATG
This sequence comes from Melinopterus prodromus, assembly GCA_964023965.1. Lineage (NCBI taxonomy): Eukaryota > Metazoa > Arthropoda > Insecta > Coleoptera > Scarabaeidae > Melinopterus > Melinopterus prodromus. The sequence goes on along the minus strand of OZ030395.1, from coordinate 3,780,515 downwards.
ACACCTAGGTATTTAAAATTGTCAACTATCTCAACAACTGTGTTATCGATAACTATTTCAGGTGTAGGGTTTACTGAAATTCTATTTCCCAATATCATAGCTTTTGTTTTTAATACATTCAAACATAACTTATTTTCTTTATACCAATTTGATATCGAAACCAGTTCAGAGTTCAATGTCGCCATTACATCTGGTAAGTTATCTCCTGCAAATGATATAAGTCTGCAAATAGGTGCAAATCACAAGATTTAACTAGTGAAGCAACAACGTTTATATATAAATTAAACAAAACTGGCCCCAGAACAGAACCTTGGGGTACCCCTAAGCTGTTTATTAATTCACTTGACTCATTTTCTCCAATCCTAACCTTCTGTCTCCTGTTTGTCAATTAATAGTTTTGAAATCATTTCAATTCTTTTCCTCTGATACCGTAATTTTTCAATTTTTCTAATAACTTTTGAGGACAAATAGTCTCGAAGGCTCTTTTCAAGTCAACAAAAAAACAGCAACTATCGTTTTACCGTCTTTTAATTCTCCTTTCCAATTTGCCAATACCGAATTTTATGACAACGTTATTTGTGCCCATTATAATAAGAAACGCCTTATTGGGTTCCGTAGACATCTAGTCTAAAGTTATGGAGCAATCCGCACTTCGGGAATCGCCAAAATCGTAACTTAGATAGCGTCAAAAGACGATAAGATTATTCTCGAAATTTCTATTGCAAAACCGTTGCGTACTAAACTTCTGAAATCGATGACTTTTGACCAACTGCATCAGTTCAATATTTCAAATCTTGCAAATTGCGACGTCTTTTTGTTTGACATCCAACCGATGAACAAAATTGATAAATGTATATCTAACCAACAACTATTTAAAACGAACTAACTACTAATGCGCTGAGCAATGACTTTCATATCGTAACTATTACATAAACCGCCAAGTTCGTCTTTAAAATAACAAAAAAAAAACACACGTTTTAATTTTCTACTCGTGGGGTTCCGCAAGGCATTTGCCTTGAAGCTTTGGACCACCGTTGTTTATGCGGTCGCTAATTTTGAATGAAATTTGAAGACGGATTTGAAGTCTGATAAGTATACCGCTAAGTGGGAACGATATTGGTTCAAGTAAAACAATCGGAACAGTCAATTACAGTCGTTTAAATATAGCAGTAGTAAAACAAGGGTCGGACGGACCGTAGCTAATTGGAAAATTGACGGTGCAATCTCTTTTGTCGGGACTCATGTTTAATATGAGCGACAGTGACACTGACAGAGCGATAAATACTGTTGGATATACAGGGTGTCCAAAAACCGATGACCGTGCTGTGTGTCGTCTGTTTTTGGGACACCCTATACAAGCTGATGGGATAAAGAACAATAAAGTTGATGTTTTTGTGCTTACAATGTGTAGGATATTTTATGATAAACAAAAATAATTATTAGAAACTATTAGGGAGTCCAAACTTTGCCTTTATTTGTAAAATAATATTTGTCTTTGCTGCGTCAGCGTCACCAAAATTGCAAATATATCGTCGGGTTAAAGGTAAAATGGTAAAAGTCACTAACTAACAATTTGTTATATTTTATAGAAGCACGAATTAATTGTGGCCAAATTCTGATAAATTCGTATCTAAACAAAAATACGATCAATAAGTGTTATTAAAATGAGTTCAATAAATTCTTTTCCGTCGATCGTTTATTTATGAGTCAGTTTAGTGAATAGGAAATCGTTTATTAAAGTACTCCATTAATGCACGATTTCTATTAATGCATGATTTGTTATAGCCAATCACAAGACGCAATGACGTCGTTTGAATGGCCAATCGAACATATGTGAAATGAAACCTTCCAATCAAAACATACCGCTCTCTAGAACTGTCAGTGTCAAGTTACATAAATTGTCATATAACCTAAAAAGACATCGGCGAAGAAAAATCTACGTAGAAGACGCTAGAAGAATACGATCGACGGAAAAATTTTGTAACCAACTCGAATATTAAACAGCGATTAATGATCTTGACTATTAACGCGCTCGCTTCGCTCGCGCGTTAAACAGTCTCGATCATTAATCGCTCTTTTTAATATACTTGTTGGTTAAATAACTATTAAATCCATTAATTCTCTGGAAAATGTCATTATATTTATTGGTATTCTATTGTAGTCAGGTTTTTGTAATTATTTGAAATGATAGTTAGTTACTTTTCCTTTTAACCAGACGATATGCAGACAGAGACTTATCTTTGTTGAATTTTACATATTCAAAGTTATTCAAATTATTTTACCCTTCGCAATGTATCACTGAAAACGTTCTACAACTTTTTAAGCAATAAAAATTGCGTTTAGTGCCATCAACAATAGTAAAACCGCTATTATACAGTGAGAACACAAAGTATTGAAACATGACAAAATCTCTAAATCGGTCTGTTATTTAAAAAAAAATCGGTTTTGAATTGCAAAATACGTACACATATTTATCGTAAACTAAATTTCCGACCTTCAATGGTTTTTGAATTAAGACGGAATCGACATATTTTTTAAATGACACCATTGGCTTAATAACAGCATATAATAGTATGATGGCCGTACATAGGAAAATTTTCTAGAAAAATAGAGTTGAAAATTAGTGTTACATTGTGTATTTTATACAGATTTTGAGGTTTCTGGGAGATTGAATACAAATGGCATACATTTACTAATGTTGGTAAAATTACAGTTTTGACATTTGACCTGACTTTTCCGGATGTCTTACGTAATTTTGGGTTCGCATTCGTATTCAGGGCAAATAAAGTTCCAGAGTACATTTAATATTCCATTTACAAGCTCCATGCAACTCAAAGTTATCAATATTTGCAATTTCAATTATGGTCTTTAAGCCTTAAATTTTCTTCCGCTACCATTAGGACAATTAAATGTTATATTAAAATAACTTTCAAATATGGGATTGCCATTACATCAAAATGTGTATTTTTATAGTAAAAAAATCGACGTATTCAAAGACGTTTTTTCTTAGTCGTATAAGTAAATTGAAAAAGAAACAATTAAAAAGCGCAAAATATCTGCAATTTTGTAGATAGACCGTGGCTTTTGGAAATGAAACTTCATACCCATTCCTTGAATTTAATAGCATTCTGACTATTTGTTAATTTTTAAGACCGAAATAAGCATGAACAATATTTTGCGCAGTTTGCGCTATGCGGGTATAACTAATTGTACATCTCAATTCATTATCTATATTTAACTCGCACTACTATTCAAAATTCCGCAATTAAATTGTTCTGATCGTATCGTACTAATAGTAAATAATATTCCACTGTCGAAATTTATATCATTCACGTCATTAAATCGCTTTAAAAATTACTTTAAAAATTATGCAATTCTTTTACTACAGTCGCATTAAATAAAATATGACGATTGTTTACTTGCATATCCCGGTATCGTGCTAATATTCGTTACTGAGATATCCCCTTCCATGAAAATCTTGATCGCAACCATTATTACACAAAAACTGAAGTAAACTAAAATGCCAATCTATAGAAGAAACTCTAAACGTACCCTGAACAAAAATTGAAATTTTTGTGGCAAGCGGTTTACAATAAAAATAACAATTCATAAAAATAACTTAGGTAATAGGTACTATCGTGGCCATATATTATGTCCCTTCTTTTGACGTCCATTTTCTCGGAAACTCAGGGGCGAAAAAATTTGAAAAAATTCTGTTGGTGTCCTTGATTAATATGCTACAACTCATAAAAATTAGAAAGCTGTATGTGTTGGCGTTTTTCCGATTTTTCCAAATTAAGAAGAATTGGCGCTGTTTTTGCCACGTAAATTTTATTCGTTTAACTTTAGCAATTAATTACTCCGGAAATAATACATAGATTTGAACGAATTACAAAATAAAAGCACCTGCGGAATGCTAGCTTTCAATGTGCATTTTTGTAAAATCATTGGATTAGTGGTTCACCCACAAAAAGGTATATTATGCAATGCCAGCCATTCCGTTATTAGAAGAGCTAGAATAATGAAATATAGACTATAGGCTACCCAATAATTCATAGGTTTAAAGTTTATTACATAATCATTGTTTATCTTGCATTTTTCATACAAAAGATCGTGCTGAAACTACGCGTGAATTCCGACGCTCTACGGTCTTTGCGGTACTGCGGGGAAAAGAGGCGTTAGCGGTGCAGTCATGTCAGAGAGAACCGACACAGCTGGGAGAACCGGTGCAGCTTACTATCACTACACCAAAAGAACCATAACTTGACATGGTAGTAATTTTAACTAACAATTAAATTCTTAATATTTGCATAATTTTGATTATAATATTGTGACCCGGTACGAGAGAAATCTCTTCTATCGATTGGCGCTTATGTTTTCTTCAGTTTTTATACAATAAGGTTGTAAACAAGATTTTGATGGAAGCGGATAGATCTAATAATATGGAGTTAGCAGATTTTCCGATTAGTGGTGAATACTAAATTAAGCTTGCTTGATAAACCCAAAAAATATTTAAAAGGTATGCCCGATTTTGTTATATAAATATTCAAACTATTATAACAGTTTCAACAGCTTATTTATTAATAATATTTAGATACATGCAAAAACAATATAAAATAAATACAACTCTTGATATATTACATATATCATTACATATATATTACATATATATTGCAAAAATGCACATTGAAAGCTAGCATTCCGCAGGTGATTTTACTTTTTAATTCGTTCGAATCTATGTATTATTTCCAGAGTAATTGATTTCTAAAGTTAAACGAATAAAAATTACGTGGCAAAACAGCCCAAATTCTTCTTAATTTGGAAAAATCGGGAAAACGCCAACACATCAGCTTTCTAATTTTTATGAGTTGTAGCATATTAATCAAGGACAGCACCAGAACTTTTTCAAATTTTTTCGCCCCTAGGTTTCCGAGAAAATCGACGTCAAAAGAAGGGACATAATATATGGCCACGATAGTACTTACCTATTATTTGATTTTCAATAAAATATAAAATAATCTTTGAAAAACATAATAGTCTAACTCAAACTTTGCCAAAATAGCTTTTGTTACATAATTCGATAAGAAAATGTCTCATCGGTTAAAAGACGCAAAATTATATATAGTGATAAGTGTCATAAGAGTTTATATGTATTTAAAAAAAGTGTCGATGACGTTTTAAGTAAAAACAGATAAAGGACAAAAATTAACTTTGATATAAATAGGTGTTTTTATAATTAAAAAACGCCGTGCCTCGATCAAAAAGATTTCGATCACAAAGATTTTATCATACTGCGTATGATAAAGTAAAATTTTGCAATCATACTTGTGAATTTTTCACACTCGACAAAAAGAAATTCAATTCAATTTATTATTGCAAAAACTGGAGACAAACAATCTTATTAAACGACATTTGACACAACTGACAAGTTTTTCATAATTCCCCCTATATCAAGTCTTGCTGAAAAGATAGTAAAATTAAGAATAAAACACAGTATATGAGATATAATACGATTTATTATAATCAATTTAAAAATACAGATCCTTAACAGACTAATCCGTAGCTAAGACAACTATTTATATAAAACTTAAATGGACAATGCACTCGTCGAACTAAATAAGTTAATAATAAGTTTGATAAACCGTGTATCGCTATTTATATATAATATATAGTACGTTTCTCTCACTGTCTATCTCCTTTTCGTTATTCATATGTTTTTCGTATCATCATTTTTTTTGGAAGGAAGCCGTTTACCAATTTCAGTCAAATATTGCTCGTTTACGACCAGCGTGGCTTCGCACCGCGAACATAGAAGCGACAGTTAAAAATACTGAATAGAAAAACACAATACTTAATATTTACATTGCTACAATGCATCTAAGTTTTAGCTATAAAATTAAGAACGGGAAATTCGTTAAAAGATTTGATATAATTGGCAAATTTTAAGTAGACGATATCCATAAAAACATGGGGAATTGTATGTAAAAAAGTTGGCCTTACGTTGGGTTTTAATACTGATCTTTTTTTTGCAGTGAGCACTACTCTGATCATAAAAAAGAAATATTTAACTTTTCGTATTTTTGTTTCACATGTTCAGCACCTTAAGCCATAAGTAGCTGCTTGATTTCGTTGTTTTCCGCAGAGTCGATGTAGTTTTTGCCGTCGGGGGCAACACCTTCTTTTGTAGCACCCTAAAAAAATTATTATTTTTAGACAGCTAGCAATAACAGTTCATAGATTATACACTATAGGAAATTCAAAATAACTTAAAAATTGTGGCGCTTAGGTATCGGAAAATCTGATAAAAGTCGATGTATTTTTATACGTGGAAACAAGAATTGAAAAGTAAATTTTGATGTTAGTCAAATGGTTTTTCTTTGAGTTTTTTAAATGGAACACCCTGTATATTAAGTGCTAGTTGAATTGCCCCCCCCCCCAACGAATTCCCTTTAATTTATGTTAAGTATGCCATATGGCCAATTGTAGTAGTTTTCGTGATATTTACAATTTAAAGAAAAATTTGTAATATTATCGAATAATGCCATTATTTTTTTGTTTCTCATTTGTAAATCAGTAATACTGTATTAAAATACAACTTAAAGAAACGGTAATTAATACTATTAGCACTTATTAATCAAAGAAACAAACAATTGAGATCTAACGACACTCAATAAGTTATTGCTGTCACAATTAGTAACAATATTTGTCTTTTCTCTGAACGATGAGTTATAATTATAGCAAAGAAGTGGATTTTTAATAAAAAAAATTATAAAATCTAACGCTTTTGCCTAATTCTGGCAGTATCTTATTTTTTTTTAAGGAATCACATGGCTGAAGTTTATCTATCTATATATAAATACTTAACACTGACATTTGATTTTAAAATTACTCACATTATTTATGGTTTGTTTTAATTATTAGATAAGAATGTCTCGAGTACGCTAAAAGTATAACAGATTAAATATGTAATAATTTATTTGAAGAAAATAATTTTTGCCATGTGTTACGATATTTCCCAACGTTTTTTTTTCCTTACAATTTTGATTATACGACAAATTTTTGTTACGCCCTCGATATGGACTGAACTCGAAAGTATATATGCATCAATTTTATAGAATTTGATGAATAATTATCAGTTTTTATTCAAGCACGATAACATCTGACCCGCAAGTTGATCTTAACTATGAATAACGCAATTACCGTAAACAATTTTTTCTTTTTATTATTTATACTTTATTTTTGCCGAGTCTTGAATCTCGAAATTATTTCACCAGCAAATATTTGCGGGCTTTTATAAATGTAGTGTGTTTCTTGGAAGTTATATCTAAATTAATCATTGCTTTTCTGATAATCTGGATAATTCCGCTTGTAAATTATTAAAGTTATGTGCAACTGTTATTGAATGTGTTATCAATTCCGTTTTTTAGTTTTGTTATTACGCTGTTTACATCCAAAATGCTGGTAAAATTTCTGCGTGTAACATTCAATTAATTATTAAATTATTTCCTGCAGATACGTGCTAGGGTTTTTCTAGTTTTATTTTAATTTAAAACAGGCTGATAACATTTTTACAGTTTTTATTTCAGGGCGTTTTGTTATCTCTAATTTGCTGGTTCTAACGTTAATTCAGTTATCTCGACGGTAACAAAAATCATGAAGCGTTTTACCACCCGTACTTTATGCAGGAGAATTTTTCAAAGGTGTTTTATATGCCTTGGGGTCAGCTTCAAACATTTCTTCCTACTTAGTATTAAAACACAATTTCCTTCTAGAATAAAGCCTAAATTTTAATGCCTCGATAACAACGATAATTTAATATTCTACATAATGGCTCCTGCATTCTTCTGTTTGGATATTGGCCTCTATATATTGACATTGAACTCACTAAACATAAGACAACAATAATTAATCATTGTTCCAATATTTAAAGGCCACAGATTAGACATATTTAACACAGTTTATTGTGATGAGTGATCAGTAAACTATAACATGGGGGGTCTTGAGTTGAGAGTACGTTGTAGATACATAATCTAGGTAAATAAAACGACCATTAGATGATACACAGTGTGCCCCCGAAAGACAGAGATATATTGTATTAATTTTATTATTTTATCTGTTTTATTTAGTAGAAAAAAAATGTATTTTCAGTGATATGAAAGTTTTAAGTTTGGATTATTTACGATTATTTTCCAAACCTTGTTGTATTCAAAATTCAATATCTTTGGTTCTAGTAATCGTATTGGACCATTATTTTAATTTATATACGTAAAAAAAATTAAAACAATTGAACTTTTTGAATACTTATTACGTAGTCACTCACACAATGGATTTAATTGAAAAAATTTATATAATATCCGCTAAACTTTTACGTACAAAACCCATCTTTTTCTAGGATGGAGTCTCTTATAGTTCAAAAGATATTAAATTTTATCTGGCGTGAGTCACGCGCGGCGTGACGAAACTCAATGACAAACGCAGCAAGCGACTACTTCAGGCCTGTGCGCGACGACGTTCTTGAACATCTCGCAGACAGCAGGCTGGTTTTACATGCTAGTGCAGTTTGTTTTATAAGAACGGAGTGAGTGGAAGTGCTTATTTCTTAGGTGCTAAAAATATTTATTTATTTAACGCCGATAAAAATGCCAAAGTCTTCTAACCGTATCAAACGTTCTAAATTTCAACCCGATAGATGTTTCAATCCATTCAATTTGCCTCCGCATCCTTGGCATTAAATATACCTATAACGTCTAGGTAAAAGTTATCACGACTGTTTAAAACATATGATTTTCGTTCAAGCATTCAACAAATTGTTATTTTGGAAAATGTTCTGAATGTCCTGGTGCAACACATTCGATCGAATCGATAATATTGTTTTAAAATATTAAATTGAAGGCTTTTGATGTTATTGCAAATGAAACAATTATTTTAGAAAAGTTTTAAAACCTACAACATTTATAATTTAAATGTAAAAATTGATAGTTTACTCTTGACAATTTTAAGAATTACTTATTTTTGGACCAGCTGTTTGTTGAACTAAACTTCTAACTTTCCTATAGACCTTTTGGAGCACCAAAAACTCTTTAAAGAGAATAACTTAGTCTTGAGAAATTAAAGTTAGGTCCATTCAGCTATTTTGTTCATGAATTCAATTTTGTGGCCTTAATTATCTTTGAGATAAGAACAATATTATGCATAGATGTTTTTGATAGATTTCTTTGTTATGAACACAAATCCAAACTCAAGAATGAATTCCCTAATAAAACTTTCACTTATCAGGTAAAAAAACTATAAATTCACAAAAATGCCAAAATAACATTTTTTGATAACGCTCTAGCTTGTGCGTAGGTTGAGTAATCACAAAACTTCTGTAAAGCACCATAAACTAATTCTTTTTGATCAAATTTATGAAATACAAGATCACAAAATACAACGACTGAAACTCAGATATAGTAAGTTAATTTAGATTGAAAAGCAAAATAGCAATATGGCATTATATTGCATCTAAGTCTGAAGTCAAACCAACCACAAAATGTGTTACTTCATTGAAGAAAAATAGTTTTTCAGGCATTTGCAATTTTAATGTAAAAAAAATGATTGGTTTTCCAAATGATTATACTCTTGAGCAAATGCAAGAATTTTTCAACCCCTGTACCATGAATTAAAATTCCGACTCAAAACTACAAAAAATTAAATTAAAACTGGGTAATGAATAACTTTTGCTCAAGAATATAAGAGTTAGGTTCCTTATAAGCACGGTTAGACTCATCTGCTTATGTCCAACCATACCAAACCAAAAACACGTACCTTCGAAAGAAGTAGTTTTACACATTCTTTGTGACCCTCCCAGATCGCAGCCAATAAGGCGGTAATTCCGTGCTTATCTTTCGCCTAAAATCAACCGAATTTCAAACTTAGATTCGATCGAATCCATCGAAAACTTACGTTCACATCAGCACCATTGTTTACGAGGTATTCTATGACATCCGCTTGACCGTAGTCCGCAGCGTATAGTATAGGGGGGCGCCCGTCAATGTCAGCGTTGAGATTTACAGCCTAAAATGGAAGAAAAATTACGAAAATAGCCGGATATACGCTGTATGAATCATTCATCCTGTCACAGCGGTAATATCGCCATATTTGGGGCGCTTGCCGACTTGCCTTTTTCTCGACGATATCTTTGACTTGGTCCAGGTCGCCGTTTTTGATTCCCCATACCAGCTCGCTCATAATTTTCGACTTTCTTTGATGATTTAAGTAGTTAGGCGAAAATCGGCGTTTTTGACAGTTGTCAAAATTTTCGGTTTCCTTTCGGTGTCTTTTACAGGTTGAGCAACATGAATTCGAAACGCCAATTTCTGGATTTACTGCGTATTTTGTGTATAATTATAAGCGATTTATTCCGATAATTACCCTAATTCTTTTGTCATGCAGTAATTAATTTAATTGTGGGAGAATCAACGGTATAATTTCGGATTTGGTGCAACAACTAGAAATTATTCAAATATTTAGGTTGGTAGCGCCGGCGCATGCGCGTTGTTAACGTTTAACCACAACATAACCAAACTTTTTAGGTAGCTTTTTTTACGGCTTTTTGTAGATTTCTTGGTTAAATCGCGTAAGGAAATTATGGCTACCGATTTAGATTCTTTTGTGAATCGTATCCTTTACTAAGAATTAAACTAAATATATAATAAAATAACGGTCTTCTTTCCTAACCTGTAAAATAGATACTGTTTCAATCATCACTTCCGATGGAAGGAATTTCATCGTATGTATTTAAATGTGCTCACCAAAGGTATAAGTTCTTATTTTTGATATTGTAGGGTACGCTGAAAGGTTTCGATCAAACGATTAATATAATCCTGGATGAATCTCACGAACGCGTGTATTCTACGACGACCGGTGTTGAGCAGGTTATGTTGGGCTTACATATAATCAGAGGCGATAATGTGTAAGTAGTACGACTCTAAATGACATCGTTTTATTATTAAAGTATACATACCGAAACTTGGTCAGAATTTAACAATAGACAATAACTTATAATTTTGTTTTTGGATTTCTAAATCCTTGTTTCGTACAATGTATAGTAAAATCACCTATCTATACATGCAGTAAAATATCCAAGAAATGACTTTAGTTAGACGATCCGTTTGAACTGAGAGGGGTAATTCCCTAGTTCAGCAATTTGCGTATGCTGTAGCTACATTCAATTAATACCCTTTGAGCGCGCAAAATCTCAAATTTAAAAGCAAAATTAAAAGATCGGTACGAAGTGTTTACCGAATTTTCTGAACTTTCAATGGTGCGGAACGCACCCGTTTCAGCACCCTTAAGTCTGACAATCAATTACAATCATCTCATAAACCATGGTATTTAAATTAGATTAAAACAAGTCATCCAAATTAATAAATATTCCAATTTCTAGGGCGATAATAGGACTCGTGGACGAAGATCTCGATAATAGGCTAAATCTGGCGAACATAAAAGCGGAACCGCTAAATCCTGTTGTTCATTAACCTTAGCTATACTTTTTAATAAAACGTACTTATAAGGAAACGCCATTGTTTTAATTTTTAATAATCACTTATAGGTTATGTCACAAATCTGTACAATCTGTCAAACTGAACACCAGACAGGTGTCAAAGAGTTTATATCTTTTTACATGGTCTTTTTACAAGCATAAAATGACCGATAATAATGCTTAAAGTTTTTGCATTTTTAATGGTTGTGGTGGCTATTTCAGCCACTTCTTCCGATCGTGGTATGAACATCGGATCGGTTCTTTTTGCACCTTCCGATGCTCACAAAGATTGTTGGACGTCGGAGCAATTAGCTTTATTAACGTCGAGGATGGTCATCGAAGGAATTTTGCCGAATCGGAACTGCTTGAACGTAAACGACAATGAAATGATCAGCGATATCGTCGAATATTTCCGTTTAATTCTGGAAGTTGTACGGAAGAACACGTCCGGGAAAATTAAACATTTGATGCTCCTAGCTGTGACTGACGGATTAGGTTTGGTTTTTGTTTTGATAGAATTTAACGTTTGGATATAAATGATATAATCTTTCATAGGAGGGTATATGAAGCATTTTTTTCTGCCGTTGGCCAAGTATTCGTATTACGCTGGAAATGTCGATTATAATAGTGTGATTAAGGTTCATCAGCTTTACGATGAACTGAAGAATTATTTGAGGACTAACGGGGCTGGTTGGTCAAAGCCGCCGAAAGATATTGGAAAACGCGTCTGCGCGCAACCGATTAATATGAAGGATAAGAAGATTAATGTCAATAGCGATCCGTGCGCTGGTCTCATTTTCCAGGAAGGTTGGTTGCTCAAATTATTTTCATTCTAAAAACTTTTTTTTTGTGAGATTATACCTAGGTTTATCTGAAGGGACTAAATTTAAAAAATACGGCAAATGTCCAATTTGTCCAACAAAATATAACTTATCTTTTTACTTTCGTACGCAGTACCCGTGTACCAATTTTTGTGGCCACGATTCTGGAGAAACTACTAAAGGTATCGGGACTAAACTTCTTTCGTCAAAATAGTTAAATATTAAATTAAAGTAGAGGACATTTTCTATAATTTATGTCCATGACATCTTTTGGTAAAATGAATAGCTGCGAGATCGGTCGTGTCTGCATTAATACAAAACTAGTTAGCCAGGATTCGACAGATATTTTCATTCTAATGATAGTAGGTATAGCGTCGAACGCTAACTTTTTGACAATAGCATCAATCTATCTGTCAAATCTTGGCTAACTAGCTTCTTTTAATGCAGGCTAAACTATTAATTTTATGTATACTGTATAGATTGTATGATAGTCATGTGCCTGGCCACATCAGATTTTTTTGCGAGATTATACGTTCTTTTAATATTGTATTTATTCATTTATATAATTCAATAGTTAATTGAACAATGTAAAAAATAGCCTACTAATAAATTAATATTTGTTTGGTAATCCATATTCGATATTTGACAATTAGTTGTTTGTCGCAAAGTTAATAATTGGGAATATTTTAGTTTGGTCGAAAAATGTAATTTTTGAATACCAAAAACTAAAAAATATCTGTGGAAATGTTGCTTAAAAGTGGGAAAATCTCTAAAGCAGCGATTACAAAAATCACAAAATATAAATAGGCACATCCCCTATATTATAGTTGTTGTGGTCAAAATCTCAATTTACTTTTAACAGATAGAAAAAAAAATTGCCCACCCATGTCTACAATGCAAAATTATTTTTAATTCTACAGCTTGTTTAATTTAGACGTGTTGTAAAATGCAATGTTTTAAAATTAAATAGAATTCCTCAGTATTTTATACAATATATACACTAGGGGGAAGAAGAAACTCTACATTTTCAAAACGCTGCTCTTCATCCGTCAAATAAAAATCTTAAAATAAAATACTTATGTCGACTAATTTTCTCTTTGTAGTCGTCAGCCACAGCGGGCACCGTCAGGGTGGTGCCATTGAGATCCCGATGCCGTATTTCGACTCAAAATCTCATCCGTCGGCGATTGCTATTCCCTTCAAGGCGTACTCCCTGCGGAACGTAGAATCGAGGAGTTCAGCGTACATCCTCGTGAAGTATTACATCGCTTCTTCCAAATGTCTGGGATGCAAGGACACCAACGATACTACGAGCACGGGGCCTGCCGTAACCGACTTCAACGCGAAGCTGTTCTCTTTCATCACGCAGAAGGTTATGCCGCACCTGTGCGACGAGAAGTTCTACGCAGCTTTCGGGGGCGTTTTGCGGATTTTGGAGACTATGAAACAATCCGGTAAGTCTCATCCCGCAGTGTTAAATTAAAAAGTATTATTTGTGCTTTACAATTGCACAATTCCAGTAAAAGATAATTAAAGACAGAAAGAATTAAGCGGGGATTCCGGTTTACTGATGAAAAAAAAATTTTTCAAGCCAGGAGATCTTGCAGTGTGTGGTTTATTATTCTGTGAAATCTCTCCTGAACAGTCATGGATAAGAAACACTCTAGAGGAAACTTTTTCACGTGCTGATAGACAAAAAAAAGAAAATTTTCTGGGTATTCCCACTCGTGAAAGAAAAGCATTTGCCAGTACGTCTGCCGATATATTGTCGACGTTTGGAGACGGGATATGGAAGAAGACAGATTACTCTTCCGTTGCAGCATGACAATTGTACCGAAGTACCTACAGACAACTGTACTGCGAACATGATGGGTCAGAGGGAGAAATAGTGGATTCCACCAAAGACCTATTCCGCGGGGCTGTGGGTTGGAGCGCTGGGTCCGATGCAGCTTGTACATTGAAAAGAATAGACAACTTTCTATGTTTTACCAATCAGAAGACATCCAGACTGTTGATAATATGTACAATGCTGTGCGGACCAAATTCTATCGTAAGATCTGGACGAATGAAAATGCCCAGCGTATGTACTGCCCTGTGGGATCACAGTGTTGATACAAATGCGAAAAACCGAAGCCGAGAAAACTCTAGATGAATTCAACGACACTTGATAAAAATGTCGATAATGCCACCAAGCCGATTTTCTTTATATATTTTTAAGTAAATACTTGAAAAGCCAATAAATATTTGTGCCAAAATTGGAATCGATTTCTTGCACAGTCTTGCCAATAAAAAATTCCAAAAAAGGCGGTGATTTTAGAGAAAAAAAAGCCGGAATCCTGCCTTAACATTTGTTATTTTTCACGAGCACATAATATGCGATACAGCTCGAGTAGTAAGCTCGAGTAAGTACATAATTTTAACTACGACCGACAATTTCAATACATTGTATCAAAAATAACAAATATTGCGACAGATCTGTATAGTTGAAAGTACTTTTACTGTATTTTTTCAGGATTTTGATTATATTTGGGCTAAAATAACTGCGCTAATACTACAATTATTTACGTTCGCTACTAATATACAAACTACAACTAATATTTTTTAAATGGTTGTTGTTAGGTTTTGTCAAAAATCTGCACGTCATCGGTAACTTCAACATAATGCCGGAAGTGGAGGACAAGGAGAGCTTGGAACTGATGAATTCGGGAAAGATGGAGGAAGATGACGACGAGAAGAGCGCTATGGGCATAGCGGAGGGCGGCGGGGGCGGCGGAAGAGGTGGTCCAAAATCGCAGGCTGCTGCGGCGGGGGGCGGTGACGCATCCGCAACGGGCACGGGCGGAGGCTCGGAGAGTGCCGCCGCCATGAAGGCAAGTATCATGTCAAAATTCGTTAAACTGTTTGAGAAAATTTTGATTTGCGATTTTAAAGATTGGACCAAAAAAAAATGATGCTCAGGTCTTCAGTTGTTATAACTCATGTCAGAATTTGACAAACTATGTTTGAGAAAATTTTAATTTGCTATATTTTAAAGATTAGGGAATATTGTCATGTTCTGTTTGTGAACGAAATGCTATTAGGCAATTACGGTACATTTTTTGCACTGAATATCAATCCGAGCTTGAAACTTTTAATTATTCAAAAATATCATCAATTTTATTGGAATCTTGGTCGATCTTGTAAAATTTTGGAATAAATTTTTTGATTTTGCCGTCTGATTTTTGGACAATAGGGTGTATCGAAAAATAGTTTTTTTTTTGCGGTCTAAAGTTTATAATTGTCTTTAAAAATTCGAATTTTTTATATTTTTTTAGTGAAAGATTTAACATTAACAATCTAATATCTTAATCTACAATTTCTTTAAAATAATTCTTCCTCTGGATCTAACAATGGTGTGTTTTATTCTTAAAATTTTCTATCAGTCTGAGGAAGTTTTTATCCATTGTTGTTTCTCTTTGGCAGTGAAGTTATCTGGTATACTCATAGCTTTTGGAGTTCTGATCCAATTTCCATTGTCATAGTATTCAGGAAAATAACTGTTAAACCTGGTTTATAACCTGGTCATTATAAACAATGATTTTTTTCAAGAAAGCCTTCTAATGCTGACAATAAACTACATTTAATTTTATTAACTTCTTTTTATGGTTGCGTTAATTTTCCCATAATAAAATAATAATATAAACAACAACAATAAACGACCATTTCTCCCTGTAAAACTAAATATATATTATTCAACTTTCTAAAAATATCAGCTAAATATGCTAACCGGAGTATCCACATTCATCAAAGAAACAATATTTGAAGTCGAAGTTAGCTTCTGCATGGAAAACTTGAACTTCTGATTTAAGTACGAAGACACAATGTTATCTTTTTACTGCTTGATCTAAAACTGTTTTTAGTCTGTCTGGTATAGATTTTGCTACTAGAAAATCCCGATGGATTTTGCAGTTAGTGAATTGAGCTTCTGGTGCTACTGTTTTAGTTTTGTTATGAGGGCCGCGATTCTTTTCTGTTAAAGCCCGAGCTCCATCAGTGCAGACACCAATAAATTTCTTCCATGGAATGGAATTGTTAAACATACAATTATTAAAATGAATCACGAGATCTTCTTTCGGGCAGAGGTTCCTAAAATAAATATTCCTCTGCAATTTCCTCTTCAACCTCAAATCAGTTGATCAATTGATCTAAATAACTTATGTCGGTACTTTCATGTAACTGCAGCGCAAAATTATTACTTTGTTTTGCCTTTTTAACTACACTTTCTCTTATGCAATCTGCCATTACTTAACTTTTTTACCGTTATAATTTTGCGTCGAACATTATCATCCAAATAAATATGATTTTACCCATAAAGTTTGGTACCTTTCGTGTACCACCATCGGTGGTCCTTCGCGTACCACCGGTTGAGAACCCCTGGTGTAGGCGATCTAAATGCTGCATTAGTTGCAAATATTTATGTTTACGTGAACTTCACACCTTATTGTTAAACAAAAATCATTTAATCTTTCATTATAAATATCGAATTTGTAAAGAAAATTAATAGAAACTTTATTTAAACTTATAAACACATAGGCCGACTTTTTGTGGTATATGTGGGTTGATAGGGACAACTTTTTATCAACTTGAAATTTAGAATTACCAAAAAAAAAACTTTTTTTTCGATACGGACACCCTATTGGGCAACTTCCAGTTACAAAATATACATTATAAATTCATTAAATTAAGTTTTGAACGTTGAAGCAAAATAATGGTAAGGTGCAGGTTGATAACAAGAAGAAGAGCAACAAATCCAACTTGATCCTGCTGGCCGCGCTAGCCACCATCATTATCTGGTTCTTCCTGGGAGCGTGCTTCGTCTGCTGTCGCATCAGATCAGCCAGAATAAAGAAAGGTTCGTATTCAGTCATTTCGATTTTGACCATTTCTCAAGCTTGAATTACATTGTAGTTGTACTAATTTCGTCCAACTGTCAGAACTAGACGTACTCGTATGAATTTGGAACATGCCGTACAGAAAAAAAAATCTGATGTGGCCAGGCACATGACTTTATCATACAATATATAAAATTAATAGTTTAGCTGCATGAGAATCTATTTTATTGAGATAAATCGTAGGTATTGTCAAAGCATCAGCACTTGACACTACCTACACTACGTCATTAGAATAATAGTTATTTATGTCACAAGTGCCGAAAGTACGGAATAGCGCGGCGACCGGTGATGCGGCGCGTCACCGAAGGCGGAGCGTCGTCGTCGCATGTGAGCGAGTCGCGCTATGTAGTTTTCGGCAGGAGTGACATCAACGTTTTTTGTGTTGCTTTTTGAGAAATACGTACTTACAAAAAATTAAAAATGGATATATTTCTGGATAGGAAATGTTAGGTTGATACCACTTCTACGAAACGTCAAGTTTAAAAAGCTAAATCAAATTCTGACAGATTTATATTCGTTCATGACACTGTAGATGTCACATCCGTACCAACATACTAAAACGTAACTATACTCATCGCTATACTTTATTTACAATTTTCTCAATTATCGTTTTTACAATTAGATAACAACGGGTTGATAATTCTTATCACCAAACAATCAAATTGGCGATCTAATTTTATTTGAATTTTGTATTTTCTACTTTGCCGCAGTAGAGCGGCAACGTTCCATAGCGGTTCTCCAACCTCTGATGAAATCAGCTGTTTTCGAGTGTGACAGCCATAGACATTTCTGTGGTGACAGCACAAAAAAATATTTGTCAAATCCAGGCTACTTTGAAGTTTCATATCAATGCAGATGCGACCGATCTCGTACAAATAGAATTTGCTCTTAAAGCTAAACTATTAATTTTACCAAAAAATATCATAGGCATAAATTATTCAAAATTTCCTCTACTTTAATTTATTATTTAACTATTTTGACGAAATTACAGAAATGGCGGCCCATCTGCATAATCCTTGAAAAAGGCTTAGAATAAACTACCAGTTCCTTTGGACCCCTTTCAACCAAAACCTTTTCAGCTCTAAGTTTGGTAACAAAACTTCTAAATATGAACTTTCGTTCCGATACCTTTAGTAGTTTCTCCGGAATCGTCGCCACAAAAATCGTTTACACACAGACATACATACGCACAGACACACACACACACACACAGACATTTTTTTGTACCTTGGTCAAAAATGTTCAGGGGACCCAAAAAGACCTATTTCCGCTAAAATCTCAATTTTTTTTTTCGGCATGATTACAATACTTTAGCATACTGCGTATGATAAAGTAAAAACATCAATTTTTTTTTACTAGAACCTATAGTTTCTTTTCCAATTATCCACGTTCATATAAACTGATCTAGCGTTGAAACTAAGAGAGAAACCTGGACGAAAATAGTATAATGAAATTGATATTGGAAAGCATTACCTTTTACGGGGGGTGGGGCATTAATTCCGACAAATGTATGTGACCAAACGAAATTTTCAGAGGGCGCAGGTGGTGCTGAAAACGGAAGTTCAAAGAGTTCGAGTAGAAAGTGTTTGTCCGGCACAGGTTCGACGAAAACAAAATGCTCAACGCAGAGGTCAGTTATGATTATTTTTTGTTATCTTTTTGTGTTAAGTTTGTGCATCTTTTATCGAATATTGATTATATTGTTTGATTAATTTTTTATTGTAGCGGTAAAGCTGTGAGCTGTACGAAACGTAGTTGCGAGCAATATCAGCAGAACTCTTCGTCCAGCGGGTAAGATTTTTGGGGATTACCTTTGGTCGCTTTTTTTTATTTTTGTGGATTACTTACGTGCAGATCTCGTGGTTCCAGTTCTTCGTCGAAGTCTTCTTCCAAACGTACCACGCCGAAGAGCGAATCCAGTAATGTTACTTCATCCACAACAAGAAGCAAGGTGAGAAAATCTTTTTTCAAAATTCCGAAGGCAGTGTATTTGTTTACAATGTGCTGATATAAACGTAAAAGTCGGTAAAATAATATCAAAGTTATGAATGTTTAACGAAAGTTTAGAATGCACTTTTTTGTTTAAAAAACTGTTAAGCATTATTTATGTTTTGTGTTCTTTTTTTGTATACTATCGTGGCCAAATATTACGTCCCTTCTTTTGACGTCGATTTACTCGCAGAAGTAGGGGCGAAATAATTTGAAAAAATTCTGATTCTGTCCTTGTTCAATATGCTACAACTCATAAAAATTAGAAAGCTGTATATGTTGGCGTTTTCCTGATTTGCCTGTTTTTGCCATGTAAATTTAATTCGTTTAACTTTGGGAATTAATTATTCCGGAAATAATCCAAAGATATCAACGAATTAAATAGTAAAATCACCTGCGGAATGCTAGCTTTCAATGTGCATTTTTGTAAAATCGTTGGCTTAATGGTTCACCCACAAAAAGCAATATTATGCAATGCCAGCAATTCCGTCGTTATTAGAAGATGAAATATAGACTATAGGCTACCCAATAATTCATAGGTTTAAAGTTTATTACATAATAATTGTTTATCTTGAATTTTTTCATACAAAAAATTGTGGTTCTGTTATCTTATTGACTCATTTTGCCATTATTTTTTAATTCGGTAATCTGTCGCCGGATATCCAAATTTCTTTGGCGAGGCATAATCGCCGTGTCGTTATATTATTGTGTCCGTAAACACTGTTCTTCTAGTAACTAATGCACGTGCGATCCGCCACTACTGGCAGCGTCGCTGTCGATCCCTTCCCCCGCTCGCCCGAAAGACCGAAGAGCGCCGCATCAATTGCAGCAATCATGAGATGCTTCAACTCGATCTTTTGTAGGGAAAATGCAAGATAAGCAATGATTATGTAATAAACTTTAATCCTATGAATTACTAGGGGGGCCTAAGGTCTATATTTCATTATTCTAGCTTTTCTAATAATGGAATTGCTGCAAATTAATAAAATAATTAATTGCTTAATAAATAAAAATATATGTAAAACTACTATTTTCAGACTTCGGAAACTGAATCTCCCAGATCGCCCGACAAACAACAAGTCCAAGTACAGACGTAAGTAGAAATATAGAGCTAGTAAAACTCACGGTCCACCACGGTCTGCTCACGCGCATCTGCCCCGCCTACAACTGACGTCAGTGCGAAACGAAAGCGGAAGTCAAGAATAGTAGATTCTTACAAGGATTGCTCAATGAGCTTGTGGGGTGATAGTGGCTCTGGCTTGAGACTGGGGGAGCAGGAGCACGCTTTTGCTTCGGAGCACGGGTGCAACCGAGATAACTAGCTCAACAGACCGTGTGGACCGTGCCAAAAACCGATGAGATCACGCTAGAGAGCGCCAGTAATATAATATCGGCCAAAATGTTTTCGTTGCCTTGCTGATAAAAATTGACGATCGATGTTTTTGTTTTCAGAATTTCATTCTGATTAAAAATATCACATTCGTTTTATTTCAAATTTCGATGAAGATATCATACTAAACTCACAAAAAATTATTCGTTTATATATATATATTTCTTTTTGCGTATAGAATGCATTATTATCCTGCATCATTTGCGTGTCATTCGAGCATGGCTGGAAAGTACAAAGCTGGCTCTAGTTCAGAAGATTTCTCCTCAAAGTCGACCATCAAGAAGCCGTTTGTCTTCGGTTATGACTTCCAGACCACTTCGGAGGAATCTTCTCCAAGAGGTAAGCGTTGCTTAACTGTATTCAGAGCCATTCAATCTTTAAACCTTAGAATATTATTTTTTTTATCTACGACTCGTCATGATACACGCCAATGTGTATAATGACACTACCGACGTTGTATAATAATGACAGTTCGTTCAATTAATGACACGTTCATTACCAAGTTCATTATTTGAACGAACTGTCATCATTATAGAACGCTAGTGTCAACGTCTGTCAAAACCTATGTGGATGACAGTTATTTGACAGTTTGCCTCGCCACCATTGACAATTATATTTAAAATATTTAATATAAAATGGAATTTATGAGTCGTAGATAGAACGTCGTATTTGTCTAGCACATAACGGATATAAATCGCTCGCATGATTATACGCCCGCCTACGACTCGCGTATAAAGTTCATGCTCGCGATTTATATTCATAATTATGTGCTGGTCAAATAATATATTATTTTGTTCTTAGATCAAAGCGATGCCGAAGGGGAGACCGAAATGGGTAATCTGTCAAAGTGACATAACACCTCTGTATAGTTTTTATTGTTTATTTTTTCTTTCCTAATTTATTTTTAGTATCATGTTTATTTTTAAAATATTCCAGAAGTGTTGTGATGTATTTTTTATTATTTTATTTTTTAATAAACTCTTGTGTCTTTCGACTTTTCAGAAATTTTAATTTACGGTAGGTAGAATTGTGTAATTTCTTTTTAATTATAAGTTTCATTCTAATACAAAACAAATTATTAATTATTGTCAATAAAAATTTGTTTTGATGAATTTTTGAAACCGGTGAGAGGATTTATAGAATTTATAAAATATTTTCTCTTGCATTGCTCTTGACTTGGTGTTTCTTGAGCAGCGCCCAAATTATTTCTAAGCCTGCAATTTTATTTGACAGTCATGATAATTGAATACGAATCAAATTTTAAACAGATTACTTAAATAGACGGGTCTTCAAATTTAATATTTATTAATAACAATAAGAATATGGTTTGTAATTCAAACAATATAAATTCCTACTTTTTTGAGTAAATTAGGTTATGTTATATGGCGACATCTACATATCTTGTGACCAATTGTGACAGCTTTATCTATTACAACACAGATGGGGCGCTATCCCAAAATTTTCTTTAGTAAAGAATAACAATTATTCATATTTGTTGACATTATCCTTCAGGTCTATCTACAAATCAAGTTATATTCATTCGTTAATTGTGCTAAATTTATATTATAATTAGGTTGTTGATTAGACATATCATAAGTTTAGATATCGAAGATAAATTTGACTAATTTCTTTGTTTTTGCTACACGAATAAGATACTGACAAATCGTAACATTGTTTATTTTATTCTCATGGATTCGTAATGTAATCTAATAATTAGTAATCTAATCTAATAGGAAAAATTCCCGTGTAGTGCGGTTTGCAACTTTCCATTCTCGCGGGAAATCTGCGCTAGTTTGAAATATACGGGCGACGGGTGTTGCATTTGTAACGATCGCCGTTGCAATTAATCGCAACTTATTTCGGCAATTAGGCGGATAAATAGCGACGTATTGGCGCAATGTGCCCCTTTTTCGCTCCTTTTGCTATACCAACGCCAACAGGTTGAACGACCGATCGTTCCGAACGTTCTAACAATTTTGAAACGGCGAATTTTTTCGCCAGTGTGAACGTGGCTAGTCCGTTTCTGGCGTTCTGCGCATTCTGGTGCGCACGTATTATCAGTCGCCATATTGAAATCTTTCTATCAGAACATTTTGTAAGTAAATATTCGATTTTCTAACCGTATTTGGTGAGTTTGGGTTACGCGCGGGCCCCATTGAACCCCCTACGATTGCCCCCGGAGTCGGACAGTGCACGAGAAGTGTTCCCATCGGCCGGTTAAATCTTTGTGAATAAAAATCGTAGAACTATTTGGTTAAGGATACACACATACTGTTCTATTGCATAAAGTCTAGCGCACAATAGGTATTGTTGGGGTGTTTATTCTCGTGGGTTTCGGATTTGATTGTAAGGCTGTGTGGTGGTGGATGTCCCGGGGGGCCTTGAGTACCCCGTAACTAGTGTGCCCAAAGAATTCCTGTACTTGGCAATATTTTGACAGATGTTCATAAATTGTCAGTAGTCAATTGACGTTTTATCAAGCAAAATTCAGAGGTGATAAATGGTTTGTTACGTTCATTGTACACTAGACACCATCCGGTTCAACTAGGCGATCTTAAAATCTTGCCCGCATACGCGCTTTTCGCGGAAACTTGTTCGGATTGATTGCATGAATCACCGCGCACGGGGAAATTGTCATTTTCCCTACGCGGTTCACGCGAAAATTGCCAAATTTCGAACTGTCCACGTCCAAGACGCAATTTTTGGAGTACCGTGCGCTAATCTCTGTTTTTATTTTTCAATCGTACAGGTGAACCTATAGTGTTTTCGAAGGAGAGAGAAGAAGAATTGTCAATATGTCTGTTCTAAACCAAAGTGGAGAGGAACAAGTGGAATGTCCGCTGTGCATGGAACCACTCGAAGTTGACGACCTCAACTTCTATCCCTGCACGTGCGGCTATCAGGTTAGTTTTCATCGGACACCTCCGTGATTTAGGTTATAAACGCAACTTCAATTTGTACGATAAACCGTAAGTTTGCCATTTACCGCTAGTAATTACCTGCGTTATTCTGGGTTTATATATATACCCAGATTTATCTATAGATTTCTTATCTAAGATATTAATATATTCATTATCTTTGTGCATATTAACGATACGCTATTGTCAACATAAATAGGTTATATACTAATATAGGTGTGTTTTTGCTGTTGTTTCGTAAATAACACTTAAAATAACCATTAGCACTAACAAGACTTTATAAGAAAAGTCTAATGACTATTGTCGTCAATATTTTGTGCTTCATGTGACATTTAATTTTTATTCCGTAAAAAAATGGGTTATTTTTTTGGACAGACAATTCAAAATTGGGGTAATATGAATGATTATACGAGCAATATGGATAACGTGAATGGAAAGTGTCGTTTAGTTGTGTTTTTCATCTAAGGATGTCTATCATTATGTTTTCTTTTCACGTTTTTGTTTTTTTGTGTGCGAGCGCATAAATCACATCAAAGAACCACCATCTGTTCAACACTTTCAGAAGTCAATAAATCTTTACGATAGTTAACTTAAAAGTACACGGTTTAACGTTTACGTTAGCAGTAATTTGAAGTTTTTAGGTCTCGCGATTGTTTGCCATGCAAATGCAAAAATGGCACAACATACTTACAAAATTACGTATAACTTTGTTAATATCATGTTAAACGTAACACTTTGCTACAAGATAAAGATATAAGATGTTTGTTGATAAGAAATATCAACCCGTTGTTCTATCTAATTCTAAAAGCAATAAATTGAGAAAATTGTAAATACTGTATAGCGTGATGAGTGTAGTTTTATTTAAGTATGTTGGTACGGATGTGACATCTACAGTGTCACGATCAAATATAAATCTGTCAGAATTTGAATCAGCTTTTTAAACTTGACGTTTCGTAGAAGTGGTATCAACCTAACATTTCCTATATAGTGACAGTAGGTAGTGTCAAACACTAACCTTTTGACAATGGCATCGAGATATCTGTCAAATCCTGGCTAACTAGTTTAATTTTAATGCAGATACGATTTATGTCAATCGAATAGATTCTCATGCAGCTAAACTATTAATTTAATATATTGTGTGATAAAGTCATGTGCCTGGCCACATCAGATTTTTTAAATCAGGCCTCCTTTTCAATGTTTCCAGTCTTGACGAGAAGCTAAGAGCTAAACTTAAAAAATTAAATTCAAATAAGTGAAACTTGACATGTTCTTGATACTTTAATAACGTATATGGCACATAGTTGTTGAAATGACAGCACATAGTCATGAGGCATCGAATGGAAATGTTTTAAAGTTTGATTCTGAGGGATTGCGGTATATTCAGTCTCCATCGCAAAATACAGTATTACCAGTGTTTCTAGTGTAAAAACGATGCAAAATTTTACTTGAGACTGCGGAAAATCTACAAAATTCTGATATTGGGATCAATTAAGAAGCAAAATGTTGAGAAGTGTGAGAATGTGCCTTTGTTGTAACAGAGTACTTGAAAACCTGAAGAAGGTCCTCAATTACCCCCACAGGGTGTCTCAAACTGGACCAAAAAACACCTGTAACTGTAACATGTCTTATTTGAAATGCTGTAGGTATGTGATAGTCTTGATCAACTTCATTACAATGTCCTGAAAAAAAAAATGAAAAGCTGTTACAATTACAAAAGTTATAGAACATATTTTGATGACAAATATATTACATGGCTCAGCTGATCTCGAAGTAGGTCAACTACTAGTCTTCCTAAAAACTGTCAAATTCTGCAGCCATTGTAAAACACGTTGTGTCAAGGGTACTGTTTACCAAACTTTGTACTTTATCAGTAGTGCATTGCATTGCCAATCAATATAATGAAAAAAACATCTGATAGCCAGGCACATGACTTTATTTTATAATTTTTAACGTTGGTTTTTTCTCCAGATATGCAGATTTTGCTGGCACAGGATTCGCACGGACGAGAACGGGCTGTGTCCGGCGTGCCGCAAGGCGTACTCGGAGAACCCGGCCGACTTCACGCCCCTCTCGAAGGAGCAGGTGGCGCAGCTGAAGGCGGAGAAGCGCCAGCGCGACCAGCAGAAGAAGGCGAAACTCAGCGAGAGCAGGAAGCACCTGGCCAGGTACGTTTCGACCGCTACGTGTCCCCCTCGACGCGTTTAACCGCGCTATGATTACTGAACGCGCTCGTAATTGCAGCGTGCGGGTCGTTCAGCGGAACCTGGTCTTCGTCGTGGGACTGCCGATGCGGCTCGCCGACACCGAGGTCCTCAAGAGGCACGAGTATTTCGGCAAGTTCGGCAAGATACACAAGGTGGTGATCAACCAGTCGACGGCGTACGCAGGCTCCCAGGGTCCGAGTGCGAGTAAGTTGCATTTATTGGGGGGTTTTTGTATCGGGGCCCCGTTGCGGGGCCAAGGTGCCCCACTGTGGGGCCCTTAGCTCCAGCCGGTTTGTGGAGTCGTGTCTTTTTCTTTGTTTTGTATTGTAATAAGTCGGGGCCCCGCCATGGGGCCAAGGTGCCCCGGTGTGGGGCCCTTGGGTCTAGCACGTTAGCTAAGCCGTGTCGTTTCCTCTGTTTTGTTTTGTAATTAGTTAACAAGTTGTTGTTTCCTCTATTTTTGTTGGTGACATACTGACCTAACCTACTTCTTTACCTGTGACCTTGGATGATTCAATTTTCTATTTGAGTGTTTTTTTGTGCGGTATTCTTCGTTATATTCTCTTTAATTCTTGTTCATGTGTCATTAAGTTACTACTAACTAGATTGAATAAGTTTTTTAAGCATAACTTTTTGAAATAATCTAAAATTAACCTCTTTGTTTAAAAAAAAAATCATAAAATGTTATGAAGAGTTCCCTTATTGTAGAAACGCCCATATTATTCGGAAAGAACAGTTCCTTTTGTCTTGCTTCAGTTGTTTTCTGTTATTTCCTTCCTTCTGCTTTTGTAAAAGCTTTTTCTCTATATTTGTCTGTGATTTTATTCTTAACTTGTTGTCAGGTTTGTGTGTATACTGTGTGTCCCAAAACGCAACTTCATGCTGCAAACGCTGGTGATCTGACAATACATACTGTCAAATCCTGGCGAACTAGTTATTGTAATGCAGATACAGTCGATCTCGATCAAAAAGAATGTTTTGATGTGTGAAGTCGGTTTAGCGCTGGTTCGAATACTGTCAACGCTTTACTAGACTATTTATTGTATATACAAAATGCACAGAGCGACCAACAGTCAACTGCTATGCATGACTTTCAAGGTTAAAGTTGGCTCATGCAGCTAAGCTATTGGTTTTACCAAAAAATGTTGTAGACATAATTTATACAAAATTTCCGCTACTTTAATTTATTGTATAACTATTTTGGCGAAATTACAGAAATGGTGGCTCATTTGCAAAATTGTTGAAAAATGCGAAGAGTAAACTTCCAGTTTCTTTGGGCTCTTTTGAACAAAACTTCTTTCAAGTCTAAACAGTCAAGAAACTTCTAAATATGAAGTTTCGTCCCGATACCTTTAGTAGTTACTCCGGTAGCGTCGCCTGGGATGACAAATCCAGTCAGTAAGAAACGCCTAAAATATATTTTATTGGATAATATCTTTTATCCCGAAACTTGATCAATGTTTTCAAATTTTACAAGTAGAAAACCAAAATTGACGGTTTATAGGTAAAAGGTGTCAAAGTGTGCGTATTGACATGAATAATAAACAAAATATATACTCTATTAGATAATAACTTGCTCTTACATCTTGCATTTGTTCAATAATTTAGCATTTTTGTAAATTGTTTCAAGAATAGTCACGACAAAAGAAATTGTTTGATTGAGTCAAATTTTCAATTTTCCATTTTGATGCCAATAAAACATTTTGACGTATTTTTGTTTTCTTCTTTAAGATAAAATTGGATAACTTTAGAATTCATACGTCATGGATGTTTATTCATGTGAAGACGTAATTTATTGTTCAATATTGATGAAATATTCAGTGCAACTTCTTAGAATATTAAATATTCAATTTCTTGTCATGAAAAAAATTTATATTAGATACTTGTACGTTTTTCGGTTTTCTCAAGTACAGTTCAAATAGCCGAACCATACATTATAGACTTTTTTTTATCTAAGCGCCCTTTCTGTCAGAAATTTTCCACTAAAAAAAGCGATAATTGTGCGATGAAGAAATGTGAAAAGTGACCATATTACCTCTGCGACAGCTCATCACAAACTCGAGATGCTTCGTACCAAAATATTAAATTTTTTAGTTTATAGTAAAAGCCTTAAACTGGAAGGAAACTGTTTTGCTGTATTTTATTACCTATTTACTAATTTTATACTCTGTACTACAGAATATAAAATCACTGAATCCAGGTAAAGAAATCCGCCACAAATTTCTTTATTTTTACGTTTATGTTTTTTTCCTGTTGTTGAGGGTAAAGTAACTAAAAAGACTTAAGTAAGTTGAGTAAGTCTCCATATCGAGTTATAATCTAGTACTTGCAAAATCTGTTCTTCCTATTATAGCAACATACATGTTGGTGTAAACGAACGTTTTATGATTGATAATTAATTTAATCAGAAAGGGTGCTGTTATAGACCGATATTCACACTTCAAAAATAGCAGCCCAATTGATTTATTGTAGGTCAGTCCCCACATTTCCTTAATTAACAAAAAATAAGAAAATAATTTAACTCCCACTATGTTTAAGCTGTGAATTATTTCTTTTGCTCTTTTCCATCACTATTTTTTTCTTTTCGTTTTGTATAAACAATATATTGTGTATTTTATTTAGGAAATTTACATTTAAAATGTGTTTCCAAGGTCAATGATATTAAAATGTTCCATATTTGATATGATAATAGTCCTATAAGCTGTGTTTACATTTAGTTAATTATAAAAATTTTTATCTTTTGTCTGGCCACTGCTCACTTATCTAGATTTCTTGAATGATAAACATTTCTGATAAACATATTTGTTTATTAACTATTTTTATACTGTTTTGTAATAGTTAATAAAATTGTTAATGTTTATCAATTATTATAAAAAAAATCATAAAATATGATCACACATTTTTGATACAAAATTTTTTGCACAAACAAAATTTTTACTTTTTATTACCTCATTTTTTTTTTACTAGAATTAGCAAACCTCTCAATTTAACAATTCTTGTAATTGTTAGATAATCATTTCTCTAAAATTCTAAAACATACCACTAAAAATTGTTGGCTTAGTTTTGAAATAAGTGCGAGGTGTTAAGTTAATTTTTGTTGATTTGGCGTTATGTTGCGGCAGGTGCATACGTCACGTATCTGAAGAGTGACGACGCGCTGCGGGCCATCCAGAGCGTCAACAACATCACTCTGGACGGGAGGCAGATAAAGTCGAGTCTGGGCACCACAAAGTATTGTTCACACTTTATGAAAAATCAGCCGTGCCCAAAACCCGACTGTATGTATTTGCACGACTTTGGTGAGTATTACTTTATCTGCCATTTGTTTTATTATATCTTGTTAATCGTCTCATTGGGAAATTAAAAAAAAAGCGGACTTGTTCGTTTGTGTTGTTTTCTGCTATTATATAATTTTGATTAATATGTATCGTTTTTATTCCTTAGTCAGATTGCTAGTAAAAAAAACAAACTAATTACTTTTATTTACCAAACGTTCTTATTAACATAAGTAGCATTCATAACCTACAGTGATCGGTATTAACGCCGGTTTTATTTAACATTTTGAATTTTTTACGCGGTAATTTTTTCTACGCGGTAATTTATAAACCAACGTAATTATTTACCATTTTGAATTTTTAATTACTCGGTAATTTAGCCAACATAATTCCCAATTTTTTATTTTTATTACGTGGTTATTTAATATTTTAAATTTTCTCGCAAATCTAGGGGCGTAAAAATTTGAAAAAACTTTGATACTGTCCTTTATTAATATGCTACAACTCATAAAAATTAGAAAGCTGTATATGTTGGTGTTTTCACGATTTTTCTAAACTAAGAAGAATTAGCGCTGTTTTTGCCCCGTAAATGTCAGTCGTTCAACTTTAGCAATTAAGTACTCCGGAAATAATCCATAGATTTCAACGAATTAAAAAGTTAAATCACCTGCGAAATGGTAGCTTTCAATGTGCATTTTTGTAAAATCATTGGATTAGTGCTTGACCCACAAAAAGCTATATTATGCAATGCCAGCAATTCCTTTATTAGAAGAGCTAGAATAATGAAATATAGACTATAGGCAACCCACTAATTCATAGGTTTAAAGTTTATTACATAATCATTGTTTATCTTGCATTTTCCCTGCAAAAGATCGAGTTGACTCATCTCATTATTGCTGCAATTGCCGCGGCGCTCTTCGGTCTTTGGGGCGAGCGGGGGAAGGGATCAACAGCGACGCTGCCAGTAGTGGCGGATCGCACGTGCATTAGTTACTTAGAAGAACAGTGTTTACGGACACAATACATATAACGACACGGCGATTATGCCTCGCCAAAGAAATTTGGATATCCGGCGACAGATTACCGAATTAAAAACAGAATCACGAACAGGCATTTGGAAGTCCCATGGGTATTCTTGGCAATTTAAATCGGGTGTCAGGATGACCGTTTAAAATTAATGAGTGATCTGCAAAATATTCTATGTGTCTACAAATTTACGATGCTAAATTTAAATTATGCAAAAATTAAGAATTTAATTGTTTGTTAAAATTACTACCTTGACAAGTAATCGTTCTTTTTGTGTATTCACCACTAATCGGAAAGCCTGCTAACTCCATATTATTAGATCTATCCGCTTCGATTAAGATCTTGTATACAACCTTATTGTATAAAACTGAAGAAAACAAACGCCAATCGATAGAAGACATTTCTCTCGTACCGGGTCACATATTATAATCAAAATTATGCAAAAATTAAGAATTTAATTGTTAGTTAAAATAACTACCTTGACCTGCCCCGGTTCTCTCAGCTGTGTCGGTTCTCACCGACATTACAGCACCGCCAACGCTTCTCTTCCCCGCAGCACACCAAAGACCGTAGAGCGTCGGAATTCACGCGGAGTTTCAGCACGATCATTTGTATGAAAAATGCAAGATAAACAATGATTATGTAATAAATAAACTTTAAACCTATGAATTATTGGATAGCCTATAGTTTATAGTTCATTATTTTAGCTCGTCGAATAACGGAATTGCTGGCATTGCATAATGTGGCTTTTTGTGGGTCCCCCCACTCCAATGATTTTACAAAACGGCACATTGAAAGCTAGCATTCCGCAGGTGATTTTACATTTTAATTAATTGAAATCTATCGATTATTTCCGGAGTAATTAATTGCTAAAGTTAAACGAATGAAATTTTCGGGGGGCAAAAATAGCGCCAATTCTTCTTCATTTGGAAAAATTGGGAAAACGCCGACATATACAGCTTTCTAATTTTTATGAGTTGTAGCATAATAATCAAGGACTAGATCAGAATTTTTTTAAAAAATTTTGCCAATAGTTTTGCAAGAAAATCAACGTCAAAGGAAGGGACATTTTAAGCTCACTTTCTTCAAAAACCTGACATGTAAGAAAGTTTTCAACGTCATTCTCATTGATTGATGTTAGATACAATTTGTTCACAATTCATAACACAGTGTAAATTATCAATCGAACCAAACCATCAGCCCGACGTTTCATATTAAATAGTCGCCATCTTGTGTTCCAAAGGAGACCCCGAGGCGAGCTTCACCAAGGAGCAGATGCACGCGGGGAAACACCAGGAATACGAACGGAAGCTCCACGAGGCGCTACAGGCCAAAATGGCCGCCCAATCACGCCAGGAACAACAGCAACAGCAGACCGCACCGTCGAACGCGCCCACGGACAAACCGCAACACACGACGCCGACGCCCACAATAATAACGACCGCCACGACCACCACTACGACCACGGCGAAAACGAAAGAAATCCTATTATCGACGTCGCCACCGAACGCCCCGAAAGACGGATGGCCGCAGTTAAACGCCACGGAGAACGGCAAGAAGGACGAGAGGAAAGATAAAATAACAGCCGACAATAATATAGGTGCGAAGGAGGTTAAGAATCAGAATCAGAAGAGTAATAATAATAATAATACTAGGAGTAAAGTGAAAAGTAACGGAGTTGTTTGTCAGAATAATAATTGTAGTAGTTCGGCGGAGAAGAGGTTAGAACGGAAGGTTAGCGAAAAGTCCGAGGAGTCGAAAGACGATGTAAACAGGAGCGTTTCGACTCCGGAAACGATACTACCGAAGGTGGCGTCGCTAGACGACAACTCTAGTTTTTTCACGCAGAACCCGTTCCAGAAATTATCGATAGACTCGCAAGCGGAAGACGACTTGGACGGGTCTTCCTCGCTGCTGAACGATTCCCTCCCGGAGATTTCGACGTGCGAAGATTGGGAGGCGGCGTTCGGGTATACAAAATTCGGGAACCACCTCGAGGAATTGGCGCACCAGCAGAGGAATAGTAACGTAGACGCGTTTTTCTTTGGGGGGGCCGCAAATCAAAGTTCAGAGCTCGACTGGGGCGAATCGTTCACGTTTAAAAAGGATTCCTCGTCGATTTTAGGCAAGATAAAAGCTAACCAGCCGCAGAACGGGATGTACAAGCACGAGGCGGAGGAGCAGAACGGGCAGACGGACCACATGTCGAAGTTTTTCAACGACTTCACGAAACAGAAGGACCTCGTTAACGGTTTCTTTCAGACGCACAACGGTTTCGCTCAAAACGGCCTGTCGGATCCGAATTTGATGTTGGTGCATCAGAAGCAGATCGAGGAGCAGTTACTTCTTAATTTGAAACAGCAGCAGCAGCAGCAACAACAACAGCAGCAGCAGCAGTATCTTCAACACAACGGGCATTATATGAACGGGGAGGCGTCGCGGTTTTGTTCTTTCCAGAGTCAGTTTGCGGGAAGGCCGAAGCAGAGTGTCGCCAGGCAGGAGGACGATTTGGACTTTGATCCATTCCAGGTATTTTAACTTTCCATTTTCCATTACTTTTAATTTTTCAATTCAAACTATTTAGATTTACAATACATCAGAAGCAAAAACATTTTTGACTTTTTGAGTCAACAGTTGAGTAATAACATTTTTAACCAAAGAAGTTAAAATCAATAGAGTTAACAATTAAAAGAAAATTAATGATTTTATTTTATTAACGAGAATTGACGGTCAAAACTGTATTTTCGTAAAAAATACGAATTTTGATAATTAATATTGGCGTGTGTTTGAAGTATTTGTTAAAATATCAAACATTTTTAATTTTATTGAACTTATTTCATTGTATTTCCGGTGTCTGTTTGGATAACTTCAACGTAAATTGTGCTTTTTAATTTTCTCGTCTGTTATCGGTGATTCTAGGAGACGCAGAAGGGTTTAGCGGAGCTTATAGAAAGCGATCAGAGTATGAAGATGGGGCATATGGTGGGTGGTAGTAATGGGGCCGCGGGGCAAATGAACGGGATGTTGCATAGTCAGAACGGTAACGGTATGATGCCGCCTCCACCTCCTGGTTTTGTACAGCCGCATATGAATTCTTTCGGTGAGTGTTACTGCGTGCTATCCGAATTTTGGCTGTATTGTTTTTGTCGTTTGGAAATGTTGTAGGTAGTAAGATTTTACCATACTTGAATATGAATAGTCAACAGCAGATGAATTCGACACAGAACAGCTGGCCTAGTAATTATAACGGACTGTTGCAACATCAACAGCAGCAACAGCAACAACAACAACAACACAAAGGTACGTTTGGTATTTGTATGTAGGTGTAAATTTACTTAAAATTCCTTTGAATGGTCTTACTGCCATGGGCCAAATTCGATGTTACTATAGGATATCTCGGTAACTATAAGAGATATCGAAAAATGAGTAAGGTTGTTGTGTCGTCTCTTTTTGAGAGAAACTCAATGGTGAAAACCGAAATTAGCTATCGTCTTGTGTTTTCGAGTTATAACGCAAAACTCGATTTTTCGCTATTTTGATACTTGTCGATATCTTTGTTGTTTGTTAAATCAGACGAATGATATTAGCAGATTTTAAATATCTCTAATAGTTTTGTAGATATAACATAAAGTTGTTTTTTTAAATGAAAACTTTAGCTGGCTATGACTGAAATAAAAAAAGCACCTTTTCCTTTTTTCAACGATATATAACATATATAACATTTCAGGTATAGGTGCGTGCAATGACTGGAAGGTGCTAGACCCGGCGATAGTCTCGTCATCGTCCAGGTATTTCTCGCTGGCGAACGTAGCGCCACTCCGCGACCAGTACAACCCGCTAGCGCAACTCGGCGGCGCCACATCGCAGCCCCCGCCCCCGCAGCCTCAGCAGCCGCAACAACAACAACAGAACGGCCCCGTAGGCCTGCGGACGGCCGCGTACGACTTCGGCAACACAACGTCGTCGGCGTACACGTCCCAGCTGCCCCCACAACAGACGCCAGGCGGCCCGTACAACTTTTCACATCTGAACGCGGCGACGCAACAGAACCTCCACTGGCTCGGCGCAGACCTCAGCACACAAATCTCCAGCCCCCCGGGATTCCGCCCGAACGGCCAGACGACCAAACAACAAGAGTGTTAATTTTCAACGACTTTCAACAAAAAATATATATATATATCTATTAAAAATGGTTCACACGTCGCGAGCGATATAAAAACAGAGAGAGAGAAGGACGAAACAAACGCACATCGTATAAATATCGAGAAAAAGGAGAAAGAAAACGACACTATTATTTTTCTGTGGTTTCTTTTTTTGTCTTTTTTTTGTTTGTCTTATTTAGAGGTTATAACTATAACTGCTGCTGGCGCAAGAAACGACGGTACACGTTTTCCAATCGTCAAACTTCTACTCCCATATAACTATTCACACAACCGAAAAAAAAAAGATAACGGGATAATCCCACTTCCAGTATAAACACGATTTGATTGATTTTATTTTTTCACCGCACATTCCATGGTGCGGCGTGATAATAGATGTGCGGTGTATGTGGGTCGCCTACAACATATATATATATATATATGTATCAAAATCTTTTCTTCTCTTTTCCTTTTTGTTTCGTTCATCACACACAACCGGAGGATCATTGCGCGCTATTTGTTGTTTAATTAAAATTTACTGGTGGGTGCTTGGCATTCGTTTATATATGGAATAAAAAATATATTATGTATACTACGCAGAGAAAGAGTGAGGAAGAAAAATGTAAAAGACGCTCGCTTGTGCGAGGCGATCTGCGGGCGAAACGAGCGGATCGCACAGCCTCTCGCCGATTGATTGATTGATTGATCCAGTATCGAGACATTCGTACATGAATTATATGAGATAAAACCAGCTATAAATATAATACGATGAATAAAAACTGCCGACATGTTTTCTTTCTTTGTTTTTGTCCTCGCTATATATCTCTGAAATATAGTGCGGTAGCTCCTGAAGTATAGGCAGCCGAATTAACACCTATGTTTGCCCCTGGATTACAGGCAACCGAATTAACACGTCTGTCAGCTCCAAAAATATAGGCAACCAAATTAACATTTATATGTTAGTTTGGTTGCCTATACTATTGTATAGGCAACCAAATTAACATATAAATGTTAATTTGGTTGCCTATACTCTTTGGGCTGACAGACGTATTAATTCGGTGTTGATATACAAATATGTGTATTTATATACACAAATAACTGTCTAAGAGTTGCGAACAAGGTAACAAAATTTCTAAATTGGTAGTTGCTGTAGTTGCGGGCGTTAAAATAATAATACCGTGCAGTAATTTCTTCCCGGCGGCGTGCCAAAATTTCACATTTGGCTGGCTGCGCCGGCGAAAAATTTCGCGTTGTTTAAATACTAAAAAAGTCTGATGATCTTTTCCGGCTCCTCCACCGAAATTTCAAATTTTGGTGGCGGCGCCGGTGAATTTTTCGGCTCTCCACAAAAATTAAAATTTTTGGTGGCGGCGCCGGTGAAAAATTTCACATTGCTTCCGATATCTTTTCCGGCTCCTCCACCAAATTTCAAACTTTGGCGGCGGCATGTTTTTATTTCCCGGCTCATCCGCCAAAATTTCAAATTTTGCCGGAGAAAATCTACACCGTAGACGCCCACACGTAATCGATACTCAATTTTTGTTCTTGTTACGACCGATACTAACAATTCTCAACAGTTTTCCTGCTACTTTGGCAATCCTCTCAGATAACTATTACTTGTTAATTCGGTTGCCTCTACTCTAAGAAATGCCGTCTGGCTTAATTCGTCTACCTATATTCCAGAGGCCTAACGAAGGTGTTAATTCGGCTGCCTATACTCCTGGGACTAAAGACGGTGTTAATTTGGTTGCCTATATTCCGGGGGCTAACAAAATGTTAATTCGGTTGCCTATCCTCTTGGGGCTTATAAAATGTTAATTCGGTTGCCTACATTCCAGGGACTAGCGGAGAACGAATCTCGTCAAATAAAACTAGAGGCGTTACATAATAAATTTATTAATCAATAAAATTACATAAACATTCATTCCACATAAATACAGTTAGATAACCCATAAAAAAATTCAACCGTACACGGAGAGTACGCAACGCAAAATTTTGCACCGTTACAAAAATGATACAACCGCAAAACAAAATATTTGGCACTAGCGCTGGATGCATTTAATGAAGTCTTCTCGGGGGGCGTCTTTTAGAAGCATATAAAAATAACTATATGTATATAGTATACTCATCTATATAATATTAGGCGACGTCACATTAGGCAAGTCTACGGTTATCACTACCGTTAGTAAAATACGTTAGGAATAAATAAGTCGTTGGTTAGTCGCTACCTCTTACGACGGTACAAGATAAGGCATATCGGAGGACATGACCGCACGTTGTGTGCGCGTAAATAATCTCTCTTTTCTCTAATAACCGGTAAATATAAAAATTAGCATCAATTAACAATATTAAAAACATCTAAGAACATCTCAACAATTATTGCGGTGTTGTAAATATACGTCTTTTCTCTTTTTTCCTTACCAAAAAACAAAACATTATTGCGGTTAAAACAGATATGATTGCTCCACACGCTTATTATTACGATTGGAAAGTGAACAGGCAGCGTTACGTAAATACGATAATAAAAACTAAGAACACATTCGTAGAGTTATAGAGAGATCTTTTAGTAGTGGTACCACGGCTGACGCCTCACCCACCTCAGCTTGCCCTGCGTCTGCGAGTGGATCTTGATGCTAGCGCCTTCCGCAGCTCTCACAGTCTCCTTCACGCTCTGCATGAGGTTCTGAGCGTTTCCTTCAAGCATCTCCGTCGCCTCTCTGTCTTCCTCCGAACCTGCAATACCAAGAAGTTTGTTTAGAAAGTGTATCCTGAGTTCCTGTTTTAATTTATTCAGTTTTTAATTTGTTAACCCTCCTACCGCGGGCAAGTTTTCAATTTTTCTACAGAAAAGCGTGGGAAATCGCGGGACATCGTGAACGGGGAAATCGCGTTGCCCGCGGCTGGAGGGTTAAGTATTTAAATAAAATAACCAATGAGTAACAGTAAGGGAAAACAAACTCTACCTGTTCCCAGTTTTCCGTTCTCCAGAACTTTAGAAAGCAAGAAAAAAGCATATATATGTACAGCAAATCAGCAGTCCTAATTATTATACCCAAACGAAATAACAATACAAGAAAATCTTACCTTGGGAACCCAACATTGTTGCCTTGACCGTACTCAAAATCTTCAACTGCGTAGCAATGGTAGGAATCCTCTCGCAAACCTGGAGGAGATTTGTACGAATTCTCTTGTCTGTGCATTCTCTAGCCAATTGTTTAGCAATCCTAGTGACTTCTGCGCTTGCGTCGGCAATAGCTTTGGCAGTCGCGATGAGCTCACGTTTGCTTCCTAAGAACAATTAAGATGATTTTAAAGGTACACATAACCAAAACATTACTAAGAGCTACAACTATAAAGGAAGTTACGAGCTTACCTTTGTCGTCATTGTGGACCAGGTCAGATAAACGAGCCATAAGCAGAGCCATCTTCCGTGCTGCTGCGATAAGATCGTTGTCCTTCGCCGACCATTGACGGACTTCTCTATGGAGATTGTGCGCAGCAACCTAATAAAAAAATGATTGATTTGCTTTAGCATGTGAATCAACATAATTTTTTCTAAATATAAATAACGTTCTTGAAGCAATTTCTAGAGCTCAACAACCATGATGGAAACTTACCATGATCGGATGACTGGAACTTGGCGCATTCTTAAACACATCGTCTTCGTCGTCAGTCTCTGGAGGCGGAGGTCTCATCGGAGCACCATCCCCGGAAGGTAACGGAGGCCTTGGTGGCGCCATCTCTAGATAAGCATCAAAGTTTAAATTTTCGAATGAATCTGTCCGAAATTCAAATAACATGTCGTATATCATCTTTTATTTGCTTTGGGTAAAATGAAAACAATGGAGCAAACTTGTGGGAAAATGATAAACACTTTCCAGATCACAACAATTTTCTGGAATTACTGAATCAATTATAATTTTCCTACAACTTTTAAAATTTTGACGTACCCACTA
Source organism: Melinopterus prodromus (assembly GCA_964023965.1). Classification (NCBI taxonomy): domain Eukaryota; kingdom Metazoa; phylum Arthropoda; class Insecta; order Coleoptera; family Scarabaeidae; genus Melinopterus; species Melinopterus prodromus. The sequence continues at coordinate 3,742,345 of OZ030395.1, read as the reverse complement.
CCTATATCGTAGCAAACATGCTTTATGCATACAAAATTCACTTATGAGCAGACCATAAGAAATGTTCAATATTGATAAAAACAAATTACTTTTAAAATATTTCTTTTGATGACTTGAGCAATTTATTTAAAAAAATTGAGATGATACGATAGTTCTACTGTCTTAGATACTGATCAGAAGGGTTATAAAATTTATGTAAACATCTTATTTCTCTGGCCCTCAGTGTTGTCCATGTACAATACCCGTCAAGATGCTTACGTCACATTCAATACACATTCTAAACACATAACAATAATTACCATCCTCCAAAACATACTGCGGGATAAAATGGTACAATCCTTTTAAACGGGGGAATGCATGAAAATTCAAACAGTGTTAAAAATAACAACGTACAACCGCCCTATATAATAAAGTTAGTTTCCGTCACAAGCTACGGTATTTACAAACCACCAAAATGCACCCGATACCAGCCAAAATATCGCAGGCAAGCGCGAACATAACCTAAATTACGACAAGCGTCACCCAAGCAGTGATTTTATATACTAAAGCAAGCAAAGCGGAGCTAAGCGTGTTCTATGGGCATCCAATTTTCCACGAGCAACAAAATGCCTGAACGTACGATTCTAAACAAAAAAATAACAACTATCTATCGGACGATGCTAACAAAAAAAAATAAATAGTGAATTACCTTCCTCGTGAGGGTGCCTAACCAATTCCTGACATAGAAGATCCGAATATTCACCTTAGTTTAACGGTAGATCAAAAAAATTAATCATTATAAAAAAAATTTAAATGTTAAATTTTGTGTTCGTTTACCTTCCTCGTGACTGTGGCTATTCAATTCCTGACATAGAAGATCCGAATTTTCACCTTATTTTAACGGTAGATAAAAAATAGAATTCAACCATTACAAAAAAAATATGAAATATTAAATTTTGAGTTGTTCTGTTTGTTCAACCACCCCGTATATTAATTTGAGATTATTTATTTAAATAAGAAAAATGTTCGGGAAAAATATACAAGGTGGTTGAAAAAAAAATATTTTGATTGATGATACGATAGTAATGGCATATGAAGTGTACCTCTGGCCCATTTGGGTAACGGGCTTACGCGACCGCCCGGCATCGGAGAGACGGGTCTTAACGTATCGGTTCTAACGTCCGCCCTAGGCGTCGGAGTGTTTCGCAGTGGTTCGCCAACTACAAGTTATTGCGTGTCAGAGAAGCGTCGTGTATTATACATTAGCGGGATTTTTTTAAAAAGTTTATGCGTTAACAGGAGGAAATCAGACAATCAAAGATTATAATATGCACATATAAAATATTTTATATATGCTGCAAATCGTTTGCTTTTGACGGGTAAAATAAGCTTCAAACCCCATTGACGTCTATAGTTGTAAATTATTGAAACATGATCTTTTGTTTCTATAATACTGAAAAATTCAAAAATTAAATATCGTAAATGTTTTCTTATAAAAAGAAGCTAAAATATGAAACGTCCTAGTTGGTTTTAAAAAACTTGCTTTACCCCTTAAAATACATAATGTACATAAATAAAAATATTGGCAGCTGCGTAAAAATATGCAATTAAAACATTTACATAAAGAGCTGGTTATGCACTCACACAAAAAACAATTAAATTGATGAAAGACCGATAAAAACAGCCGTACAAAATTTGTTTACCTTTGATGTTATCTTTCATAACTTTGGACCAATTTCTCTTATTTGTCTAGCCAAATGTACACTTACTACACCTTATTCTGGTTACGATCTTTCATCAACTTAGTAAATAAATATGTACAGCTCAAATACAGCTCAAAAATAATCAAAATTGTTTAAAACATATCTGTGTTGTTTCTGAATACGATTTTTAAAGACACATTGTTTTTTTATTAATCTCCGTGAGGTATAATGTTGTTCCAAACCCAGAGTTCTTTATTTAAAAAACCGGTATGCCAGATTCTATACTAAATTTTTATAAAAATCTGGATTATTCTGAAGTACGTTTAAAAATTTAAAAAGTAAAAATTTTTACAGACGCAAAATCTGTAATCAAAAACAACACAAGCAACGCTACGCAAATCTTAAATTGTCTGATTCGTTAAAACAAAAGAAACAAAAAGAAAAAACTACAAGACTACTGAAAATTCAGGGGTAAATTAGAAATATTAGACGGGGAGACCCACAAGTACCTTTATCGATAAAGTAAGTTTGTTGCGGTGGCTCTGAAACTGGAAAAGTGTGCATTTAGAATCAGGTAAGTAACCAAAAAAATCAACTATCCTAAATAAACAAAAAAAAAAAAAAATCCTAACCTAAAAAAGCAAAATATTTACAAAGGCCCTACGACGCATAACCTCAAAATGCAACTTACCGATATTCAACTGCTTGATATCGGGCAGCGGGGGCAAGTCTGGCTGTACGGCGCTGCGGACGTGCCCGACAGCGTTCAACAACTACGGGACAAACGGAAAAGAAACACTCTTTAAAACACACATAACCTATAAACACCCTACACGATTCAATAATCAAATACGTTATACGCAAGCACAAACTACCTTTCTACAACTTCCGTACATTTCTAACCTAAAAAAAATCGTACAATAACTTACGGCTTTATTCGATTCCCTCCAACGGGACACCGCAGCATGATCAGACGGATTCATAGCGACAAATTTTGCGTCCTGTACCATGGTCGGAAGCGCTGTATTTAAAAAAATATAAAGTTATCTACAAAAATTTAAAAAATTGCGTAAAAAACATTACAGGGTTTGTTCAATATATTTTCGGCCATAAGAATTGGTATACAGGGGATGGTCAACAAGTCAAGGTTGGGAACTTACTGTTTTGTACTTCATCGCTGGCGTTGTTGATTTCGTCGATGAAATTGGGGTCTTCTGAGTTGTCGCTTTCCTGTTTTGCGACTAAAAGGACTCGGTTGGCGAGTCTGGCGATCGCCGACGTGTTGTCGACCATTTTCTGGGGTTGCTTGTTCTTGATGGCTTCTTCGCAGAGGAACGTGTGTTTCTTCATTTGGTCCTCTAAGATATATTGTTGAATTTATTATATTGCTATTTATCGAACTACTATTATTACAAAGTATAGACCTTATAGTGTTTGGTAAGTTTGGTAAGGAGTTTGGTAAGGCTCTAGGATAATACAAAAATAGCTTACCACTCGAGTTTTTGAGTTAAAAGAGGATACATTGCAATTTTTACATATTGATAGAACAGATAGACCTGAAATGCTTGCTGCAAAGAAACACTGACAGTGCTTGAAAGGCAAATGTGACCCAAAATTTTCTAGCGCATTTGAAATAAATTCTCAATTATTACTGCAAAGAAACGCAGCGTTTCTTTGAACATCTAACATTCTAATCTAAACAGATTATTAAAATAACTTTTCAAATATATTTGAATCTATGTTTTCTGCGGAGAAATATGTGTGGTTCCCAATTGGTATTCAAATTGTTTTTAACAATTTAGGTTACTAAATTAATTTTCAAATATCTGGTCAAGATACAATTAAAATTTTTTCATTTAAGAATAATCAGTACCCCATACGTTCTACTCGTGATACACGTAAAAGTTCTGAGGAAATTTCTTATGAAATTTGCGAAATCGTATGCTTTAAAAAAAATAAGTTCCCCAATTGAGAACCACCATAATCTACAGTGTGTTCCACCAAGAGAGTAACACCATTTTCTAATAGAACAAGTAATTAATAACCATTAAACTTACCCGAAGCTTTGATAAAGTCAGCGGAATCCGTAGCCTCGTCGCACAAGTTTCTCGTCCGTACCAATAAATCCGCGTACTGCTGCTTGAGATTCTCGAAATGTTCGTCGGCCGCCTTCGATTCGGGATAATTCATCCTAATACTGCCCGCAGAGACCAACTGAGGCGTCAAACTCTCGACCTGATTCGCCGAGCTTTGCAACGCTTCCGCAAGCTTTTTATTTCCGCCAGATCCACCTAAACACAACAGAAACGTCAGCGCGCAATCTACAAAATATCAGCGAAGCCGCAAATAGGTAAAAACCAAGGTTAACGGGAAAAAGATCACAAACGAAATGTTACGGAATCAGCGCAGAATCTAGTAGTAGGCTTAGGGCGTGCGTCTGTCATTTTGTGTGTTCGATGATCAGTGTTCGAACATGCAAAAGTAGAGATTCACTTGAAGAACGTGCACTTTTTTTTTATTGAAGTTATGTATGAAATGGTGTGAAAGAGTGAAGTTTTTTTCTAAAAGTGAGGGGTAAAAAGTGCGTAGTTCTGTTATAGGGGGGGCCACTGCAAATGCTTAAAACGGGAGCAACAATCACAGTCTCGCACTTAACTTACTTTTCTTTAAAAAGCTATTTGAACAACCTACAAGTAAAATTGAATTACAGAGAAATCATAAAACGACAACGATGGCTGTTAGTTAATAAAGTAATCTTGTTGTACAGTATCAAAATACTGTTTTATAGTAGTTTATAGATTTTTTACTATTTCTTATTAAACTTTGACTATCACTATTGTTATTTTAACGTAAGTATGACCCCTAAATAATAGTGTGGTGAATATTTCAATAATTATCTTTCGTTAGATAAAAGTTTGCTAAATTTTCCAGTCCAATTCTTTCATCTATTAAGAAAATTGCAAAAACAATCACCACAATAAAAAAAATATAGTACTATGAATGTAATCGATAGAAACAATAAAAACAAATCTAACCTACATATTTTGCTCAAATACCAGGAATTGTTGTGTATATTGTTTTATTTTAAACAAAAGGCTAAGTCACTGATGAAGAAAATGAATCAGAAATCAAAAATTGTTATTTAATACTTCTGTATCAAATAATATACTATTATTCTTTATTGTAGAACACTGACATATCTTTAACAATTATATTTAAATTCAGAGAAAGAAATTATTAACGAAATGTCGTTATTTTCTCCTACTATACTCATTTTGCATACATTTTAAATTACGTAGATTCACTCTTTAGCCGACTTCTCATATTTTGCAAATAATTATTTTAATATTTTAAAATTAATTCATTACTTTCTTTACAAACATCAAATCTCCAGAAACTCCGGAGTTTACCAGACAATTCCGGATACTTTTCGAGCAGAACTATACTACAAACTACACCCAACAATAATAAACAGATAACACAAAATGAAAACAAAACACTTACTAGCAGCGACCATCCTAGCGGTCTTCACAGCCCGATTCGTAAACTGCTGCAAATTAGCCGCCTTGTCGCTGAAATTCTGGTCCCTATGGGGAGTCCCCTCGGGGGCCAAGACAGCCTCCGTAAACTGCTTCAACGGGGTCACGATGTCGATAAAATCTTCGACGACTCTACTAACGACGGCCTGGTTAATCCGCTCCTTGAGTTCGTGCAATTTCTGCGATAGCTTCCTGGCAACTTCTTGCGCCTGCGGGCTATCGCCTTTGCCCTGCTGGCAAAGATCGGCGAGCTGCCGGGAGAGACCGTCAACTTCGTCGCAGAGTTGCAAGATTTCCGCCTTTTGAACTCCCGGAAGACCATCGGCTACCTAAACGATAATTTTTTGAGGTTATGTGAGATGAAACGGTAATTTTTGAATTAGGTGGGGTTGTGGTTACCTTTCGGCCTTCCTCGACGATTAGGGCGATCGCCCGGCGGCCCAACCCCTTATCGTCCTGTCCCGGGTTTGTCAACCACTTCCGCGCTTGCTCTAACCTGAAAATTTTTAGGTTATGTTGCTAAATAGCCCAATTTGAGTTTAACAAAACTTAAACAATAAAATTATTACTAATTTTTAGTTAGACGCTTCTTTTACAAATCGTACTGATGTCGCAAAAAAAAATTTCACTTTTTTAAGTTACACCAAACTTTTTTATGGCATTTTCTCGGAAATTTAGTGGATACCTGTATCGAGAATTCATTAAAAAAAAAATTATTTTTAGAGATATGAAGTCTTAAAGTCTGGATGATTTACGATTATTTGCCAAACTTTGCCATATTCAAAATTCAATATCTTTGGTTCTAGTAATCGTATCGGACTCATTTTTTTTTATTTTAAAGGTTGAAATGTTTATTAGATAACTGCGGACAATTATTATTTTAATTTATATATGAAAAAAAAAAATTAACAACAATTAAATCTTTAAATAATTGTACAAATACAAAACGGAAAAAATCAGAATGCAATATGTCGTGATCGAAATTTGTCTAAATAAACGACTTAGAAATAATGGAAGGAATTAGTAAGATCATGCGAAAATACAAATTCTAAGGTTCAGATTCTGAAAAAAATAAAAATATTTACACGTTTTTTTTTCTTCGTTTTATGCCTATAGCAAACATCGGCTATAACGAACCAATTTTGCCGGTCCCTTAAGGTTCGTTATAACCGAAGTTGACTGTATATCCATTGTGGAGGCGACTATGCAATAATTATTCAAAAAATTCATGTATTTTATTTTTTTACATATATAAATTCAAATAATGGTTGTACGCAGTTATCTAGCAAGTTCCAAATAATATCAACAATCAAGTTAATTGTTTTCAAAAGACAATATTATGTATTGCAAATTTTATAACTAATAATTTTAATAACAACTATATAACACAATTTTAAGCAATTAGAACCAATTCACAGTTTTTAAAAGAAAATTGTTCTTTGCGATCTAAAATGTACCAAATTTTGCTTTACAGTTTATTTTATTTGATCTATAATTTTAAGAGAAAATAAAAACTGCAGAAATGGGAGTTTCTTCTTTCAATCTTTTTAGTATTCTTTTATTTACTTAAAACTATTACCTATCCGTTAGTAAATCAATATTAAATAAATTTCGACAGGATAAAATCGAATGAAAACCGTATCAAATATGAAGATACATATACACTAACCTTCCTTGTACTGTATGGGCCGTCTGCTGAAGACCAGCCTTGTCTACGGCAATAACGGCGTTCATGATGCTCGTCTGCAACTCGCCGAGCTTGTCTCGGATGCCCCTGGCCAACGCCTCGGCCTGCGGAGTGGCCCCCTTTCCGTCCTGCCTCAACTCGCACAACGCGTCCGTCATCGTCGTCAGTTCCGAGCATAACTTATTGATATGGTGCGCGTCTTGCGGCATGCAACGCTCGGCTACCCTCTGAGCGGCTTCGATGATCTGCCTTAAGGATTTTTCTCCTATGCCTCCCTTCAATGCCATTGGATCCTAAATATTGAAAAAGAAATTTTAAATAGTTTACCTATGTAATTCATTATTATATAATTGAGAATTATTTGATATTACTTTGTGATATTACTTTGTATATTCATGGCAATAAGTAAGAATGATTGATTGTTCGTGATACGTAAACAAAATAATTACAGTAAGAAACTTTTAAACGCCATTATAACGTCTAAAAAAGTGATAAACGTAGATATGTGTTCGGAGTTTGTAATATCAAGCATAAAAGTTTACAAGGTTTTACAGAATAAGCGTAATATACTCCGTCTCTTTTAACCATTCGAGAAGCCTCGCATTCGCTTAAAAAAGATGATGAAAGTAGACTCCCAGGACAATCTAGAAGCTGGTAGGCGTTTAGAAGAATCGAAAGATAGTACCAACTTTAGAAACAGCATAAGCAAACTAGAGCTCTAGCTTCTTTAACAAAGTTGTAAACATAACCTAACTTCAACAATTTATTGCCGATACGGATAAACAATATCAAAATCCATTAAATCTACAAAATTAACTTAGTAAAACTGTTTAAAAGTTTACTATACGAAGAACAGAAACATTTCCAAACAAATTTCCCACAAACCGAAAAAAAAAATGAGGATATTACCATTAACCAGTCGTTCGCCGCGTTGATCTTATTCTGAATCGAACTCTGAAGCTTCTTAAGCACCGTCAGGTTATCCAAATCCGACTGTTCCTCGTCGTAGCTCGTCAACTGCAGCACCCGGATTATCTCATTTATTTCGTCGCTCATCCTAGCTGCTAAATAATTTCTATTTTCGGCGGCCTCTTCGATTCCCTTTCCGCCCTGCGACACAATATGGATGTAAATCTTCATCGAGCAGATCAAAATCGGCGCCAGAGTTTTCACTTGTTCCAAACAACGGATCAAAATTTCCGCGTGAACCTAAAAATATATATCGTTTGAGTATTTTGAAAATAGAAAAAACGTGTTTTGTTTAAGGTTTGTTTACCTGATGTGTTAACTCTTTTTCTCTCGCGGATACCTCTCGGGAGACTTTGCTTAAGCAAGGGCTGAGGTCCCGCAAGAATTGTACGAGTTCTTCCATTGTTTCGATCACTTCGGCGACAGCGAGGTAATCTAGGACTCTGGTGCACTCTCGGAGAATTTTTCGTACTTCTGATTCGTCGAAACATAACAATAAAGCTGAAGTTGCCTGAAGAAAATTAAACAAAGAATTTTAAAAAAATGTGTGGTAAATTCCAACATTTCTTGAGCTAATTTTGTTCAAATTAAATAACAGTTTGCGTAAATACGCAAACTGTTTACTGTTTTTTTCGTAATATATGTGTGCTGTTTTATTAGCGTAATGATTAGAGGTTAATAAAATGATTGCGAAGGTCAGTAGTGAGTACAATGGCTCATGATAACAGTTTATTTTATTGTAGAAATTTTGACTACAGAAAAATGTATTATGTGCTATTATATGAAATCATTTCTATAATTTTAAGTGTGACATAATGTGTTTGAATGTATCTGAGGATATTTTTTAGCTATCTATTTATAAAAACTTAAGCAATACATATTCTAAATTTAGTAACTATATTAGGAAAAAGGCAACAAAAACTTTTTGTGTACTTCAAATTATTCTACCTACAGTTTCATGGAAAGATTGAAATAAAATTTTAGATGAGACTTAAAATTCCTTAACTAAGTCAAATTTAATTGGAATATATATTATAAACGCTTTTGACTATAACTACGTGATTTCTCTTCATAACAAAACAATTTATAAATCGTTTTAAAGGTACGTCTTTCTACTTACTATGTTTGAACAAAGAAAAACAATTGCAATTTTGGAAAACACACATAAAATGAAAAATTCATTGAAATCTGATGAACGTTTTGAGTTCGTATTAAGAAACCAATAAACATACAACAAATTATTTGTATAACAGTTTAATAACAACGAAGCTTTTTCGAAAATTAAAATAAAAAGTTCCTTCGTCATATGTACACTTTTCAGTATAAGAAATCCCGTATCAAACCCAATTTACGGTGTTATTCTTGGGTAAAAGTATACACACGAGTACATTTTAAAGTACTTATGTAACATATGTGTATGTAACGCATTTTTACTCGCGAGTGTCTTGACATCTCGAACTTGTTTTGTGGCAAGTCATGGTTCGAGTTATCGAAGTTCAACTCTATATATGATTACCTTTAGCATGCTTAAAATTTACGAATAAAGAAGCGTCATAAGTACCTGTAAAATTCCACCGCTTCCTTCAATAAGCCGTTTTCTTGCAGGTCCGGAATAAGGATCTTGCTTAAGCATAGCGCTGGCCTCTTCAAGTAGCTTCGACGCCCTCTCGACTCGCACCAAGGCCGAGGGCATGTCTTGTCTGAGTATAGCATCATCGGAACTGTTGATGGTTTCTCGGCCGACCTAGCACAGGAGGTAAAGTGTTCTTCAGATTTGCTTTTTCAATATATTAAACAGAAAGAATTATAAAGAATTATAACCGAACTTAACGAATTAAAATTTGTTTGGAATAATGAATAACTTTATTATTTATTATTAAAATTCATACCTTGACGAGATTTAGCACAGCATTACTCACAACCTTTACTGGTTGTTCCAAATCTGGCATAGCATTTCCATCTTCTGCTTCTTCGTGTAGTATGACCAGCCTGGACACCTGAAAGAATAAAGAGAAAAAATGTTAATTTTTTATGAGCGCAATTTAGAATAATTAACGTTATTATTCACTGTTTGAGGAATTTTAACTTCCTTAGATAATTCAATCACGAGCAATTTCTAATTCAGTGTATCAAAAACTACTGACTTCTTTTGACATTTCGAAACAAATTTATTAATACAAGTAACGTTGCTTTTGATGCCATCCTTCGTAATCTACAAAAATAGTTTGTCGAAATGACCTATTATGAATTTTCCGTCAAGCTCTCAATTGTCAATTATTTTAAAAACAAAAGGCTTTCACACAATACTAATAGTATGTTAGTACTTTCTTATGTAAAATAAGATGTAGATTCGGAAAATGTAACCCCATATAGAAGGTGTTCCATAAAAATAAACTACTTTTGTGGCAAAAACTGCCACAATAAATGTACCTACCACAGTTATTTACTTAATCTAAAAAGAATCCAGCATAACCTTAGATTATTGTATTTATGAATTTATCAAAACAGTCATATTTTCAATATAAATCGTAAACAAATCATAACTCTAAAAATAACATAAGAATTTTTATGAAACTTGCTATAATTATTTATGATGCATCAATAAACAGTATAAAGGTCCTAACAAGACATAAAACTCCCTCTAAAGGAAATGCGGATTTTTTGAATTTATCGAAACAGTCATATTTACAATATAAATCGTAAACAAATCATAACTCTAAAAATAACCTAAGATTTTGTATGAAACTTGCTACGATTGTTTATGATGCATCAATAAACAGTATGAAGGCCCTAACAAGACATGAAACTTCCTCTATAGGAAATGCTGATTTTTTTGAATGTATCGAAATAGTCATATTTTCAATATAAATCGTAAACAAATCATAACTCTAAAAATAACCTAAGAATTTTTATGAAACTTGCTACGATTGTTTATGATACATCAATAAACAGTATAAAGACCCTAACAAGACATAAAACTCCCTCTAAAGAAAATGCTGATTTTTTGAATTTATCGAAACAGTCATATTTTCAATATAAATCGTAAACAAATCATAACTCTAAAAATAACCTAAGAATTTTCATGACACTTGCTACGATTATTTATTAAGCATCAATAAACAGTATAAAGGCCCTAACACGACATAAAACTTCCTCTAAAGGAAATGCTGATTTTTTAAATTTATCGAAACAGTCATATTTTCAATATAAATCGTAAACACATCATAACTTTAAAAATAACCTAAGAATTTTTATGAAACTTGCTACGATTGTTTATGATGCATCAATAAACAGTATAAAGGCCCTAACAAGACATAAAACGCCCTCTAAAGGAAATGCTGATGCTTTGAATTTATCGAAACAGTCATTTTCAATATAAATCGTAAACAAACCATAACTCTAAAAATAACCTAAGAATTTTCATGAAACTTGCTACGATTATTTATTAAGCATCAATAAACAGAACAGTATAAAGGCCCTAACAAGACATAAAACTTCCTCTAAAGAAAATCCTGATTTTTTGAATTTATCGAAACAGCCATATTTTCAATATAAATCGTAAACAAATCATAAGTCTAAAAATAATCTAAAAATTTTTATGAAAATTGCTACGATTGTTTATGATGCATGAATAAACAGTATAAAGGCCCTAACAAGACATAAAACTCCCTCTAAAAGAAATACTGATTTTTTGAATTTATCGAAGCAGTCATATTTTCAATATAAATCGTAAACAAATCATAACTCTAAAAATAAGCCAAGAATTTTTATGAAACTTGCTACGATTGTTTATGATGCATGAATAAACAGTATAAAGGCCCTAACAAGACATAGAACTTTCTCTAAAGGAAATGCTGATTTTTTGAATTTATCGAAACAGTCATATTTTCAATATAAATCGTAAACAAATCATAACTCTAAAAATAACATAAGAATTTTTATGAAACTTACTACAATTGTTTATTAAGCATCAATAAACAGTATAAAGGCCCTAACAAGACATTTAAAGTATAGGTATAAAGAAAAAATTAAGATGGTCCTGCAAACAAAAATTAAAAGATGGAAAACCCACCTTAACATGAATAAGGTAAAATAGCTTTAAAATGTGTATGAAAAGTCTGAATATTCTATTACTTTAATAATATTTTCGATTGTAAACATTCCGCCTTGACAATTGAGTAAATTCCAATATATATTGCCAGGCTGCCAGCTTTCAATTATTTATTAATTTGTTATCAAGACTATTTATTGCAGGCTCATTGAATACAACTCTAAAATTTTCGGTGTTTCGAAAACGAAAAGAATTGTAACAAATCACACTACGAAGCTAATAAGTACCATTTATACTTTTTCCAAACGTATTTCTGAAAAGTTGGTCTGTCACATTTTCCCGCTAAATATTGGAAATATGTTCACAGCTAATTAAGTGCTAAGGCAACATTATGTAAACCAGAATAATTTGCGAAGTTATTTATGGGCCAAAAATGCTCCGAGTTACAGATATTGTTTACATCCAACGGTCACAGCACAGAACTATTAAAACATGTATAGTAAAAAAGACTTATGTATTTTATGTGATAAGGAATAATTGTGTGCCATTTTTATTAAGGTGAGAGATATTGTTACTATTGTTATTTATGTATTTATGTTGAAGTTTTCTAAAGGCATACATAGTTCGGTAAATTGTTAGATTCTTTTGTGAGAACTGATAATGTTGTCGCAAATTTACTAATTTATAGATTATAAAATTGATAAACCAGCAATCTAATAGATGTTTGCGGTCACTTCTTTCAATCATTTGTTTATTTCATTGTTTTACAATAACTCTTTCTATGTTACTGTCTCAACCATGCACTAAACATTGACCACGTGTTTAGTTTTTGTCTCCATGCTTTTTGTACACAACTATAACATCTCAATTAACTAGAAATATTATTTATTTAGACTATTTGTCTGAAAGAACATAATTCTCTTTACGATTGTGTTATTTTTATGGAGGATGTCGTTATGTGTCGCCAATTTACCTGTGTTCGTATCCGGTCCAAGTGGCCTCTTGCCAGAACAACAAACCAAAGCTATAAAACATCGGATTATATGCCGCGAGAAGTAAAAATACTCTACTGTTTTCAAGATTTGATAGATTTTGCGTTTGATAGTCGACGACTTTGGAAGAGAACAACTGAAGTATTTGCACCACTGCGTATAGAAATTTAACAAGATAAACTTAATTTTTGATAGATCGATAATCTACATAAATTATACAGAATATGCTGGAAAGATGTACTATCGTGGCCATATATTATGTCCCCTCTTTTGACGTCCATTTTCTCGCAAATCTAGGGGCGAAAAAATTCTGATGCTATCGTTGATTAATATGCTACAACTCATAAAAATTAGAAAGCTGTATATGTTGGCGTTTTCTCGGTTATTCCAAACTAAGAAGAATTGGCGCTGTTTTTGCCCCGTAAATTTCATTCGTACTTTAGCAATTAGTTACTCCAATTATTTTGCAGCGCCACATATGGAACCCATTTGCCATTATGTTGTTTTATGGTTATGAACAGTTTTGAACCTTATTGAAAGAAAATTTTCTATGAGCTTATTTTCATATTCATTTTAAAAATACCTCTATATAAATCTCCATTCTAGCAAATATTTATTCATTAGCTCATTAATTTTATTAGATACAACAAAAATACCAAGAGAGTCAAGTTTTTTTAACCTTTTTGGTGTTTTGTAACCTTTGGCAATAACCAACGAGGTGTTTTCAATGGTCAGGGAGAGAATGAAATGTCGGTCGTCGGAGGATTGATTTTCTCATCAAAGCGCGCGCTGAAGCGGCGGCCAAGTAGGTCATGGATGTTATTGTTTTTTAATAAATCTCTGACTGCGACAGATAGTTATACCGTTGCTTGCACAGAGTTATGTGTATCATTCTAATGTCTTCAATATTGAAATTGCCGCGCTTATAATTGTGCACTGATGTTCTAATTATCGCAAAAGATTTTGTAATCGCAGCATTCATATCGATAGAATTGTTGGATGAGAATGCTAAAAAAAAACGTGTCCACACTAAAAATATCAAAACAAAAAATATGAATACTAACTGAGGTCATCAGTTTTGTCATTTCGCAATCTAAGCAAATTAATAAAAGCAGGAAAAACCATTACTTCACGAAAGAAAACTGTGCTTATTTTCTTACTCATTAGTCATTACGGTTTATTTCTATTGGTCTATGGGCGGTGATGATACTAAAACAAATCGTTTGTTTCTGTCGGTATTTTTTACTAATACGTGTCAATTTTATTTTATAGAATTACCCTTTTTATATAAAAATTGAATTTCTGGCCTTCAGTTTTAGTAGACGTATGACGTTTTCAACATATTTTTATGGCAACCCCGTATTTTTCATATTGAATTTGATTAAAACAACGCAATTAAGAATTATAGATAAATAATTATAACTTTGGGAACATCGATTTGCCTGGCCACATCGGACTAATTTTAGTAGAAGTTCGGACAATCACAACGTTATATGGACTTATTTCTTTTTCTAATTCCATAAAAAGTTACAGTCGTTTGAAATATGAACAAAATCGTATTTTAAACAACTTCTTTTAGAGCTGTAAAGCATAAAAACAATAAGACCTCATGACACTCCTTATTCAGAATAACACTACTTTCTAAAAGAAAATCACTGAAACTTTTATGTGAATTTGTTTTTTCCATTATTTTTTAATGAATTTATTTTAATTATTTTCAACTATTATTCATTTGACAATATTTTGGAGACTGCGGCGAACTTAATAATAAAATTATAAACCCCTAACCACAACAAGTATTTTAGAAACCTAAATACGTATTTCAGCAACTATGTTGCTATCTTCAGTAGAAACTAAAAAAAGAAAGGAGAGATAAGCACTTCATAGTATCTTTACTGGATATTGTCCAAGCAAATCACTAGTGGAAGTGACGTCCATGTTAAAAATTAGCCTATATATATATACCCATTTGTTGGTCACACCTCAGTGAATTTTGATCATTGAAGCGTAAAAAACATGTTTTAATTAAAGCAGGTCAAACAATGGCGAACTAGGTATAGGACCCCTGTCTGAATTTATTAATTTATCTCTATTCAAGTGAATAAAGATACTTTCCAAGCTGTTTAGTTCCCTATTATTTGACACAGCTTTTACAAGTTTTAAGTCATCTACTACTACTTTATGACCTGTGTCTAAAATATGTTGAGCCACACTAGGTTTTTCAAAACGATTATATTTAAAATGAGCTACATGTTCTTTGAACCTAGTTAAATTGTTCTTCTAGTCTGGCCTACGTATTATTTTTCACAGTCATGACATTTGATACAATATAAGTATACCAGATTTATCAAGTACATCTACCTTATCCTTTGGGTTTCCAAGAAGGTTTTTTATGCTATTATGAGTCGAATATGCTATACAGAGATTTTGTGATGTAAAAATATTCCTCAAACCCCTTGTATATGCACAATCGAACGGTATTTTAACATATTTCTTCTTTTCTACAGACAAAGTATTTAAAGTAGATCTTTGATTTACATACATTTTTTGATTCTGCTTCTTAATCATTCTATCAACTATTTTCTCAGGGTACCCATTATGTATGACAACATTCTTAATAAACAATAATTCTTGCTGATATCTATCTGCGGACAATGGAAATTTCAATAACCTATTTACTAAACAACTAATAAAAGATAATTTTTGTTGAAAGGGATGCTGCGAATCATTAGGGATAAACCTGATTGTGTTAGTATCTTTCCGATACACGTCAATTTCTATTATATTTTTGCTATTCCTGACTACCAGAGTATCTAAAAATGGAAGTTGGCCGTTAACTTCTTGTTCTACAGTAAAGTTAATGGTGTTGAACTTAGAATTCAAAACGAGAAGAAAATCTTGAATACTGCCCTTCTTGGTGTCAAAAATGGCAAAAATATCGTCGACATACCTAACCCATGTCTTAGGGAAATATGGTGTTATAGACCTTACATTGGTTTCAAATCTGCTCATAAACAAGTTGGCAATAAAAGGTGAGAGACAGTTACCCATTGCAGTTCCCTCAAGTTGTTCAAAAAACTTTCTGTTTATTTGAAAACAATTTTGAGAGATACAAAGGGCAGTCAACCTTACATATTCATCTATTTCTACGGGTCAAAGTTGTTATTGCACAATAATTCCCTAAGAAACTCCAAAGTTTCCGGAATAGGCACACTACACACATAAAAATTTTACGGAGTGAATTCGCACGTAGTTAATCGTACACAAAAAGGAGTGAAATTTTCTTCGAAAATCAGTTGATTGTATCTTAAAAATTGTTGTTATACATAATTTCGGAGTTAATTTAACTACACAGCAGGTAGTTGAAAATAGTTGATATCCGACAAGGTGAAAATTTTCACCGGCTCCAGCACGACGGTGTGAAATAAAAATTAACACCACCCAGGGTGTTGAAATAACTGAGAAAACGAGAGAAAATACTTTTTTTATGCATTCAAACTCCGCGTGGAGTGAACAATTTCCAAAATGGTACGATTTATTTCAAAAAGTGAAAAATTTGCCCTCTTGGCAACAACAGTACGTCATAACGTCGCCACGAAGGCGGTCGCTTCGCAGTTCGGCCACGGGACTTGTGCTGTAGGTTAGGAGTGAGGTTAGTTTTTGATTACATACTTGTAATATATGACATATTAGTAACCTATTTGGCATGGAGCAGTCTATTTTCATCTCCGTGTTAAATACGAAAACAATAACAGAGAAATTTTAGGTTTCGTCGCATTTAATACGACAAGTATGTAACGACAGGTAGGTACTTGTGCGTTGTATATTACCCATTGGTTATGGTCACAAGCTTTTATATTTTTGAACATTTCAGCTACATTATAATCATAGTGACTGTCATTGAAGATTGAGACGTATTGACCGCACCCTGTGCCAGGGGATGAGGTTTAATTACCAATGAATAAAATATATGTTCGTAAGTTTTACTTACTACGAATGTATCTGATAAGTATTAATTCCCATTTGTATTACAGTTTTCTTGTCTTAAAAATTAAGTATAGAAGAAGAAACCGCACATTTGTAGGAGAAGTCACCAACAACTTGCCACAAAGGTACAGTGATACATTTTAAGCAATGTAAGATATATTTTCAAACAAAATAGTTATTGATATTGCAGCTTGAGACATATTTACCGCCTCCGTGTGCCAGGGGGTGGAGTGACAGTAAAACTGATACATGTTTAGTCACGTAAGTATTATTTACTACATATACAACTGATACGCATTAATTTGGTTTTGTATTACAGGTTTCTTTACCATTAGAACTTAAAAAAGGAAGAAGTGGAGCATTGCCTGTTGCAGTTGACAGACAAGACGGTGTACTACTGATTATTATTTATAGTATATTTATATGTAAGTATTGTGGAATAGATATAATATTGAACAAAATAAAGGATTGATATCTAAATTACATGAGTATTTAAATTAATAACTTTTCTGTGTTACAGTCACTGTCACTAAAAAACAACTAACTAAACTGTTGTTTCTTATTGACTAGTGATCAGAACACAGAAAACTGATTAATTGGCATATTTTTTATTTTTGCTGGCCCCCGCATCATTTCTCCCTTTGGTATAAATTTAACTCCGTATAGGATAATTTTAACACCCGCGCGGTGAAACAACCAACTCCCTAAAGATTTATTTTCAACTCCTTTTCAAATAATAATAACTACAAAAGGGGTGAATGTACTCCCTAAAAATTCAACTCCGTCCGATCTAACTACATGCGCAAATGGTCGCGAGGGAGATCCATAGCGGTGTTGAATCGGTGTTAAATCCAACTCCGTATTTTTATGTGTGTAGGAAACAGTGAAGCAACATCGAATGAAATCAACAATTCGCCATCCTCTAATTTTACATTGTTAACCTTATTGATAAACTCCAATGAGTTATTAACAGAGAAGCTTGGTTGAGGAACAGGTAAATTGTTGAACTCATTCGATAACCATTTCGCTAACTGGTAAGTAGGTGAGTTAATACCTGATACAATAGGTCTCACTGATTTACCAGGTTCACTGAGGTGTGACCAACAAATGGGTATATATAGGGTAATTTTTAACATGGACATCACTTCCACTAGTGATTTGCTTGGACAATATCCAGTAAAGATACTATGAAGTGCTAATCTCTCCTTTCTTTTTTTAGTTTCTACTGAAGATGGCAACATAGTTGCTGAAATACGTATTTAGGTTTCTAAAATACTTGTTGTGGTTAGGGGTTTATAATTTTATTATTATTCATTTGCTTCTTATTATTGTAATGGGTATTACTTGTTTTCTTCCTTCATTTTCTTAACTTGTTTAACTTGTTTACTTTCTTTTGCTTTTCTGAATAATTTTCACCTATCTTTCACTGTGCTGTAATTTTGTAATTTTATTAGGAATTAATAAACAAATAGTCTATATGAAACTTTTTAGTTAGAATAACATTTGCTTCCCAAAATATATGCTAGGCTTACGATTTTTTTCTGGTATTAGTTCAACCGATATACAAAATTCTATCCCAACTACTTTTATCGTATAATCATACAGAAATCAAAATCATAACAACTTTTTTACTTCGGTTACAAGTCGTTCAGAAATAGAACAGTATTCCTCCAGTATTTTTATTTGTTCCTTAGTTTGTTCATCGGTAAATCTGAGAATAGTAGAATTGAGTTTTTCTTTACTTTATTTTTTTCGTAGTCGTCCCAATTTGATCATCAGGAGTCATCAGCGCTGATCAAAATTCCGCGATGCGTAAACAATTGAGCACAATTTGATTCAATAAAACTTCCTAGCTGAACGAATGCGCTAATAGGCGAAAATAATCAGTTAATTGGAAACAGAGCGATGAAAATTCAATCTTCAATCTCTCTCTTGCATTACTCTCCTGTTTTAGAGCTACGTCATGTGTATTTATAATAATTACTATTTGTACGCAGCTAGAGAATAACTTGCGCGCATGATTATAATAAACAATATGCAGAAACCGCAACTGATTGCGCTATCAAAACAATTAACGACATTGTTGACAATTTTAATAATTTTTATCTGGTTTCCCGAAAATCCAGGAAGTCCTGGAATCATTTAGGAAATTAATCAATTAGGAAATTCATTGCAACTAACCTGCTATTTGTTCTATAGGTTCATTCAAAACCGTTTCTATGTTTTGTTCCACAACTTACGCAACCCGGATGTGTGTATTTGTAAAAGAAACATTTAGAATTAAAGTGTTATTTATGGAAACATGGATTCCTGCGAGCCGAACATGTGTAGACATGACATTTATGTAACTTGACACTGACAGTTCTGGCTTTTTTTAATAAATGATTTTCTATTCAGTAAAAATACTCATAAATAAACGATCGACGGAAAATAATTATTATTTGATATACTTTTATCTAACATAAACAAAATAATATCAAAAACATAACAGACGCTAACTAAATATAAATACATGGTGATTCATTTTAAGGAATGTCGTGAAATATCTTTATAGGAAAGCTTTTTGCAAACCTAATAAGCTGAATTAATTAAAAAAAAAACATTCAGTAACTTTTTATTACTGATATTTTAACACATCCAAATACATAATGTCATAAAACAAGTTGTTTGAATACTTTTGTTTATCGTGAATAGTAGAATAGTAGTAGAATAAAATTAAAACAAAACGGCATCTAAGAGAATAAAAAATCAACACATAACCTTGAAGATCATTACCATAACCATGCTGATTGGCCATAAGCCAAAATTGACGACATTTCAAGTATCAACAAACATATTATGCGAACTGCTGTATTTACAATTGGCAAATATTTGTATTGTGATACTGACACAACATAATTTCGCAATTGTTAATATTAGTTTTCGTGACTATTACGCTACTTCCGGTCATACCGGAAGTTGCGTAATAAACAAATTCTAGTTTCAAATCCCCGCGCTATACGTTGTTTGCAAAAAGCATAGATAATTTAAGAGTTTTATTATGAAACTGCACTTAATACATTGTGTAAAAGGCTATAACTTTCAAATAAATAAACTTGGACCCATGCAGTTTCCACGGGTCAATTTGTAATTTAACAGAATTTGAAAAACTGGAAATACATACATATTTCAAATTTGTAGCTTCGGCCATTTCCTAAAACTTTTATTTGGAGTCTGTGTTGTAACTTTTTTAGAAAACGAGTTATTGAGAAGTTTAGTTTGTTTTTGTACATACTGTATAATATCACAAATCGTTATACATGCTCAATAAATCAGTGTATGATTTGTTTATTACATAATACAGATCGGTTCCTGCCTTTGCGTTGGACGACAAGACTGATAACACTTCCCATCCATCACTTCAATTTGTCATTTGATAATTTTCTAAGAACTGATGATTCACGACGAAAATATTGAAATCTAAACAAACCCAACAGTAAACTGTTGAAAATCCCCAAGTTTTGCTTTCACCATGCGTATGACCAATTTTAACTTTTCGTCACTTTTCTCAGGAATTTACTACTCGAGAAATTACATGCTTAAACCAATTTTGCTAAACTGTGATGTTTGAATAACTTCTGAATATTTTGCTTTTTTATTTATCCGATATCTGAATTATTTTGCTAGAATTTATTGTGCCGTTATTTCAACATTTGGTTAAGTTTCACTTATGTTATACATTTAATTTTTTACTTCGGGTTATCTGTTAATTTATGATAATTTCTCATTTGCAAAATCCTTGAAAAATGCATAACAACATTGCTATTATCCGCACTCGAAATACACATTGACTTTGTAAACACCATGGAAACACCAAGCTGTTTCAATATTGTTTCACATAGCGTACGCGCGCGCGTGTTTCTCCTCCTCATCGCATTCTCCATGCATTTGCGTAAGGAATTGACGTTTCGCAACCGCTGACGTTCTGGATACTGTCAAAAGTGTCAAAATTTCCTGGCTACCTACTATTAATGTAGACACGATTTCGATCAAATAGAATTTGCTCCTGCAGCTAAACTATTAATTTTACCAACAAATTTCATAGACATAAATTATACAAAATGTCCTCTACTTTAATTTATTATTTAACCATTTTGACGAAACTACAGAAATAGCAGCTCATTTGCAAAATCCTTGAAAAATGCTTAGAGGAAACAGCCAGTTCCTTTCGACCCTTTTGAACCAAAACCTTTTCAGCTCTAAGTTTGGTCATAAAACTTCTAAATCATATTGCATTATGATAAAGTAAAAAAAGTTATTGAAAATGTAAGTAGATATAGCAAAATAGGACAATAAAGAACAAATATAAATCAAGAAAAAATGCAAAGCAGTAAGAAAATGGAATAAAGTTATCCATTGTGTTTTTCAAACTGTTGAATAACTGAGAATATGGTAGAATATACAGGGCATTCCATAAAAAACAGGCAATTTTTATACAACTGTGATAAAACTTCCAATTCTAGTTTTATGAAAAATTCAGCGGTTCTCAACAAGTTAACTCCTATTATTTCATCATTTTATAGATAAACGAATAGCTGTAACTTTTATGTTTACAAATTTTTCTTTATTTTTAATTGATCATTGTATTAAATAACAATGCGATATATTTAATTAAAATTTATAATGTCTCTCACTAGCATATTTTCTAGAGTAACTTCCTAGTTTTTGTGTTTAGATTAAAAGTTTACTGAGAAGACTCTGTATAATAAATTCAGTGTTTCTATTTCGTATTAAAAAAAAATTGATTTAAAGATGAAAAATATACCTAGATATACTAAAATAAGTAGTAATTTGACCTTTTACAATATGTATTATAGCCAGGGTCTGATTTTTGTGTTAACTTCATAAAACTGTTAACATTCTTCAACACAAAAGTTTCCTTGGACCTTCTATAATCGTATGTCTGTGGTTTGTAAGAAAATCCAAACACCCAATTACAGTAAAAATATATAGCATAGCGTGGGCGAAAAATGTTACATATTAACATAACGTAGGCCGTGGAAATTTAAAAATTGTGTGTAGACGTCACATTAGCGATATGCACAACCATTTTTGGTGTGGGCATTAAAAATGCCCATTTTTCCAATCAACACCTGTTCGTAATTTTCCAAAAACGAAAAAATAACCTCTACGACGATAAAACACAATAAATTTGAATTACTTTTACCAATTTTAGGTTATGATAACAGAAGACGATCGGTTAAAAGCCCAAATTTAAACAAACGAATAGTCAAAACAATCTCAAGAGAATCAGAGAGCACCCAGAGAGGTGTGGTTCTCTAAAATTAGTACGACAAATCGGAACTTAGGGATATAAATACACCAAATAGACGTGATGACTAACTCTTAACTAAACGAAAACCGCCTAACACAAATTACTCTAAAAATAACACAGACATAACCTCGAAAATAACCAAAAATCTCGAAAAAAAACCTCTTATTTTTTATTTTTACCTGTTGTGCAACGGGTTCCAGGATGGATTCAATTGTTTTCGTATGAAACACGGGCATTTTCACTCACTATTCTGTCCGCCAAAAATCGCACGGTCACTAAAATCCTAATTGTTAAACCTAACGCGGAGGGCAAAGGAAACGCGAAAAAACCGCTACTACTAAAACTTCCGAAAAACCGAAAACAAACACAACGTAGGCGCGTCAGTTTCCCAAGCGAACTAAGGAAAAGACGATCGTCTTGGCAGATATAAATAGACGCGTGCGCGCCATCTCTTGGCCGATCACCTGAGATAACGCGACTACCTGCGCGGGCGGCAAATTTGAATCATCGTAACCGCAGATAAGAGTTTCGATGTGGTTTTTGCGTAAAAAAGGATGACATTTTTAAGAAATCATGACTATAATTGTATATTAATATACCGAATCACAGAAAAGACGTTAATCTTTTACAATTCCTACATATTATAAATGAATAAACTATAAACATCATACAAATATGTTGTTTTTTGTGTCCGATTTTGATTATTTTTTTGGCAAATTGTAAATAAATACACCAATAATAAAAATATACCTTTTATACGTTGTATATCTTTTAAATCAAGTAACTATTGAGTTCTGTGTCCTTGTTTGACAGAAGAATGCATTTTTTTGACTTTATGCTGTTTTTTCAGCAATGCTTTTCGCAAAATCTAGGCTCAAGTCCAACTTTTACCCTTCAGATTCAGAATCTACGAAACAACATACGAGAAACTGTTATCATTTGTTAGATTCTGTTCATTCTTGGCCAGGATAGTCACGTATAGCTTAGATTACCGTTTTTTATTTTATCAAATTAACTATTTTAAAATATGTGAAATGCGCTGATATCTAGACTCAAATGTTAATTGATTATTTTGTCTGTTATATTAGTAACTTCGGTATGTAGAATTATTTTTGGAAAATAAAATGAAACGTTGGTTATTATTTTATTTTAAAATGATGCTGTCCATCATGAATTACCTTTTTATACAAAAATAATATACCGGGTGATTCAATTTCGAGCCTCACCATGGGGATCTCGCTTATTAGTGGAGATAGAGCCTATGTTTAAATTTGGCAAAGTTTCGTATTTTTCTGTTGACCAATTACCTGAAAAGAAAATTAAGCTATCATTTTTAATTTTTAAGATATCCGAAACTTTTGAACAAGGAATGCAGTGTTATTTTTTAATTTGAAATAACATCATTATTTTTTAAAATAATAACTGGAGCTTGGTTACAGACCGGCGCACATGGGGTATTAGACCCAAAAAGCTGGCCATAAATCAAATTTCTAAATTGTTAAATTCCAAAAAGTAAACCAGTTTCTGGGATAGGTAAAAGACAGCTGAAGAGATAGCTGAACATAGATGCACATAAGTTGACGGTCTTAAAAACGGTTGCAATTTTGTATTTTAACGATAAATGTTACTTTTTTGTTATACATTCTTTAGAACCAAGTATGAACTTTCATTCGACATTATTTTTATTAAAATTAACCCACAATTTTGTTTATTGCAGGGCCGAGAACATTTGTTGTTATAAAAAAACAGTTTTATGCAGAACTTGAGTATTTTAGTTTAGTGTTTAGCTTTGTTAAGCTTTTGAAAGTGGTTCAAATTATAGTATACATATTAGACACTACAACTACTGGAAAATCTGCTGCGGATAGGTGCGGATGCGGTTTTTGTGATTTTATTTCTAATACGTTGTAAAGGAAAATCCAAAAATTGATGTACCGGCTTATATGTAATTTGGTGCAATTTCTTGATACCGTGATAGTAGAGGTAATTTAGAACATATTTAACTGGATATTGACAACTTTATGTTCATCTTAATGCATCTTGTATGTTGTAAATGCCGTAATGTACGTATATTTTTCCGTTTTGGATCATGTATATCAAACAACCCCGATGACCTAGACCCTTAAAAATCATGCAAAAAAACCTTAAACTTTGTACTTGTATATGCATTTCTTGGAAATTGGTTGCTTGAAGCCAATCGGATTCATATGCAAGGCAAGAAAATACATCGAAAGCACCTACTCGCATACACAGTTCACTGGTTTAAATTGGATTCTTGTTGAGGAGAGACAATTAGTAAGTTTGCGAATAGAAACTCGTTAGGCGTTTTCGATAAATGTGTTTATGCGGAATGCGAATGCGGGTTCAAAACATGCGTATTAGGGTCATACCACTAAAAAACGACCGTTTCAGCTTGAAGTATGATCAAATTTCGAAAGTTATCATGGAAACAATAAGTATAAATATTAGACAATTTTGAAATAATACTAAAAATAATAGATTTTATAGTGATAAATATGGTAAAATAGGTTCTTAATTGCCTCTACTATCACGTCTTAAAAGGAATGCATCGAACGGAAAACAGCATGAATAGCATATGTTTCAATACACAATATCGACTGGTGTAAACTTTCATTTTCTTCCTCTACCACTAATCTTCTAAAACATTTTTCAGGATTTTTCAGACCCAAATATGTTATCTCATATAACTCAAAAAGGACATGTATTGTTCAATTTTAAATCCGTATATACTGCGTATTTAAACTTGACGTGCCATATATTATTTTATGAATTTGACACGGTAAAACATAATAGAAATAAAATCACAAAAAATATTGATGACATATGTTGTAGTAAAAGGTGTAGTGCAGTGAAGAACAACAGTTTGCTGTTTCCTATTTTGTACTGTTTTATTGTGTTTATTAAGTTATTAACCTTAAAATTCTTAGTTTGCAGGTTAAAATTTTATACATAAATAAAACAACACATCTAAAGCCTTTTTAGGTGAAAAAATTATTTTGGCCAGGTTTTCAGGTCAAATACCCCACTGTGCGCCGGACAGACAAAGAGTGCTTTAGATTAACAACATTCAGATTGTAAAAGAAGCAAGTTTTTAACAATTGTTTTATAAAATAATGAATAAAATAATAAAATAATGTTATACATTGCGGAAATGAGAAAAAAACACGACTATCGGAAAATGCCAAAATTCAACATGGCGCCCCCATAAGAAAAACAAAAGTTGGTCATGGTTACGCCGCCATCTTTGATATTATTTCAAATTAAAACATGACACTGCACGCCTTTTCAAAAAGTAGCCCTACAATGTTTTTGTTTCAAATGTCTAGCTACTCTCGGTTTTGAATAAAAAAATAAAAACGATATCTTAACATTTCAGTTTTTTGCGTATGTCTTCAAAATGAAAAATGATAGCTTAAATTTCTTTTCTGATAATTGATCAGTATAAAAATACGCAACTTTTACTTGTAATAAATTGTAATTTCCTATTTATTTTTCTAACATTACCAGATGTTATTCATTGAACATACAGTAAACAAATTCAACTTTTAAAGTTTCTCATATAACGAAAAACTTGACAATTATACTTTTAGAACACCATACCAGCATTTCGGTTCTAATAAAACTCTTCTTTTTTGAAAACTTTAAAATCCTGTGAGATTCTCCATAAATTTGTTTGTGTTGAAATAATAACCAAATTCGGATAAATATCACTAAAGTTATTAAACTTTAAAGCTGAAATCTGAAATTGATACAGATGATTTGTAACTTATATAGTCCTGAAAGTCCTGAAAGAATCAATAAAATCGGTCGAAGATTACTAAAGTTATTTAACATCAACATTCATCAAAATATAAAAGCTGATTAATTCAACTATACATACTACATAACCTATACCGTTATTCAATCCAAACCACTAATTGTACAACGTTTACGTGAATAGACCGAAAAAGTCCGTACAAACCCGGATATAACGAACTTTCAGTGCTACATTTAGTTCGTTATACCCGGGTTATGTTAGTGACATCTATTGGTGTACTCACCTGACAAACCGCGCGTACCTGAGCGCCAAATTCAAATCACCGACACAGCAAAAACAATCTCGATTCGATGCTTGGAAATCTGACTTGTTCTGCGGTATTTTTTGCGGATTGTCAGAGTAGATAGTGGCTTCCTTTTTTTCCTAATCTCCCACAGGATGCAGCCCGGTCCGGAAGCTGGAAGACAGAGATAATGAATTCAAGTTCGCAGTCTCCAGTCAACAAGAATATTTAGAACCCGATGGATTGATTTATTGTGCGCGCCAAAGACTTTGTGGTGTTTCTTCTTTTTAAATTTAAGTTTTTTGTGGTTTTTGAGTGCGTTTTTTGTGGAAATAAACTAAGATGGAAGCTAGTTTTCGTACGTTGTTCTTGGTGTTGTTGTTCTGTGTAGTGGTAAAAGAGTTAAATTGTTTATTATTGCGGCAGAAGAAAAGTAAGGATTTCGTTACACAGCTGTACCAAATTTTAAATAACTAAAATTAACTAAATTATCGTTTGTTCGTTTTGTTCCCCTAGCAACTGCTTTTACTCCCCGCGTAAAGAGTTTCACTACCAAAAAATCTAATTTCTCTTATTTTTTCTTTGGTTAGTGTGCAGTCGATTGACCTTAAAGAATGGGAGGGTGCGATACAGACCGAAGACGTTTGCTCAATTTGCTTGTGCCAGAGGTTACGTATTGCTTGGAGATAGGTATAGCAAATGCACCAACGGCGTATGGGATAGCCCGACTCCAGCTTGTATAAGTAAGTCGACAAGTAAATGTTTGAAGTTAGTTATTGAGTTATATGAGGTATCGGCAATAACAAATTCTATCGATTCAGAGCCCAACTGCAAAATGCCGAAAGCTCCAAATTTCGGCCTGATATATCCTAGCTATGGGAATGCATTCATCAGGTTTTTCTGCAATCCGGGGTATGAAGTTTCCGGTCCGACTTATGCCTACTGTGATGGAGCTCAATGGAACACACATATGCCTTCATGTCTACGTAAGTATTGAAAGTCTTATGATTATTCAAATGATCAAATAATGAAAAAAAGTAATTTTGTTTCTTTTTCAATTTTCTTCTACGGCTAAGAAAAAACGCCTTTGAATACGTCGATTTTTTACTATAAAAATACACATTTTTATGTAATTGATTTAATGGTAGCGGAAGAAAATTTAAGGCTTAACGACCATAATTGAAATTGCAAATATTGATAACTTTGAGTTGCATGGAGGTTGTAAATGGAATATAAAATGTACTCTGGAACTTTATTTGCCCTGAATACGAACGCGAACTCAAAATTACGAAAGACATCCGGAAAAGTGAGGTCAAATGTCAAAACTGTAATTTTAGAAACATTAGTAAATGTATGCCATTTGAATTCAATCTCCCTGAAACCTCAAAATCTGTATAAAATGCACAATGTAACACTAATTTTCAACTATTTTTTTCTAGAAAAATTTTCCTATGCACGGTCATCATACTATTATATGCTGTTATTAAGCCAATAGTGTAATTTAACAAATATGTCGATTACGTCTTAATTCAAAAACCATTGAAGGTCGGAAATTTAGTTTACGATAAATATGTGTACATGTTTTGTTAATTCAAACCCGAGTTTTTTTAAATAACAGACCGATTTAGAGATTTTGTCATGTTTCAATACTTTGTGTTCTCACTGTATAATAGCGGGTTTACACTATTGTTAATGGCACTATACGCAATTATGATTGCTAAAAAGTTGTAGATCATTTTGCGTGATAAATTGCGTAGTGTAAAATAATTTGAATAACATTGAATATGTAAAATTCAACAAAGGTATGTCTCTGTCTGCATATCGTCTGGTTAAAAGTAAAAGTAACTAACTAACATTTCAAATAATTACAAAAACCTGACTACAATAGAATACCAATCAATATAATGACATTTGCTTTGATTTGACAGATATTTTGACTCTATTGACAGCCTCGTCAAAACGTCAGAGTTTGACAGTTTGACACTGCTGTATAGTATGATAAAGTCATGTGTCTGGCCACATCAGATTTGACTATTTTTAGTTATACTAGTTATACTGGGTCACATAATCAAACTTTTTAATTGCTGTTTTCCATCAAATTTGTTTAAATTAAAGTGTTTTGATTAATTTTACTGTAGATTTTGGCGTTTAGTTTTGTTCATAATTTATTAGTTTTGTTGTTATAGTATTATTTTTTTAATAGAAACGTCGTTCTGCAAATTTTTACAAAAAATAGCGAGGTAAATTTTTGTATTTTTTCCTGAAATTCAGAAAGATTGTTCACAAGCATTTTTAAAGCACTGACAGAGTTGTTTTACCTAAGTGTTGTGAGTTCGTGTGGCTGGATTTAACAGTCAAAAAACCAAATACTTGACTGAAAAATTCACTGAAAAACTAACTTTTTCAAGTTAGTTGCAAGTTTATTGCATAAAGGCAGCAGCAGAACTGCATAAAACACCTTTTTTTCTGTACAACTGGCCTCTCAACATATGTTTTATAAGAAGTAACCGCTATATAAACGCCTATCATTTATTTTCTTACGCAGCTAGCAACATAACAGCCTCAGTATCATGCAGCTTTGAATCGCCGGATATTTGCGGTTGGACTCACGACTTGAACCACAATTTTGACTGGGAACGGTTAAACTTCAAAACACCAAGCGGACACGTTGGCACTGGGCCCAAGTTTGACCACACCATTGGAGAAAACGGCGCAGGTAAGCAAAAAAATAGTCCATTTGAAGGAAATCAATAAAAATCATGGAAGGTGTAAACTTATTCTACACTACAGACCACTGAAGTGGAAGATGTTTCTCGCAATCTACATACACAACAGTAAGAAGGGTATTGCCTCAGATATTCAAAGGATATTTTACAGAAATCTGACGTTTGTTGACTAGAAAACACTTCCGCTTTTCTCCATCTAATCCCATACACGTTTTCAGGTTATTACATGTACATCGAGTCATCGACCAGGAACTACAACGATACCGCAAGGCTGATCTCGCCAGTATACAAGAAACAAGCGACAGACACGTGTCTCGAGTTCTACTACCATATGTACGGAAGTGGTATTGGGGAATTACGAGTCTACATGAAGAAATCTAACGAATCTTGGATGCTGAATCCAGAAAAAGCCATCTTCACCATGTCCGGAAACCAAGGAGACGAATGGTTCAAAGGCTTCGTTGAGATGGGTGCGATAGATAATGACTTTCAGGTCAGTTGAAAACTTGGGAAGTTATGAAACCATGAGAATGTGTATAACACCTAGTCTGATGACTATTTAGCTATATTAATCTAACCTAAATTGCTACGTATAAAAAGTGTTCTATATTAAGTGTTCCCCATTGGTGTAACTTAAATTTAATTTGGATGCTGACGCTTTAAACTTCACACACTGCACGTTGCTCTGCTTTGTTCACCTATCGGCCTTCACTCACATAACACTGTGCTCTGCTTTTTTAACATCACTTCGCCAACTCAAAAGGTTTGGTTCTTTTGAGTCTTCGCACACTGTCACAATTGTCAAGAAGCTGGATTGCCTCGACATTCTGGAGAAGTCTGTTCTGATGATTCTCTGCAAACTTTCCGATTTCGTTCGTTACTAATTCCATCTCAAGATCCCCGTGGAGATTTTTGTTTCTTATATACCACGGTGCACCCGCGATGTTTCTTAGCACCTTATTTTGGAAGCGTTGAATGGTGGTGATATTGCTTGGCTAAGTGCAGCCCCACAGTTGGATACCATAGGTCCACACAGGTTTAAGTATCTGCTTGTAAAGTAGGAGTTTATTATTTGTCGACAAAGACGACTTCCTACCAATAAGCCAGTAATCTTTTTGTATCTTATGCCCAATTCTTCTCGTTTGTTTTTAACATGTGCTTTCCAGCGGAGCTTGGTGTCTAGCGTCATACCGAGGTCTTTTGCCGTGTTCGAGTAGGGTACGGTGGTGAAATTTATTGTAACTGGAACGTATCGTATTCGCTTGTTGGTAAAGTTTATGTGAACTGATTTGGTTTCGTTCAATGTAATTAGCCACCGTTGCATCCAATCACTAATATCGTTGACAGCATTCTGCAGTTTTAGTGTTGATCCTTCAACATTTGTATCTAGTGCCATGATAGCAGTGTCGTCAGCAAACGTGGCAACGGTAACACCATCTGGTTGCGGAAGATCATGTGTATATAGAAGGTAAAGAATTGGGCCAAGTACACTACCTTGTGGTACTCCAGCTTTAATACATTTGAGGATTGAGTACTCATTATCTTGCTTTATGCGGAAATATCTGTCAGAAAGATACGATCCTAATAGTTTGCTATACTCGAAGGGTAGTAGCCGATCCAGCTTATAGAGTAGACAGACCTTCATGCCAAACTTTGTCGAAGGCTTTTGCCACATCCAGGAATATGCAATGAATTTTTCTTCTAAAGTTCTTTCTATGATCATTGTTTTTCTGTGCACCTGATCAATTGTGGAATGTTTGTTTCTGAATCCAAACTGATGCGTGGGTATGATGTTTCTTTCATCTAAGATTGGCTGCAGTCGTTTTGCAACTAGCTTTTCAAACAGTTTTGACAATGTGGGCAGTAAAGAAATTGGCCTGTAGGAGGATGCTTCATTTGGTGGTTTTCCTAGCTTGGGAATCATCACTACCTCCGCAGTTTTCCAAACAGATGGCACATGTGAAACCATGAGAATGAATATAAATTGTTTCTTTTTCTAGATTATTTTCGAAGGAGTTCGAGGCATCAGTTACGTCAGTGATATTGCCATAGATGACGTCAGGTTGATAGAAGACTGCACGCCGGAAACAACAACGATAACCTTGTAAGGCATGAATGGATATAGTTGAGCTCTATTGTTTTTGTTGGAGAATCAGTATTAAACATTCATACACTTTTTGTTAAATGAATTATTTCACATCTATGTCTTAAACACTTAGGCCAAATGCTAGATTCCCATATCGCTTATTGTCGCAGGCAAATATAGAATAAACTGATTATTGTCATTTTAGCACAACCGAAGATTATACAAGGATACCTATGATCTTTGAATCTTGCCAAAATCGCTGTTTCAAGCCTACAAATGTGACCAATGTTGAGCAAGACGCGGTCGTTTGTGATTGCGATGAGAACTGTGAAGAGAGAAGCAGTTGTTGTCCAGATTTTGCTTCAATATGCATCTCAGGTAAGAATATACAAGTACTAGTTGCCCACCTCACAGATTTTCTGACTTTTTGACATTCCTATAGTTTAAGAAGAGAGATTTTTAGATTGACCAAAGCATGCTCGTTCGAACAGTGTTAGTTTCATTGCGATATCTCTTATGGCAGTGATGCCATGTAGTGGGGGTTCGAATCAAAAACAGTAGATTTTTGCACATTAGTATGCTAGCACTTTTTGTATGTGCTTAATTTTTGATTTCCATTTCCAAATTGTTTGATAGATGTAGGATAAAACTACTTTCAATAATATAAAATAAATAATAAGTATAATTGTAGAAAAATGTTAAAAAAGTTCTTGATAATATTATAGAAGCTTCTCATTCAAATCAAAGCTTAAGTAGAGAAAAGTAGCATGTTTGTTTTCAAATAGTAACCAAATCATTTGAGTAAATTTTTAAATTCAATGGAAAACAAATGTTTTTTTTTTAAGAATCGGAATAAAAATACTGTAGGTATAGAGTATTTTCAGAACTCATTAAAAATTGTAATAATCAGTTTATAAGATGGTCCATAGTATTATCCACCAACTTGTCAAGTATCTTCAGATCTGCATGCAGCATTTTAACCATCTCCATAATAAAATTTCAGATTTCACCGATTCCACAGAAGAAACAACTTACGAGGACACAACCATGCCGCCAACCATTCCAACAACTGTCCAAACAACAAGAACAACATCCGCACGACCAACAATAACTCCGTACGTACCAACAATAAAAGTTACACCTTCAACGACAAAATCAACTACAAAAATAACAAGCAGTCCCCTCCCAGCAACAACCTCAGCCAAACCAAGAACGTCTACAATAACAAACACCTCAACAACAAGACGGCTACCATCTCCACCACCAACACCAAGCAAAACAACACCAACTAAAACAACACCAACTAAAACAACACCAACAAAGACCACAGCAAAAAGAACGACAACAACAACTAAAACAACAACTAGAACAACAACCAGTACAACTAAGACACCAACTTCAACAACCACAACGAAGCAAACAACAGAGGAGACGCTACCTGAAGCAACCCCCAGAAGAATCAAATATATCGACGACGTTGTTCCATTTTCTACAATTACGACTGAAGAGGTCTTCCTAGTGGAAGTGTCGTCATTGGCTCCGTTATTGTCTGAAAGTATCACGCCTGAGAAGCCTTCAAACGTGGGAACGGTCAAAGTGGTGATCGGTTTGGTCGTTGGGGTGATTCTGTTGTTGGGTGGTGTGTTTTTGGTGAAGAAGGTGAATGTGAGAAGGTGTATGCGAAGGAATATGCGGCATAACAATTGCGATAGTCAGAGTGACGTCAGATTTTTGACGAGCGACGAAATGCTGGACTTTACTATGGCCAAACCGAGCGATTATTGAGGAATTGTTGGACGAGTGGAAGATGGAAAGACTGGACTGTTGCTGTAATGTAATATACTGATATAGGTTAGGTTTTGCTTTGTCTAAAGGCGTTTGTAAGTTTGTAGGTTATTGTATTGAATAAAGTAAATGATAAGGATACTAGTAATGTCTCTGTTAGCCGAAACCATTATTAAAAGTAACATCAAATGTGTCCAAAGCATAAAATAATCAAATTTTGTTTAATAGAAGTAAGATCTAATATTATAAACACCTATGAGCCAACGTTCATTTGTTTTTTTTAAGAATATTTTGCTGCTTTCAGACAAAAAACATGTTCTCATGTTATAGGGTCATAATTTGTTTCCCCTACCATCAAGACAATCAATAAAAGTTCTGCCACAATCAGTCCCAAATATATGGGGATGCCATTAAAAATAGCACCGACGACGTCACAGTCAGTGCTGATTTTTTTTTATAAAAAAGTGCAATTTAATAATTTAAAAATGACGAGATTTTTTATATTAAACTTCTCCCCTGATGTTCTCTCGTGTTTCCGTACTTTTTTAGAATTGAAACCCCAGATTAGTCGACATAAAACTTATCACTGGTAAATTTTATTTATTTTCAATATTTTGAATTTTTTACTTCATTTTATTTATTTTTATTATTGTTATGGATACTGATTGTGTTTTCTTCATGTTTTCGTAATGTTTGATATGTGTTTTATTGAATATTTACCTTATTTTGTTAATATTTTAAGTGGCTGTAACTTTTTAAGGATTTGAAAATGAAGATTAGGTCCATATGAAAAGTTTTACTCAGAATGACATTCACTTTCCAAAATTAATTGTTGCTGGGAAAAAATTGAGGCAGGGTGCATATTCATGTTGATTATGAAGTTTTGAATAAAATTATTGTTATTGTTGACAAAGATAACGAGTTAATAGGAAATGTTAAGTAATAAAACCGCATAAAAAATGATAAACAAGTATAGAATAATAAGGCACCTACAAGTGGTTCCAATAATCCAATAGAAATTTTGCCTAATTAATTATTATTAATTATATTTTTTTAAAGATACACAAATAGAAAAGATCTTTTGTTTATACGACACAAAAAATATATAAATAAAATACATTTATTGTGAAATATGAATTGAAATAATTATATTTCGATACAAACAAAAATTACTTTCTTTAGAGTAACATCTTAGCTTTTATTTAAAAGAAATGCAATTTTGATTCAAATATAGTTATTTATGTACCAAGGGCATTACATGAATGTTAATGCCCCATCAAGTAATGCCCGAGGTGCATACAAAATTTTATGTCCTACAATGGTTTTGTTCCTCCGTTTGAATAATATTAATAAATATTTTGACGTTATCAAGTGACATGCGTATCTACGGAGTTGAATAACAATACAAACAATTCGGAGTTGAGTGACAATACAGACAATTAATTGTCAAACTCATAACCTTAATCGCCAATAATTGACATTGCCGAGTGACAGTACAGACAACTAATTGTCAAACTTATAACCTTAATCGCCAATAATTGACATTGATGACTTAAAATTCACGATTTGATTGACAAATATTTGATATATTTGACATATAACCATGGCAACCCTTAATGCCCGCGCGGGCGTTAAGAAGCAGTTTTTGTCCCGGTATCTAAGATGTAAAATGTCACTTTATGATCATGTAGGACATAAAATAAGTGATGTTGGCCTCATTCTCATGACACTAGCGCCATCTGTAATATAACCAATAACACGTCCTCTTGTACTTTTAAGATTAGCATGCCTCACCCCGTGTATTAGAAACAAAACACAAACCGTATAATCGAGACTGTGAGGTATCACTCAGGAATCCATAACAGTAAACAAATACATGACGTATTTCATACAATAACTAACCTTAGTATGGCAGTGGTAATCTACTCGGGTTTTTGTGCAGCTATAACTAGCAAAATTAGAACTAGTAAGATTGTATTGTTACTTTAACCTTTAAAAAACACGATAATGATTCAATAATGAGTAAAATCAGTGGAAAAACAATAAATTTATAGTGTAAGTGAAGGTGTTCAACAAAGCCTAACAAAGAAAACAGAAAATACCATAGAAAGCATACAAAAAATCACCTATACTTTATAAACAAAACCTATATGCTGACTCAATACTATTAATTAGAATCCCTAGAAATACTTGTAGCCCCCAATTATGTTATCCTATAGTAAACAAGAAAGATAAGCAAGATTACAATAGATAAGATAGCAACAATTCTGTATTGAACACAGGTAGAGAACACCTGAAGCATCAGTGAAGCAGTGCGACTTAAATTACTGACTTTACTTGATTTCTGCAAGCAAAAACAAAGAACGATGGGTATTTTAAAAGCAGTGTACATAACCATCGGATTTTTCGTATTATCTCAAGCCCAAGATGTCTTCATTACACCATTCTGCAAAACGTGCTCGTGTTACAATCAAACAGCAGTCAATCCTGACATTGACTGCTCGAATAGACTAGTGGTGGCCAACCTCTTCAACCGAAGTATGTGGTTTGACAATGAGACGATGTACAGCATAAACTCGCTGAAATTGAGGGAGTTGGATATCAGCGAATTAACGGAAGCTTTTCCCATGAGCAATTTGAAGATCATGGACTTGAGCAATAACGGATTGAGGAAGATCGGTGATGGCGTTTTCAAAAATTTGCAGAACATGACGGAATTGATTTTGAGTCATAACGATCTGGATGCCATCCAGCCTCATGCTTTCATGGTGAGTCATATATATAGGGCACCACACCTTGGTGATTAAGTAAATATTGATAATGGTGATAGTGTGTCTCAAAACAGGTAGGTATATTTAGCAAGAGGTTTATGGTTATGATCATTTTTTGTGGCTTCAATAAAATTTAATTTCAGTGGGCACACAAAATTATTTAAATTGATAATTTACCGTCTACAGAATGAAGCTAAACTTCGTCAAAACTTTGTAATCCTCTAGACCAGTCATTCTAGATTGTGCATAGATCAAATGCAGTCACAAAAATAAAACCACACTGTAGCGGATGTATACACATTATTATGTACAATTTTGAGGTATTTATTAAAATTTATACTTTAATTACTCGAAAAACGTTGCATGTTGCATCGATAAACAAAAAATTGCATCTTTTGGTTCTGGAAATGTAAAAAATCTATTTTTCACGTCTAATGGTTACAAATTTATAATAAAATTAGGCCAATATTGTTAAAAAAAAAGATGCAAACAGAAGCCGAAAAAATGGATTAGAATTAATCAAATCTATTTATAAATTTGGCAAAAATTATATATTCTTTTATATTGGCATATCTCCCACCCACAGAAGGTGCAGCAGAACAACATTGTTACAGGGTATATTATCAGCTTCAAACTTGGCTGGGTAACGAACTGACAGCAACAGATTGGGGCTGGAAGCAACACCAACGAGGAATTATGCGTAAATTTACAAAAAAAGAATTAATTCCGAAAATATTGCTCATAACTATTTGCTGCGGCTGTGAAACTAGATGTAACAGTTTAAAATGTGGCTGCCGAAAACATGGTTTCAAATGCACAAATTTATGTTCAAATTGTCATTGTACTGAAAAAATGCTCCAATGTGGAAGAAAAAAGCTAGGAGGAAGTTAGTGATTCAGTGAAATTGTGGATGAAGAACCAATGCAGAGTGGAAATAATGTTGGAGACGAAGACGGTGATGGTCTTGAAGATTTCGAAGATCTACTAGAATCGGGAAGGTTTGTCGAATCTAACGATGAAGAAATGCCATCAAAGAGACAAAAAGTAATGGATAGGAACAAACATAAATAGAATTTAATAAATCAACTTTTTTACTGAAAAAATAGCAGCAGTCACATGTTTTAGATGAAATCTCACCTTTAAATATATTTAGAACAACTTTGGCAACAATTTTTCTGTTTATCAATGTAACAGGGAATCTTACGTTTTTCGGGTCTATACATTTAATATTCGTTCAAAATAAGATTTATAGCGGATGAAAAAAGTTCTAAAAGGTTCTCAAGGTAAACCCAAAACTATTTTGCAGAAAAAGTCCTGAAAATTAGTCTAGGTCTTTGGTTTTGCAGATTCAGTCATAATCTTGTCGAACCCCCTTTTCAAGAATACTGTATTATAAAAATACATTTCCTCATATACAGGGTCTTCGTCTGGATGGTTTCGACTACCCCCTAAGATCCATAAGAATTCTCAGGCTGGACAACAACAACATCCACTCGTTGGACAGCGACGTTTTCCAGCATATCGAGCGCGACATAGAAGAGCTATATCTGGGCCATAACCCACTCAAAGCCTTGGACCAATCGACAACGATAGCCATCGTGGGCATCGTCGACTTAAAAATATTGGACCTCAGTTATACCGGCATTACCAATCTACCTGATTTCTTCCTGCATACACCCAAGGACCTCTTCAGGTTGGACCTATCAGGAAACAGGTTGACCACCATTCCGAAAACTCTGGAGGACGCCCATGTCTTAAAGGAGTTGATTTTGGATAACAACTGGATCGATGTGCTCAATTCTAGCAAGTATGTAGTTTATCATAATCATTACATCGTTTTTCCGTGTATGAAAAACATAAAAATAATAAATGAAAATGTTTAACGACATATTTTGTCAAATTAATATTATAGGTTAATAATATGGTGATATACAGGCGGGACGTAAATTTTAAATAAATCAAAAGTTACAGCCACAACCAGGATTTGAACCAGGGACCTAAGAAATATCTACGAAATGTCATAGGCCTCAGTAGCTCAGATGGGGGAACATTGTGCTAGAAACACAAAGGTCCCTGGTTCAAATCCAGTTGTGGCTGTAATTTTTGATTTATTTATTTTTTTTTGTATATCACTATATTATGGTGATCAAAATAATGTTTCAAAATTCTGGGTGGGCTATAAAAATAATTTAATATTTCAGTGGTTTTCCAATCGCAAGGACCATAAAAGTTCTGCACATGTGCAACATGCCAAATCTAACCCATATCGACCGAAATGCCTTAGCAGGCTTGGAAAACTTGGAAGAATTGTACATGACCAGCAATCCAAAGTTGAACAAGATTCACTACGATGCTTTGATAAGGACAGACGTCGAAACTTATGTCTGGCCCACAATAAAAAAGGTACGCCATCACTTAGAGAAGTTAAATTGTAAAACCGTTTATCGTAATTTTTCTTTCTCGGTAAGCTGGACGTGAGCTACAACCAGTTGAGCTACCTAAACAGCACTTTCCTGGGCAAATGGGAAAGCCTGGTCTCGTTGGATCTCAGGGGGAATCCCTGGACATGCGAATGCGAAAATCAGTGGATGCTTGACGAACTGATGCCGATTTATCTCGACATCAATGCTGATGGAGCCAAACAAGTCACGTAAGTCATTTTCGCAAGTTATTCTTTGCCGATTCGTATACCACGAAGACACGAACTCTTACAACTCATATTGTATGTAACACACTGCACGTTGCTCTGCTTTGTTCACCTATCGGCTTTCACTCACATAACACTGTGCTCTGCTTTTTTAACGATCACTTCACCAACTCAAAAGGTTTGGTTCTTTTGAGTCTTCGCACACTGTCACAATTGTCAAGAAGCTGGATTGCCTCGACATTCTGGAGAAGTCTGTTCTGATGATTCTCTGCAAACTTTCCGATTTCGTTAGTTACTAATTCCATCTCAAGATCCCTGTGGAGATTTCTGTTCCTTATATACCACGGTGCACCCACGATGTTTCTTAGCACCTTATTTTGGAAGCGTTGAATGATGGTGATATTGCTTGGCTTAGTGCAGCCCCACAATTGGATACCATAGGTCCACACAGGTTTAAGTATCTGCTTGTAAAGTAGGGGTTTATTATATGTCGACAAAGACGAATTCCTCCCAATAAGCCAGTACATTTTTTTGTATCGTATGCCCAATTCTTCTCGTTTCTTTTTAACATGTGCTTTCCAGCGGAGCTTGTTCGAGTAGGGTACGGTGGTGAAATTTATTGTAACTGGAACGTATCGTATTCGCTTGTTGGTAAAGTTTATGTGAACTGATTTGGTTTCGTTCAATGTAATTAGCCACCGTTGCATCCAATCACTAATATCGTTAACAGCATTCTGCAGTTTTAGTGTTGCTCCTTCAACATTTGTATCTACTGCCATGATAGCAGTGTCATCAGCAAACGTGGCAACGGTAACACCATCTGGTTGCGGAAGATCATGTGTATATAGAATGTAAAGAATTGGGCCAAGAACACTACCTTGTGGTACTCCAGCTTTAATATATTTGAGGGTTGAGTACTCATTATCTTGCTTTATGCGGAAGTATCTGTCAGAAAGATGTGATCCTAATAGTTTGCTGTACTCGAAGGGTAGTAGCCGATCCAGCTTATAGAGTAGACCTTCGTGCCAAACTTTGTCGAAGGCTTTTGCCACATCCAGGAATATGGAGGAGCATACTTTTTTCTTCTAAAGTTCTTCCTATGATCATTGTTATTCTCTGCACCTGATCAATTGTGGAATGTTTGTTTCTGAATCCAAACTGATGAGTGGGTATGATGTTTCTTTCATCTAAGATTGGCTTCAGTCGTTTTGCAAGTAGCTTTTCAAACAGTTTCGACAATGTGGGCAGTAAAGAAATTGGCCTGTAGGAGGATGCTTCATTTGGTGGTTTTCCTAGCTTGGGAATCATCACTACCTCCGCAGTTTTCCAAACAGATGGCACATATTTAAGCCTAAATGCAGCATCCAAATTAAGTTACACCAAAGGGGAACACTTAATATAGAACACTTTTTATACGTAGCAATTTAGGTTAGATTAATATAGCTAGATAGTGTTATCACACTAGGTTTTATACACAAGTACCTGTAAGGGTGCTGTTAATTAATAAAGAAAATATATATATATTTTAGGTGTGGTGCACCAATAGAGATGGAGGGGCAAATGTTCTTCGATATCTACCAAAAGAAGAGCATAATGAGATGTTTGGACCTCTATGGAAATAGGCCAGAAAACGATGGGACAATCATGGTTGGAATGCTTATAGGTAAATTATACAATTTTTTAAGCTATTCTATATAAACAAAATAACCAAAAAATTATTGCAGGTGTCTTATTGGCTATTCCATGCGTTCTGTTCATCATCTACTCATACCAGAGGAATTGGTTTGGACTTTTCGATAATTCGCCAGCTTCGTATTCTAGGCAATTCTATAAACCGCCTTCTACGGGAGAAGATTTCTAATATTTTCGTGTAATAATATAGCTTCATATCATCAATCGAATTCTTACCATAGTTAGATCAGAACAAAATGTTATTGAATCCAAAATCAATAAGTGTCAAATGTCCATAACGTATTCGTGTTAACTAGAGATCGTATCATTGATTGTTAAGTATTGTATCACAGTAAAACTTAAAGCTTCTACGTATATTAAGTTAGAAAATAATATTGTCTAAGGCTCCTTTTCTTATAAATAAACTTTAAAAGATAAAATGTTTGCTAATTCTATCCTAGGATTTACGTGGATTCATATTTATCATTTTTGTGAATATTGTAATGCACTTTTTCAATTTCTTAAAAGGGACTACCGTTTAAAATATTAACAAAACAACACAGATGAAAAGAAAATACATATCGAAGCAATACCAAAATAAAAATAGAGTATATTATTATACAACTTTTATAAGACAAAAATTCACTTTGAAATATGTGTAGTTGTACCATGAATAAATCGAAGTATGTATGTCGCAAAAATTGTAGAACTTCTTGCGGGATAAATTGCGTAGTGTAAAAACTGCTTTTACAGAGGTTCGGGATACCCAGCGTGTAAAGCAGCCTTAACGGAACCAACAGATCTACAAACAAACCACATAACCTCAATCTTTCAAATAAACGTCATGACAGAGAAGGCAATTTTGAATTTGCTCAAAGATCTCGACACGGAGAACAAGGACATCGAAATAAACGATTATAGCAAGCTCATACCTGAACATGTAGAAGTAATCACAAAATCCTTAAGCAGTATTTTATACTCGACAGTAAAAGAAAATAATCTATCGTCGATAAACAGGAGAACGAGTACAATCGTAAGAAATTTCAGGCTATACAAAATAAACACTAAACTACTTATCTTTATATATTTACAGCACTTTCTACGGAAGTTATGCCAAAGAAACGCTTACCATTTCAATGTTACGACGGACAATTATCCTACTGTTTTAAAGTGCATGTTATCTAAAAATAATACCGAAAACGAAGAAAAATGTGAAGAGTTTCACCCGGAACCTTTCCTACAAACAATCGCCACATTTTACAATGATCGAAATAAAAAATCTACAGAAAAACATTTAAGAAACGAGAAAAACTATGAATGCGATAAGAAAAAGTTAAACGATGATGAATTTCATATAAACAAGGCTTTGTTTAGCGCAAACAGTTTTGAGAATTGTTATTTTGAACTGACGGGAACTACTTTAGATGAGAATCTAAAGAAATTAGAAGCAAAACCTAAAGAATTGGGCACTATTGCTACTAATGCCGAGACAGTAAAAATTATTTATTCCCTCTTAAATTTGGAGAGAAACAAAGACAATTCGCAGCTTATAAATCAAGTTTTGGACAAATTAAGTAGGAAACGTACAAAATCCGCAGAAGAAATCGAAATTATCAAATATATCTCCGGGAATTACGGTAAGTTTAAGTTATTATAATTTCTATTTGGGCTAATGTTAAACTTCTTAGATAAATTAAATCTATCGGACGAATATCCAGAATTCTTGAAGAAGTTCCCGTTTTTATACGAAGATATCCTAATAAATTATTGCAGAAGCTTATTAACTTCGAAGGAAGACGTCACATTTGAGAACTTTTCTGTTCATAACGAAAACATCGTTAAATGTTGCCGACTAAACAGGGATATCAAGCGGAAAGTTATAGATGTATTATACGAATTATATTCGCTTTCAAATTACCACAACAATATATTATTGTTTATTAAAGTTTTCGATCAAAATGTTTGATGTAACATACGAGAAACTAGCTTGTGTAAAACTCGTCGAACATTGTATCATGTGAATGTTTATTGTGTAGATATTATTATGTATAAGAATATATTTTGGTGTAATTACTTACCCAAATCCATTATTTAACACGACAAAAACTCATAATGCTAAAACACCCGCAAAACTACATCTTCGACACATTTTAGACATTTCGAAACCAGACAAACGTCACTCGGTCGGTAAAACAGTTTCCGGCGATAACAACCGACCAGCCGAATCTCCATTTTGATCTTTTGTACCGATCGGGTGGTTCCAAGGTAATTTTTTTCTGTTACCGATTGATAACATTTTGAAAACGAAACTTCAATCATCAAAATTGTCCAAAAATACCCGAATTTTCAACAATTCGCCCTAACTTCCGCCCATCAAACCCGAAAATGACAATTTTCGCGATTAAGAACGATTTTTTTCTTTCCAGCGAAGAATATGAACACGCAAAAAGCACTGATCAAACTTGAAAATGAAAATTTTGAGTACGTATTATCCGAAGATAGTCTGATTCCTAATGAAGATGTGGTTCAAGACGGGGAAGAATACCAAAGCGTACGTTAAACCGTTGTAAATTAGAATTTTGAGGTTATGTGTATCTTTGTAGGTGGTCTACGCTGATGGATCGAAGGCTGTATTGCTACATGGCAACGAATATTACATCCAAACCGGAGATGGGGAGACTTTTATGTTGGAGAACGACCAGGAAAGCATCGACCAATTGATCATAAACAACGACGGTTAATAATTTTTAATTTGCTCGGAAATTGTGATTGAACTGAACGTTTTTAGAACAATCCGAGGAGTGTATCGAATATATCCAAGCAGAGGACGATACCGAGGATTCTATCGTATACGAGATCGGTTCTAAACGGCTAAAACTTGATAACGGACAGTATATAACTTTGACGGACTCCGATACAGTTGATTTAGCTAGGGCGGAAGAGTTGAGCATCTTGAATAGTGTTAATAACGGGGATAGGTATGTATTGTTGATTGTCAATTGCACTACCATGAATTCTAGTAAAAACGTGTCATAAAATAATAACAGTAAGACAATTTTGACAGTTTGACTTAACCCTAAAGTTTGACACATAAACATAACCTTAATTATCATTTTTTGTTTGATATTGCAGTTCGATACAGTACGCAGTGTTAAAAGACGGCCAGTTACACCTTCAACTAGCCGAGGACGATACCGTCGAAATCTTGAACAGCGCCGACGGGCAATTAACGGATAACACCGACAGCAACGTCTCCGTGCTGCAGGTTTACTCGGAAGAGGAAGGCGAATCGGAACAGGGCGTCGACTTCTCCAAGATAACGGGCCGTAACATCCTAACGGGCAAAACCGTTAACCTTAACGATTACATCAACCGAATAACGAAAACCACCAAGAAAGACGAGGAACGGACCGAGAAATCGACCGGGCCGAAGACTAACCAATTCGTTAACCAGAAATTCCAGATCGGGAAAGTCCCGAGCGGGAAATTCCTAGTCGGGAAGATCCTTAATATCCAACCGCCGAAACAAAAAGACCGGAAAGTTGAGACCGTCGAAGAAAAGATGGCGGAAATCCACGAAGATTTAACGGAAAATGTAACGGAGAGTAGTAACGGTTCGGAATCTGTAACGGATAAGGTAACGGAAGTTCAAGAGTTGACGTTTGAGGAGTCGGAGACCGTTTTAGATATTCCTACGCCTTCGGATAACGAGCCGACGGAAGAGCAGATCTCGCACTTAACGAAGATTCTTAACGGATTGGCCGATATGGAGAGTCTGCATAAGAAATTGTTGGGGAAGAAGTTGCAGGTTAAATTGGTTGAGAAGCACGTCGATAGTAACGGAAAGCACGGAGAGAAGTCTGTCATGTATGTTAACGGATTTTTGGGGGATAACGCTTCGGAGGTGTTGAACGGACACGCTGAAAGGTTAGTTGTTTTGTGGGGGGCGTCGATTTGTTGAATTTTTTTTTGTAATGGGGTTTTTGTCTTAGGAGTGAGTACGTGTTTAATGTGCTCAAGGGGGCCCACGATTACGAGATCGTTGAGTGCGTAGAAGAGACGGGGGAGGTGATCATTAAGCAGAGTGTAGAAGGGTAAGTCTGGTAACTGGGGAAAAATTTACTGACATGTTACAACTCACGCTGGTATTCAATAAATATTACGTCTACTAGAGTTGGTTGAACATTTAGAAGCATTTTGACGTTTTCTACCAAATTTGCAAAATTTCAAATAAGTTCCTCGTTAGAAATTAACATTTCCTCTTTTTCTTTCAATTTTCAGTAACGCCACAACAGCGTTAACGGTACTCGTAACAACCGACAGCAACGACCACAAAACCACGAGAGTGACGTTCGCCGATAGGCCGGTCCAACCGAACTACTGTTCGCTCTGCTCGATGCACTTCAAAACTACCATCCAACTCAACCGGCACAACGCGACGTGGCACACGGAACGCAACCTGACCTGCAACGTCTGCAACAACAAATTCTCCGATTACGCGAAACTAACGAAGCACCGCGAGCAACACAATCATTACTTCACGTGCCCGTTCTGCGAGAAACGCTTCACGGTCCGCAGCAGTCTGAAAAGGCACATGGCGACCGTCCACGAGTTCTCGCAGCGTAGCGAGAACGCGGCGGTTTTGCCGGCCGGCGCGGATTTGACGTGTACGTCGTGCGATAAGACTTTCGATTGCGTTATCGATTTTCATTGCCATCAGAGTTTGCACGCGGCGAAGTTGTTCTATTGCGAGACTTGCGGGAGGGAGTTTTCGCGGCATTCGAACTTGCTAAGGCATGCGGAGATTCACCAAGGGGACGTGCATAAGTGCAATATCTGCGGGTGTAGTTATAAGTATATCAGCTCGTTGACGAGACATATCGTACAGAATCATGTGGAGAAAATGTAGTTCGGT
This sequence comes from Melinopterus prodromus, assembly GCA_964023965.1. NCBI lineage: Eukaryota > Metazoa > Arthropoda > Insecta > Coleoptera > Scarabaeidae > Melinopterus > Melinopterus prodromus. The sequence goes on along the minus strand of OZ030395.1, from coordinate 3,697,462 downwards.
GCGGCGAAAGGACTTTTTGTCTAGTTGGACGTAACGCGTTGTGATTTTTTTATTTAATAAAGTATTTAAGATATTGTTTTGGTTTTTTTTTTTAGTGTTGATAGTAGTTATTGTGCTTTGAAAGATGCAATAGAGAGGATGTTTAAAAATTGGCTAACATTTGGTCGTTCAAAGATAAAAACAAAGAAAAATAGATGAAAGCGACAAAAAATAAAAAACAAATAAATCTATATAAAACTTTTATAGATATTTTAAAATCTAGATTCAATTATGAGTAAATTAAATTAAATTGTTAAATTAAATTTCGACGTTAACTGATTTCCTGGAATTTGTTATGAAAATATCTACCTTTAAGGTCCAAACCGATCATTCGTTAAAGTCATTAGTGTAACAAAAATGGAAATTTGACGCCCCACACATTTCATAAAATATAGGGCAGTTCAAAATTATACAGCAATATACTAGGGGACTTGTTATTTGAGGTAAAATAAGACAAAACGTTATATGTGTGTTTCGATGATAAGGATTTTTGGCAAAACATATAAATTGTTAATTTGAGCATATTTCAAAATTTCTATGATTTCAACAGTTATGTATTAATTGAAATTGAAAACTAGCGAAATACATTGGCCAGGGGACAGATATACTTTTCTACAAATTCAAAATATCTTTGGTGTTTTTTTCTTCAAATGTTTAACTCCTTTTAGTTTTAAAATCATAAGGGCAACACCATGTAACTTTTATATTCTATTCGTTATTCATACCTAGTTAATTTTGAATGTAACTAAAATATTTAGACACATACCTTTAGGGGAATCTTTTATCTGCATCTGAAATGAAACAAAACACAAAATTTATAAACAATACAACTAAATAATAATCATACAGTAAAATAATCCCTATTTTGATAAACCACGAAGATCAAACCAGTGATGTCGATATCAACGAATGGAGTCGAGAACTTAACAGCCCATAACTTTTACAAAATAAGTTAGACTCATGTAATACTGATGAATCATTTTGAAGTAAGTTATATGATTAATATTTTCTCAACTTAAGACAGTAGTAAAAAAAACACTTAATTAGCAAATGGTAGTACATAATACTTACTCTTCTTTTACCGAAAAATGACGCAAAATTATTTCGAAACACTGCAACTAAATGTTACAAAAACTGGGTAAAAAAAAAACTACATCTTAGTATTTTGCATTATATTTCCTCGTACACATAATTTACACTTTCGAAACAATTCAACAATAAAAAATAACCACACAAAATAATACTTGATCACCGATATAACGCAAAAAAATATTACGAGAGAAAATTATTACATATGACTAGCCGTTAATAAAATAACAATAACTCACGACGAGAACCGTCATCGCAAGCAAACAAGAATTAAGCTACTCACAGCTGAACTTACAAACAAGAAAAAATTTACTACGTACGATATAGAAAAAAAATGGGAATGTTTCGTTACACACATAATATCACGATACACACAGCAAAAACTTACACCGATAAAATACAGGACACGTCTCGTTAATGAGACAGTCTCGCGGTAATCACACTACACACGATAGATATCACCCTGTATATCGAACTCGAAGAAACGCAAAGATGTAATAATGGAAACATGGAATAGTTACGTTTGCTGTATTAAAGCTGTATGTAAATTATTTATCAATAGAAATAAATTAGAGGGAAATAATAAGCAAAAATAGGAGGGGGTTACGTATTTAAATATTGAACTAAATTGTAGAGTTCGAGTCGAATAGCGTGAAAACCTCGAACGAATAAATTAATTAAATAATAATAATCAATACTCCGTTGTCAAATAACAATAAATAAATAAGGACCACTTTTTTTTCTTCACAGTTTTGTGCAAATATTTTTCTTTACATATACATTTAAGACACGTAAAAATATGCAGTGTTTTTTCTTGTATAGTTGTCTTCACATAGTTACATCAATTTTTTTTGGCTTGTGTATATATCTATATGTATGTAATTTTTGTACATACACATACCTACATACACAAAAGTTTCTTATAGAAAATTTGCTACCATTTAGTCTTACTTCCGGTACCTAAAAACAAATTAAATTAAAAATCAAGTCGACATATTTCTACATCAAATAGTGGAGTCAATAAATTTTTTTTAGTTCCAACCCTGCTTTTGATAAAATATTCTTAACATATTGTAATATGTGTGTGAGTCGTAAGAATCTCTTATTTTATCAGTACAAATTATATGCGCAATAAATAAAATAAATTTATATACAAAGTGTTAAAAAAAGTTTCATCAAAACTGGTTGTTGCAATAATTTTTCCGGATATAATGATCTTTTGGCTTTATTGACTCGTTTAAAACGATACGTACCTTTTTAGCTAAGAGGTATAGTTGTTGTTCTTCTTCTTCTTCGTGCCCGTCGCTATAGGGACGCTAGGTTTTGTCCGGAGGACCTTCGTGGCCCCCTTCAGCATCAGATAAAACCAGTATATCTGCGGCAATACCAGTATCGACATCGTAATCTTACAACCGCGCGGTAACGATTGAACTGCCTGAAAATGGGATCAACACAACTGAGCCCGCAGGTCAATAAAACGCTAAGAGAAAGCCTACAGAACCCCTAGGAATTACCGTACAAGAAAAACACAACGTACAAGCGGTATAAGCAGGTTATGTATACGAAGCTTTTAGGTTAGGGTGATCTGATTTCCAATAGGGCAATGCTGGAGAACATGGGACCCTTCTACAGGATATAGGCGGTATCCTACGATGAGAAGTATGGTAAAGTACGCAAATTAAGTCAACTTACAGATGATAGTTTATAGAAAAGTCAACTAAAAAGTGAAATATTTGTTTGTTACTTTTTACTCAAAAACCAATTGAAGTAGACGTTTGTAATCCGTATATTGTTAAGACTGTTATTACGAGGAATTGAGTAAACAGCGACATATAAAAATGACGTAAATAGCATTTTGTGTTTTATAGTTCTTGTGTTTTGTAGTTATTTAAAGTGCCGAAAGACCATTAGGGCTGTTAATGTATTTCTTTACAACAGAAAAAAGCAGACATGTTAATATTTATAACCAGTTTTATGTTTTAATGCAGCGTACGATTGTATAGCGTCACCCTGTATATTAGCAAGCTAAGCATGCACAACAAACACTCTCTCAATTGTTCCCGCAAACTCTTTCAAACAAAACCAACCACAACAATAACGTCAAACGCAACAAAACAAAAATCAACAGCAAAAAGTTAGGTTATGTTAATTTCCCGGTAATAATCGGGACTTACCGCCAGATAATCGAGTCCGGCCGCTCTGGCGTACAACAACATCACGTAAGGGAACATGACAATCCGACAGAAGAAAAACACAACCAGCATCATCAGTCCGTTAAAAACATACAGTTTCGTCTCCTTCATACCTAGCCGCGAAAGGATACCTCGTAGCGACACCAGCGGCGTACTCGCCTCCATCAGGTAAACGTAACCGAACACGCAATCTCCCAGACCGCCGCGCAAATACTGCAAGAAAAAACGAGAAAAAAAACGTAAAAATGCGAAATATTAAGTTAAAAGTTAGGTTATGCCTGGTAGGTTCACAAGTAAAACAAGTATCTTCGAAATAAATGGTGAATAAAATCTAGAGAACTGTAAACAAACCCAACTGACAGATACATAACCTACAATTTCTGCACTTATTTTCATTTAATTCCTCGAATTTCTTCTTATTTAAGTCTAATTCAAAGCAATGATGCAGTTGTGAACCTACCTGAAACACTACTGACAGTTCTACATAACCTACAAATAATTTTTTCTCTCGAATACTTACGACTATGACGGAGAATCCGAATAACCCGATAAATAGATGGTGGCCGACGATGATGGGATTGTTCCGGATGTAGGTTATGAATCGGTTGTCGGGTTTCTTCTTCTTGAGGTCGCCGTTCTGCTGTCCGTTGAAGATGTTCGCGTGACAGTGGACCTGGTACATGCTCCAGATGTCGTAGATGAAGTACGAAGCTCCGAACCAGGCGTACGCCTCCGACATGTAGTGTGACGTTTTCAGTAAATTCCTTGGGCACGAGTAGTTTGTTATTAGGACGCCTGTCAGACAGGAGAGAATCGCTTGCACCGCAGAGACGATCCTGAAACGTAAAGAAATAATGTAACGTTAAATAAAACGAAAGAATTCATGTTTGTTTTGTAAAATTTAGCTTTGATTGGGAGTTTTATGTTTGACATCGATAGTAAATTTTTCCGTAAACTGTTTATGGTACGTTGTTAAGCTACTATTATTGTATTATTGACAAATTAAATATTCAGAAATCTGTAAAACAGGCTGATACGTACTATCGTGGCCATATATTACGTCCCTTTTTTTGAAGTCGTTTTTCTCGCAGAACTAAGTTTAACTAGTGTTTAACTTTAGCAATTAATTACGCCGGAAATAATCCATAGATATCAACGAATTAAATAGTAAAATCACCTGCGGAATGCTAGCTTTCAATATGCATTTTTGTAAAATCAGAATAATGAAATATAGACTATATGCTACCCAATAATTCATAGGTTTAAAGTTTATTACATAATTATTGTTTATCTTGCATTTTTCATACAAAAGATCGTGCTGAAACTCTACGTGAATTCCGACGCTCTACGGTCTTTGGTGTGCTGCGGGGAAGTGAGGCGTTAGCGGTGCTGTCATGTCGGAGAGAACCGACACAGCCGAGAGAACCGGGGCAGCTTATTATCAATACACAAAAAGAACGATAACTTGTCAAGGTAGTAATTTTAACTAACAATTAAATTCTTAATTTTTGCATAATTTTGATTATATGTGACCCGGTACGAGAGAAATCTCTTCTATCGATTGGCGTTTATGTTTTCTTCAGTTTTTATACAATAAGGTTGTAAACAAGATTTTGATGGAAGCGGATAGATCTAATGGAGTTAGCAGATTTTCCGATTAGTGGTGAATACTAAATAAAGTTTGCTTGATAAACGCAAAAAATATTTAAAAAGTATACCCAATTTTGTTATATAAATATTCAAACTATTATAACAGTTTCAATAGTTTATTTATTAATAATATTTAAATATGTACATGCACAAACAATATAAAATAAATACAGCTTTTGATATATTACATATATTACAAACGTCAGCTCTGAGCGTATAAAACTTAAAAATATTAAAAAACTTTTACAAATTTAGCACCGTAAATTTGTAGACACGTAGAATATTTTGCAGATCACTCATTAATTTTAAATGGTAATCCCGACACCCGATGTAAATTGTCAAGAATTCCCATGGGACTTCCAAATGCCTGTTCGTGGTTCTGTTATCTTATTGACTCATTTTGCCATTATTTTTTAATTCGGTATTCTGTCGCCAGATATCAAAATTTCTTTGGCGAGGCATAATTGCCGTGTCATTATATTGTGTTTGTAAACACTGTTCTTCTAGTAACTAATGCACGTGTTATCCCCCACTACTGGTAGTGTCGCTGTCGATCCTTTCCCCGCTCGCTCCAAAGACCGAAGAGCGCCGCGTCAATTGCAGCAATCATGCGATGCTTCAACTCGATCTTTCGTAGGGAAAATGCAAGATAAACAGTGACTATGTAATAAACTTTAAACCTATGAATTAGTGGGTAGCCTATAGTCTATATTTCATTATTCTAGCTCTTCTAATAAACGAATTGCTGGCATTGCATAATATAGCTTTTTGTGGGTCAAGCACTAATCCAATGATTTCACAAAAATGCACACTGAAAGCTAGCATTCCGCAGGTGATTTTAGTTTTTAATTCGTTGAAATCTATGGATTATTTCCGGAGTAATTAATTGCTAAAGTTAAACGAATAAAATTTACAGGGCAAAAACAGCGCCAATTCTTCTTAATTTGGAAAAATCGAGAAAACGCCAACATATACAGCATTCTAATTTTTATGAGTTGTAGCATATTAATCAAAGACAGCATAAGAATTTTTTCAAATTTTTTCGCCCCTAGATTTGCGAGAAAATGGACGTCAAAAGAGGGGATATAATATATGGCCACGATAGTACATTCAAAAGTTAGTTGTTATTTTTGTACTACGTTAATAATTGTTATATGCAAATTAATTGTAAGTTTGTTCCTTGACAAACAACATAAAATCAGAAACTTGTTTATTTACATGGGTACAATCTGATACAGTTGGAAAGCAAACTTCTTAATTGTTCAAAATACACTATGATATATTCCATTTAAATAAAAATAATTTGCTGTTGTAGAAATGCCAAATAAAACGCCAAACACACTTTGGTGTAAAATATTTTGCTTTCGATCTCTAAGATAAAGGTAGTGTCTAGTGGCTCTAATACTTACACTGTCTAATAAATAAATGATTAAATTCTTTAAATAAAAGGAGAATAACCTCACAATGTAAAAAAAAACATGTTTTGACACTTTTTGATACTATTTTAGAGAGTAGAATAACTCGTAGAAAGTAAGTTATCTCTCAAAACTTACTTGTTACTCGTATCCAAGACGTCGGCAGGACACAACTTATATCTCTTCATAAACTTATAGCCCATGTTCGTTCTTTGGCATAAGTTGTTAATGAGCGAATACAGACAGGTGAAGAATAGGCCCCCGTACAGGGACAGCAGCAGCCCTATCTTTACGGTGACCCTATCCTCGTCGTCGAGGAACGACGTTGTCCACCACGCGAGACATGTCGTCACCAGGATGCACAACGATAGGATCGGAATCATCTGTGCCCCCTTCTTGTTCTAAAAGAAAACCAACGCACTTAGAACGATAACTATCAAGCGGCATTATGCGTTCGTAAACAACTCGAACGCAGGTGGATTACGTGATAATACAGAATCGTAACGTTGCCCAAGTTTATTGCATATATTTTGTCGGTATTTGTACAGTGATAAGGCAAGAAATAAATTGCGCTATCAGTGTTTGGAAAGGATTCGATTTTATGGGAGAAAAAATGTGGAAATCATTATATGAGTAGTAAATCCCAAAAATACTACAAAAAAAATCAACTTTTAAGAATATTACTCATATATACATAACCACATAAGTAATAATTAGCAATAATATCTAAACTAAACAAAAGAACATTTCAGGAAAAACAGATCTAAAATTAGTACCGGTATAATGCCTCAATTGTCCGATACTAGATGGCAGCGTTGTTCGGAAGCGCTAATATGCATAAAAAAGTAATAACAATTTAAGTAAACTGTTCTATTACTGCTACATTGTTAAATTTTACTGAATTAAGTGGGTCAGAACAGTTCAATGTTGCTATATTGCATTCCTTTTCCACTTTACAGTGATTTGGTTATCATTTTGTTATCATTTTGGCATACAAATTTATATATGATAATTCCATGTCAAATCAACACTGTTTTATTGGATTTTGATACATGTCCTAAAAAAAAAATGTTTATAAACATAATAATTAGAAGGAGAAGTGAACTATAACAACAAATCGTATTGAAACTGAACAGATATTTATAGACTAATATATCACTTATATAATTAAAATTAATAACAGTATTAAAATAAATAATAGTGTGTTGCGTTCGCTTGGTTGATATACTATTTTCAGTAAATATAATGTTTGTAGACATTTATTTTTTTTAAAGACATGAACCCATTCCGTCCCTCGTTCAAATTTTGGCAATTAACGAAAAACAGTGTAGGCTATTATCTGATTTTATACCAAAAATTTTAAAAATGGACATTTTGAAATAATCAAAATTAAGCTTCTAATCGTTAATTAAGAAAACAAAATGAATATTTTGTATACCCATAGTTTAGTATTAAGTATCGACAGCCCAAGAAACACAAAGTTGATTGCTGAAAATTGTTTATAACGTTTTAAAAATTACTGAACGACGATATTCCATACGTCAAAACGTAGACTACCTATCTCAATTAGTTAGTCACTATTTTCCGTTCTGTAGCAAACAACCTTTAAAATACAATAATGCATTATTGTAGAACGCATTATTGTATAATGCATTATTGTACATTATTTGCATATACTTTTTATGCAAGCTCTCAGATATACTACGAAAAACGCTACAGAAAAATTGTTATAACTTTTGAAAATTTAAATGTATAGGAAATCAAAAAAAAATTGTTATTAATGTTTGGTTCATATGACAAATTCGTAGGCAATTAATCGTTGTATTTACTCACTCGAGATCGGTGGTGTCTGCATTAATATAAAACTAGTTAGCCAGGATCAAAATTAAAAACAAAATACAGGGTTACCTATCTCGTGGATCACTAGGTATTATTTGAGGAGCACATAATATAGGTTATAATTGACAGGCATGAATTTTATACTCGAGGCGAAGGCGAGTGTATAATCTCCCTGTATAACCACCCTGTATATTATTAAGTTATTTTCCTTAAAATATCGAAACATTAACATCATTAAATCCATAATAATATTATAATGAAGATGTACATCTTTAAATTAATGCAATGCATTCTGCATAATGAAATTTCTACTGCATTTTTTGCCTGTCTCAACAAACGCTTCCTGTCATTAAATAAGTGAAAACAAAACACTTAAACAACAATTTAATTGAATAAATCAGTCGCATAATTATTTTCCTATCAATCAAAACGGAAAAACAACGCAAAATTAACTAAAATTCTTAGCCTACGTGACCGAAACTTACCGACGCTAACTCAAAACTAGCACTGCAAACACTATAACAAGCTCATAGTTAACTTATCGAATCGAGAGCATAGTTCAGATAATTTTCAATCAAACCACGTGAGCGCCAAAATAAACAATTCACACGAGCAACCGAAACATAAGAAACCGCTGATACAGCACTAACCTTTCAAAGCGAAGGTCCACAACTTTTGCACAAAAATCCACGTATCTCTATACACGCTAGACAGGCGAGACGACTTTTATCATCGAATTAATCCACATTCAGCTAAAGATTATCGATAATTTTGTTTACGCCAGACGATAAACCCGAAAACCCGGCTCGAAATATTAACAACAAAAATTATAAACTTTCTAAAACGCGGAGCCGATCAAAACAAAACATTAAAATATTTAACAGCTTACAACACATCGACAAAAATAACACAATTATTAACTATTTAGCTATTTCGCAAAAGGCAGGGGGCAGCGCCTCCTCCTGGACATAATTACGAATTACCAAAACACGCTTTTATTACGCAAATAACATAATTATGTTACCGAATCAACAACAGTCATCGGGTGGTTTTATTACGTATACTCACCTCTTTTTTCAAGAATGAGTTCACTACTAATTTTGGCTTCATTTTTAGCGCCCCCCGATCACCCCCGGGGCTACCTACGACGAAATAAAAGCGAACTACCCACCCACACTTTAATTTACGTCGCAAAATGCACCCTAACTCTACATATTTCGAAGGGAGTGACAACCATTTTGGCTGAAAGTGAGGTTATGACGCTGATCGGCGTTCAAAAACTAACCCCAACGCCATCTACACGATACGCAACGAATTTATCGAAGACGCTCGAATATACAAATGCTATTTTTCACACAAATTCGCATTATCTTATTAACATTTAATTATCTAATTACCAATAATGTGAGAAATATCGAATTTATATTAGGATTCCTAAATTATTCAAATAAAATCGTAGTTATTTCTATTTATATACCAAACATTGCTCTATCGGTAATGATTCATCCATTATCCAAATATTAAGGAAGAAAAGAATAGACAATTGCGTTGACAGTTCGTGCGACAAAGATGGCCGATGCCAACTGTGCGCATCGCTCGCGATAAAGTCCCTGGTTATCGCAATATCTGTCGCTGTCACCCGTTGTTGCCCCAAATATACAAGGAAAACTTTACCAAAGGTGTGGTTATTAAATAATTAGAAAAATCGAAAACGATCAGCAGGATGTCAGCGACTTTAAGGCCGTATTTGAACGCCGTTCGGCACACACTAACAGCGGCAATGTGTTTAGAAAACTTCTCGTCGCAAGTTGTAGAGCGGCATAACAAACCCGAAGTTGAGGTTAGGTTTTTCGAAGAACCGTTTTTTCCGCGATTTCTCTAACGATTCGTGTACTTTTTAGGTTCGAACGAGTAAAGAGTTACTTTTAACGCCCGTGGTGATATCCAGGAACGAAAAAGAGAAGGTTTTAATTGAGACTTCGATAAATTCGATTCGTATTAGTATAGCGGTGAAACAGGCGGACGAAATCGAGAAAATCCTCTGCAAGAAGTTCATGCGGTTCATGATGATGCGCGCGGAGAACTTTATAGTGCTTCGGCGGAAGCCGATAGAAGGCTACGATATCAGTTTTTTGATTACGAACTTCCACACGGAGCAAATGTACAAACATAAGTTGGTCGATTTCGTGATTCATTTCATGGAGGAGATCGACAAGGAGGTGTCCGAGATGAAGTTGTCTGTGAACGCGAGGGCTCGTATCGTAGCGGAAGAGTTCCTAAAGCGATTTTAACCTTCGTTTTGTATATTTGTATATTGTAAGAACAAAAAAGTCTAATATGGTATAAGTCATGGATTAAACGGAACAGTAAAGAAAGAACATGTGTATATATATATAAACGGTACATTGTATTTTCGTTATATATAGTTATTATTTTTTATTTTAGTTAAGATAAACAAAGATTTGCAATAAAGCTTCTTAGTATTATTATTTTATTATTATACGTTTATATTTGATATTCCTTACGAATAAATTTTTATAATTTTTTGTCGTTTATCATTAGGATCTTTGGGGTGACTCACCGCAAAACAATCTATCCGGAAACATAAGATTATTTGGGGGAAAGGGGGCCATTTTTCAGGGGGGACCTGGGTGATTACTTCTTCGGTCGTCATCCTGAGTCTTTGCGAATAACGTCATAAAATTAAGAGTAGCTAAAGCTGCAGTTCATTAGAAAATTTGACACATGGTTCACGATGCTTTTTTTAAATTGTGACACGTTAAATAATAAATATGTCATGGAGAGAGAATTTATTGGTGACAGATCAATGATTATTGTAACATTATTATTTTTTTTTATTATACAGCAAGCGCGTAAAGTATGTAAACATGACAAAATCTCCGAGACAGTTTGTTATTTTAAAAAATTCTTGAACACGACGATTTTTAATTATTAAAATTCACATTTCTGTCAAAAGTTCAATTTCCAATCATCAGTTGCTACTAAAATATTGATTATTTTGGGGAACAATAGCTTTTGTAAATTAAATATGAAATTGCGTTTTGGGTTCATTAAACGCTATTTTGGTAAATTTTACAAATTTATACCCATGCATTATCCTAGAAACCTAAAAATATGGGGTTTGTTATTTAAAATAAGTTTCAAAGTTTGATGTAAATATGTACATTTTGTCTTTATTATGTCTTTTTTTACTTATGATCTGAAGTATTTTGAGTGATCAGTTCAGAAGAGAAATTCATATATAGTATGAAAATACTTTCAATATGATTTGATATTTGCACACCTATGAGGAAATAAATACAGGAAAAGCATATTTATGGATATGGTCTGAATGGTATAATTCAAGACCCCGCCAGTCTTGTGACGATAACGATAACACTCTGATAAGAGTGGTAAATATATTATTATGTAAACTTAAGAAAATGTGCTGTAAATAACCTATACAACGTATATTTAGTACATATTTGATGATACAAATTCTTTGCTTTGCGAAGTTAATAAGATACAAACATTACGGAACATGTATCTGACCCATAAACGTGTATAATAATAATTTGTATCCCAACTACTTTGCTCGTAATCGCACATGAAGCGAAATAATAACATTCAACCACCGATAAACAACGTAAAATCTAAGTTTCAAAAATCCTCCTGAACAAACTAAAATAGATAGAGGGCTGTACTTTTTAGAATTAATTACCCAATGTATCTGATCTATAAACGTGTATAATAATAATTTGTATCCCAACTACTTTGCTCGTAATCGCACATGAAGCGAAATAATAGCATTAAACCACCGATAAACAACGTAAAATCTAAGTTTCAAAAATCCTCCTGAACAAACTAAAATAGATAGAGGGCTGTACTTTTTAGAATAATTACCCAATGTATCTGACCCATAAACGTGTATAATAATAATTTGTATCCCAACTACTTTGCTCGTAATCGCACATGAAACGAAATAATAACATTCAACCACCGATAAACAACGTAAAATCTAAGTTTCAAAAATCCTCCTGAACAAACTAAAATAGATAGAGGGCTGTACTTTTTAGAATTAATTACCCAATGTATCTGATCCATAAACGTGTATAATAATAATTTGTATCCCAACTACTTTGCTCGTAATCGCACATGAAGCGAAATAATAACATTCAACCACCGATAAACAACGTAAAATCTAAGTTTCAAAAATCCTCCTGAACAAACTAAAATAGATAGAGGGCTGTACTTTTTAGAATTAATTACCCAATGTATCTGATCTATAAACGTGTATAATAATAATTTGTATCCCAACTACTTTGCTCGTAATCGCACATGAAGTGAAATAATAACATTCAACCACCGGTAAACAACGTAAAATCTAAGTTTCAAAAATCCTCCTGAACAAACTAAAATAGATAGAGGGCTGTACTTTTTAGAATTAATTACCCAATGTATCTGACCCATAAACGTGTATAATAATAATTTGTATCCCAACTACTTTGCTCGTAATCGCACATGAAACGAAATAATAACATTCAACCACCGATAAACAACGTAAAATCTAAGTTTCAAAAATCCTCCTGAACAAACTAAAATAGATAGAGGGCTGTACTTTTTAGAATTAATTACCCAATGTATCTGATCCATAAACGTGTATAATAATAATTTGTATCCCAACTACTTTGCTCGTAATCGCACATGAACCGAAATAATAACATTCAACCACCGATAAACAACGTAAAATCTAAGTTTCAAAAATCCTCCTGAACAAACTAAAATAGATAGAGGGCTGTACTTTTTAGAATTAATTACCCATTGTATCTGATCTATAAAAGTGTATAATAATAATTTGTATCCCAACTACTTTGCTCGTAATCGCACATGAAGCGAAATAATAACATTCAACCACCGATAAACAACGTAAAATCTAAGTTTCAAAAATCCTCCTGAACAAACTAAAATAGATAGAGGGCTGTACTTTTTATAATTAATTACCCAATGTATCTGATCCATAAACGTGTATAATAATAATTTGTATCCCAACTACTTTGCTCGTAATCGCACATGAAGCGAAATAATAACATTCAACCACCGATAAACAACGTAAAATCTAAGTTTCAAAAATCCTCCTGAACAAACTAAAATAGATAGAGGGCTGTACTTTTTAGAATTAATTACCCAATGTATCTGACCCATAAACGTGTATAATAATAATTTGTACCCCAACTACTTTGCTCGTAATCGCACATGAAGCGAAATAATAACATTCAACCACCGATAAACAAGGTAAAATCTAAGTTTCAAAAATCCTCCTGAACAAACTAAAATAGATACAGGGCAGTACTTTTTAGAATTAATTACCCAATGTATCTGACCCATAAACGTGTATAATAATAATTTGTATCCCAACTACTTTGCTCGTAATCGCACATGAAGCGAAATAATAACATTCAACCACCGATAAACAACGTAAAATCTAAGTTTCAAAAATCCTCCTGAACAAACTAAAATAGATAGAGGACTGTACTTTTTAGAATTAATTACCCAATGTATCTGATCTATAAACGTGTATAATAATAATTTGTATCTCAACTACTTTGCTCGTAATCGCAGATGAAGCGAAATAATAATATTCAACCACCGATAAACAACGTAAAAACTAAGTTTCAAAAATCCTCCTGAACAAACTAAAATAGATAGAGGGCTGTACTTTTTAGAATTAATTACCCAATGTATCTGACCCATAAACGTGTATAATAATAATTTGTATCCCAACTACTTTGCTCGTAATCGGACATGAAGCGAAATAATAACATTCAACCTCCGATAAACAACGTAAAATCTAAGTTTCAAAAATCCTCCTGAACAAACTAAAATAGATAGAGGGCTGTACTTTTTAGAATTAATTACCCATTGTATCTGATCTATAAAAGTGTATAATAATAATTTGTATCCCAACTACTTTGCTCGTAATCGCACATGAAGCGAAATAATAACATTCAACCACCGATAAACAACGTAAAATCTAAGTTTCAAAAATCCTCCTGAACAAACTAAAATAGATAGAGGGCTGTACTTTTTATAATTAATTACCCAATGTATCTGATCCATAAACGTGTATAATAATAATTTGTATCCCAACTACTTTGCTCGTAATCGGATATGAAGCGAAATAATAACATTCAACCACCGATAAACAACGTAAAATCTAAGTTTCAAAAATCCTCCTGAACAAACTAAAATAGATAGAGGGCTGTACTTTTTAGAATTAATTACCCAATGTATCTGATCTATAAACGTGTATAATAATAATTTGTATCCCAACTACTTTGCTCGTAATCGCACATGAACCGAAATAATAACATTCAACCACCGATAAACAACGTAAAATCTAAGTTTCAAAAATCCTCCTGAACAAACTAAAATAGATAGAGGGCTGTACTTTTTACAATTAATTACCCAATGTATCTGACCCATAAACGTGTATAATAATAATTTGTATCCCAACTACTTTGCTCGTAATCGCACATGAAGCGAAATAATAACATTCAACCACCGATAAACAACGTAAAATCTAAGTTTCAAAAATCCTCCTGAACAAACTAAAATAGATAGAGGGCTGTACTTTTTAGAATTAATTACCCAATGTATCTGATCCATAAACGTGTATAATAATAATTTGTATCCCAACTACTTTGCTCGTAATCGGACATGAAGCGAAATAATAACATTCAACACCGATAAACAACGTAAAATCTAAGTTTCAAAATTCCTCCTGAACAAACTAAAATAGATATAGGGCTGTACTTTTTAGAATTAATTACCCAATGTATCTGATCCATAAACGTGTATAATAATAATTTGTATCCCAACTACTTTGCCCGTAATCGCACAAGAAGCGAAATAATAACATTCAACCACCGATAAACAACGTAAAATCTAAGTTTCAAAAATCCTCCTGAACAAACTAAAATAGATAGAGGGCTGTACTTTTTAGAATTAATTACCCAATGTATCTGATCCATAAACGTGTATAATAATAATTTGTATCCCAACTACTTTGCTCGTAATCGGACATGAAGCGAAATAATAACATTCAACCACCGATAAACAACGTAAAATCTAAGTTTCAAAAATCCTCCTGAACAAACTAAAATAGATAGAGGGCTGTACTTTTTAGAATTAATTACCCAATGTATCTGATCTATAAACATGTATAATAATAATTTGTATCCCAACTACTTTACTCGTAATCGCACATGAAGCGAAATAATAACATTCAACCACCGATAAACAACGTAAAATCTAAGTTTCAAAAATCCTCCTGAACAAACTAAAATAGATACAGGGCTGTACTTTTTAGAATTAATTACCCAATGTATCTGATCCATAAACGTGTATAATAATAATTTGTATCCCAACTACTTTGCTCGTAATCGGATATGAAGCGAAATAATAACATTCAACCACCGATAAACAACGTAAAATCTAAGTTTCAAAAATCCTCCTGAACAAACTAAAATAGATAGAGGGCTGTACTTTTTAGAATTAATTACCCAATGTATCTGATCTATAAACGTGTATAATAATAATTTGTATCCCAACTACTTTGCTCGTAATCGCACATGAACCGAAATAATAACATTCAACCACCGATAAACAACGTAAAATCTAAGTTTCAAAAATCCTCCTGAACAAACTAAAATAGATAGAGGGCTGTACTTTTTAGAATTAATTACCCAATGTATCTGACCCATAAACGTGTATAATAATAATTTGTATCCCAACTACTTTGCTCGTAATCGCACATGAAACGAAATAATAACATTCAACCACCGATAAACAACGTAAAATCTAAGTTTCAAAAATCCTCCTGAACAAACTAAAATAGATAGAGGGCTGTACTTTTTAGAATTAATTACCCAATGTATCTGATCCATAAACGTGTATAATAATAATTTGTATCCCAACTACTTTGCTCGTAATCGCACATGAAGCGAAATAATAACATTCAACCACCGATAAACAACGTAAAATCTAAGTTTCAAAAATCCTCCTGAACAAACTAAAATAGATAGAGGGCTGTACTTTTTAGAATTAATTACCCAATGTATCTGACGCATAAACGTGTATAATAATAATTTGTATCCCAACTACTTTGCTCGTAATCGCACATGAAGCGAAATAATAACATTCAACCACCGACAAACAACGTAAAATCTAAGTTTCAAAAATCCTCCTGAACAAACTAAAATAGATAGAGGGCTGTACTTTTTAGAATTAATTACCCATTGTATCTGATCTATAAAAGTGTATAATAATAATTTGTATCCCAACTACTTTGCTCGTAATCGCACATGAAGCGAAATAATAACATTCAACCACCGATAAACAACGTAAAATCTAAGTTTCAAAAATCCTCCTGAACAAACTAAAATAGATAGAGGGCTGTACTTTTTAGAATTAATTACCCAATGTATCTGACCCATAAACGTGTATAATAATAATTTGTACCCCAACTACTTCGCTCGTAATCGCACATGAAGCGAAATAATAACATTCAACCACCGATAAACAAGGTAAAATCTAAGTTTCAAAAATCCTCCTGAACAAACTAAAATAGATACAGGGCTGTACTTTTTAGAATTAATTACCCAATGTATCTGACCCATAAACGTGTATAATAATAATTTGTATCCCAACTACTTTGCTCGTAATCGCACATGAAGCGAAATAATAACATTCAACCACCGATAAACAACGTAAAATCTAAGTTTCAAAAATCCTCCTGAACAAAGTAAAATAGATAGAGGACTGTACTTTTTAGAATTAATTACCCAATGTATCTGATCTATAAACGTGTATAATAATAATTTGTATCTCAACTACTTTGCTCGTAATCGCAGATGAAGCGAAATAATAATATTCAACCACCGATAAACAACGTAAAAACTAAGTTTCAAAAATCCTCCTGAACAAACTAAAATAGATAGAGGGCTGTACTTTTTAGAATTAATTACCCAATGTATCTGACCCATAAACGTGTATAATAATAATTTGTATCCCAACTACTTTGCTCGTAATCGGACATGAAGCGAAATAATAACATTCAACCTCCGATAAACAACGTAAAATCTAAGTTTCAAAAATCCTCCTGAACAAACTAAAATAGATAGAGGGCTGTACTTTTTAGAATTAATTACCCAATGTATCTGATCTATAAACGTGTATAATAATAATTTGTATCCCAACTACTTTGCCCGTAATCGCACAAGAAGCGAAATAATAACATTCAACCACCGATAAACAACGTAAAATCTAAGTTTCAAAAATCCTCCTGAACAAACTAAAATAGATAGAGGGCTGTACTTTTTAGAATTAATTACCCAATGTATCTGATCCATAACCGTGTATAATAATAATTTGTACCCCAACTACTTTGCCCGTAATCGCACATGAAGCGAAATAATAACATTCAACCACCGATAAACAACGTAAAATCTAAGTTTCAAAAATCCTCCTGAACAAACTAAAATAGATAGAGGGCTGTACTTTTTAGAATTAATTACCCAATGTATCTGATCTATAAACGTGTATAATAATAATTTGTATCCCAACTACTTTGCTCGTAATCGCACATGAAGCGAAATAATAACATTCAACCACCGATAAACAACGTAAAATCTAAGTTTCAAAAATCCTCCTGAACAAACTAAAATAGATAGAGGGCTGTACTTTTTAGAATTAATTACCCAATGTATCTGATCCATAAACGTGTATAATAATAATTTGTATCCCAACTACTTTGCCCGTAATCGCACAAGAAGCGAAATAATAACATTCAACCACCGATAAACAACGTAAAATCTAAGTTTCAAAAATCCTCCTGAACAAACTAAAATAGATAGAGGGCTGTACTTTTTAGAATTAATTACCCAATGTATCTGATCCATAAACGTGTATAATAATAATTTGTATCCCAACTACTTTGCTCGTAATCGGACATGAAGCGAAATAATAACATTCAACCACCGATAAACAACGTAAAATCTAAGTTTAAAAAATCCTCCTGAACAAACTAAAATAGATAGAGGGCTGTACTTTTTAGAATTAATTACCCAGTGTATCTGATCCATAAACGTGTATAATAATAATTTGTATCCCAACTACTTTGCCCGTAATCGCACAAGAAGCGAAATAATAACATTCAACCACCGATAAACAACGTAAAATCTAAGTTTCAAAAATCCTCCTGAACAAACTAAAATAGATAGAGGGCTGTACTTTTTAGAATTAATTACCCAATGTATCTGATCCATAAACGTGTATAATAATAATTTGTATCCCAACTACTTTGCTCGCTATCGGACATGAAGCGAAATAATAACATTCAACCACCGATAAACAACGTAAAATCTAAGTTTCAAAAATCCTCCTGAACAAACTAAAATAGATAGAGGGCTGTACTTTTTAGAATTAATTACCCAATGTATCTGATCCATAAACGTGTATAATAATAATTTGTATCCCAACTACTTTGCCCATAATCGCACAAGAAGCGAAATAATAACATTCAACCACCGATAAACAACGTAAAATCTAAGTTTCAAAAATCCTCCTGAACAAACTAAAATAGATACAGGGCTGTACTTTTTAGAATTAATTACCCAATGTATCTGATCTATAAACATGTATAATAATAATTTGTATCCCAACTACTTTGCTCGTAATCGCACATGAATCGAAATAATAACATTCAACCACCGATAAACAACGTAAAATCTAAGTTTCAAAAATCCTCCTGAACAAACTAAAATAGATAGAGGGCTGTACTTTTTAGAATTAATTACCCAATGTATCTGATCCATAAACGTGTATAATAATAATTTGTATCCCAACTACTTTGCTCGTAATCGTACATGAAGCGAAATAATAACATTCAACCACCGATAAACAACGTAAAATCTAAGTTTCAAAAATCCTCCTGAACAAACTAAAATAGATAGAGGGCTGTACTTTTTAGAATTAATTACCCAGTGTATCTGATCCATAAACGTGTATAATAATAATTTGTATCCCAACTACTTTGCTCGTAATCGGACATGAAGCGAAATAATAACATTCAACCACCGATAAACAACGTAAAATCTAAGTTTCAAAAATCCTCCTGAACAAACTAAAATAGATAGAGGGCTGTACTTGTTAGAATTAATTACCCAATGTATCTGATCCATAAACGTGTATAATAATAATTTGTATCCCAACTACTTTGCTCGTAATCGGACATGAAGCGAAATAATAACATTCAACCACCGATAAACAACGTAAAATCTAAGTTTCAAAAATCCTCCTGAACAAACTAAAATAGATAGAGGGCTGTACTTTTTAGAATTAATTACCCAGTGTATCTGATCCATAAACGTGTATAATAATAATTTGTATCCCAACTACTTTGCCCGTAATCGCACAAGAAGCGAAGTAATAACATTCAACCACCGATAAACAACATAAAATCTAAGTTTCAAAAATCCTCCTGAACAAACTAAAATAGATAGAGGGCTGTACTTTTTAGAATTAATTACCCAATGTATCTGATCCATAAACGTGTATAATAATAATTTGTATCCCAACTACTTTGCTCGTAATCGGACATGAAGCGAAATAATAACATTCAACCACCGATAAACAACGTAAAATCTAAGTTTCAAAAATCTTCCTGAACAAACTAAAATAGATAGAGGGCTGTACTTTTTAGAATTAATTACCCAATGTATCTGATCCATAAACTTCTATAATAATAATTTGTATCCCAACTACTTTGCTCGTAATCGCACATGAAGCGAAATAATAACATTCAACCACCGATAAACAACGTAAAATCTAAGTTTCAAAAATCCTCCTGAACAAACTAAAATAGATAGAGGGCTGTACTTTTTAGAATTAATTACCCAGTGTATCTGATCCATAAACGTGTATAATAATAATTTGTATCCCAACTACTTTGCCCGTAATCGCACAAGAAGCGAAGTAATAACATTCAACCACCGATAAACAACATAAAATCTAAGTTTCAAAAATCCTCCTGAACAAACTAAAATAGATAGAGGGCTGTACTTTTTAGAATTAATTACCCCATGTATCTGATCCATAAACGTGTATAATAATAATTTGTATCCCAACTACTTTGCCCATAATCGCACAAGAAGCGAAATAATAACATTCAACCACCGATAAACAACGTAAAATCTAAGTTTCAAAAATCCTCCTGAACAAACTAAAATAGATACAGGGCTGTACTTTTTAGAATTAATTACCCAATGTATCTGATCTATAAACATGTATAATAATAATTTGTATCCCAACTACTTTGCTCGTAATCGCACATGAAGCGAAATAATAACATTCAACCACCGATAAACAACGTAAAATCTAAGTTTCAAAAATCCTCCTGAACAAACTAAAATAGATAGAGGGCTGTACTTTTTAGAATTAATTACCCAATGTATCTGATCCATAAACGTGTATAATAATAATTTGTATCCCAACTACTTTGCTCGTAATCGTACATGAAGCGAAATAATAACATTCAACCACCGATAAACAACGTAAAATCTAAGTTTCAAAAATCCTCCTGAACAAACTAAAATAGATAGAGGGCTGTACTTTTTAGAATTAATTACCCAGTGTATCTGATCCATAAACGTGTATAATAATAATTTGTATCCCAACTACTTTGCTCGTAATCGGACATGAAGCGAAATAATAACATTCAACCACCGATAAACAACGTAAAATCTAAGTTTCAAAAATCCTCCTGAACAAACTAAAATAGATAGAGGGCTGTACTTGTTAGAATTAATTACCCAATGTATCTGATCCATAAACGTGTATAATAATAATTTGTATCCCAACTACTTTGCTCGTAATCGGACATGAAGCGAAATAATAACATTCAACCACCGATAAACAACGTAAAATCTAAGTTTCAAAAATCCTCCTGAACAAACTAAAATAGATAGAGGGCTGTACTTTTTAGAATTAATTACCCAGTGTATCTGATCCATAAACGTGTATAATAATAATTTGTATCCCAACTACTTTGCCCGTAATCGCACAAGAAGCGAAGTAATAACATTCAACCACCGATAAACAACATAAAATCTAAGTTTCAAAAATCCTCCTGAACAAACTAAAATAGATAGAGGGCTGTACTTTTTAGAATTAATTACCCAATGTATCTGATCCATAAACGTGTATAATAATAATTTGTATCCCAACTACTTTGCTCGTAATCGGACATGAAGCGAAATAATAACATTCAACCACCGATAAACAACGTAAAATCTAAGTTTCAAAAATCCTCCTGAACAAACTAAAATAGATATAGGGCTGTACTTTTTAGAATTAATTACCCAATGTATCTGATCCATAAACGTGTATAATAATAATTTGTATCCCAACTACTTTGCCCGTAATCGCACAAGAAGCGAAATAATAACATTCAACCACCGATAAACAACGTAAAATCTAAGTTTCAAAAATCCTCCTGAACAAACTAAAATAGATAGAGGGCTGTACTTTTTAGAATTAATTACCCAATGTATCTGATCCATAAACGTGTATAATAATAATTTGTATCCCAACTACTTTGCTCGTAATCGGACATGAAGCGAAATAATAACATTCAACCACCGATAAACAACGTAAAATCTAAGTTTCAAAAATCCTCCTGAACAAACTAAAATAGATAGAGGGCTGTACTTTTTAGAATTAATTACCCAGTGTATCTGATCCATAAACGTGTATAATAATAATTTGTATCCCAACTACTTTGCCCGTAATCGCACAAGAAGCGAAATAATAACATTCAACCACCGATAAACAACGTAAAATCTAAGTTTCAAAAATCCTCCTGAACAAACTAAAATAGATAGAGGGCTGTACTTTTTAGAATTAATTACCCAATGTATCTGATCCATAAACGTGTATAATAATAATTTGTATCCCAACTACTTTGCTCGCAATCGGACATGAAGCGAAATAATAACATTCAACCACCGATAAACAACGTAAAATCTAAGTTTCAAAAATCCTCCTGAACAAACTAAAATAGATAGAGGGCTGTACTTTTTAGAATTAATTACCCAATGTATCTGATCCATAAACGTGTATAATAATAATTTGTATCCCAACTACTTTGCTCGTAATCGGACATGAAGCGAAATAATAACATTCAACCACCGATAAACAACGTAAAATCTAAGTTTCAAAAATCCTCCTGAACAAACTAAAATAGATAGAGGGCTGTACTTGTTAGAATTAATTACCCAGTGTATCTGATCCATAAACGTGTATAATAATAATTTGTATCCCAACTACTTTGCCCGTAATCACACAAGAAGCGAAGTAATAACATTCAACCACCGATAAACAACATAAAATCTAAGTTTCAAAAATCCTCCTGAACAAACTAAAATAGATAGAGGGCTGTACTTTTTAGAATTAATTACCCAATGTATCTGATCCATAAACGTGTATAATAATAATTTGTATCCCAACTACTTTGCCCATAATCGCACAAGAAGCGAAATAATAACATTCAACCACCGATAAACAACGTAAAATCTAAGTTTCAAAAATCCTCCTGAACAAACTAAAATAGATACAGGGCTGTACTTTTTAGAATTAATTACCCAATGTATCTGATCTATAAACATGTATAATAATAATTTGTATCCCAACTACTTTGCTCGTAATCGCACATGAAGCGAAATAATAACATTCAACCACCGATAAACAACGTAAAATCTAAGTTTCAAAAATCCTCCTGAACAAACTAAAATAGATAGAGGGCTGTACTTTTTAGAATTAATTACCCAATGTATCTGATCCATAAACGTGTATAATAATAATTTGTATCCCAACTACTTTGCTCGTAATCGTACATGAAGCGAAATAATAACATTCAACCACCGATAAACAACGTAAAATCTAAGTTTCAAAAATCCTCCTGAACAAACTAAAATAGATAGAGGGCTGTACTTTGTAGAATTAATTACCCAGTGTATCTGATCCATAAACGTGTATAATAATAATTTGTATCCCAACTACTTTGCTCGTAATCGGACATGAAGCGAAATAATAACATTCAACCACCGATAAACAACGTAAAATCTAAGTTTCAAAAATCCTCCTGAACAAACTAAAATAGATAGAGGGCTGTACTTGTTAGAATTAATTACCCAATGTATCTGATCCATAAATGTGTATAATAATAATTTGTATCCCAACTACTTTGCTCGTAATCGGACATGAAGCGAAATAATAACATTCAACCACCGATAAACAACGTAAAATCTAAGTTTCAAAAATCCTCCTGAACAAACTAAAATAGATAGAGGGCAGTACTTTTTAGAATTAATTACCCAGTGTATCTGATCCATAAACGTGTATAATAATAATTTGTATCCCAACTACTTTGCCCGTAATCGCACAAGAAGCGAAGTAATAACATTCAACCACCGATAAACAACATAAAATCTAAGTTTCAAAAATCCTCCTGAACAAACTAAAATAGATAGAGGGCTGTACTTTTTAGAATTAATTACCCAATGTATCTGATCCATAAACGTGTATAATAATAATTTGTATCCCAACTACTTTCGTCGTAATCGCACATGAAGCGAAATAATAACATTCAACCACCGATAAACAACGTAAAATCTAAGTTTCAAAAATCCTCCTGAACAAACTAAAATAGATAGAGGGCTGTACTTTTTAGAATTAATTACCCAATGTATCTGACCCATAAACGTGTATAATAATAATTTGTATCCCAACTACTTTGCTCGTAATCGCACATGAAGCGAAATAATAACATTCAACCACCGATAAACAACGTAAAATCTAAGTTTCAAAAATCCTCCTGAACAAACTAAAATAGATAGAGGGCTGTACTTTTTAGAATTAATTACCCAATGTATCTGATCTATAAACGTGTATAATAATAATTTGTATCCCAACTACTTTGCTCGTAATCGCACATGAAGCGAAATAATAACATTCAACCACCGATAAACAACGTAAAATACTTTACTCTTACGAGATTTTCATAGTTTTGTAACACCCGGTACATAAGCAGCAAGCAGATAATAACATTCTATTATTTGTATTTTAGGTTTAAGAGAATCCAAACACTTTTATGAGGAACAATATTTTGTTTTTATCTATCGTCTCATGGAATTTTTTTTTTGTGTCTCTTTTTGTTTTTGTCCAATCAGTTATTGCCTAAGGATATGTTTTGATTTTTTGTTTTATTTATAAGCTTTGATGTTATTATAACTGTAGGTACAACATCTGTCGTTATCTAAGTATAAAGAGATCATCTCTCAGATTTGTATTTTATAATATATCAGATCAAAACAAATAAATAGGTATATTTTTGTTAGTTACAAAACAGTTTTCAATCAGATTTGAGCAGTTGTGTTTGGCAAGCTACAGTGTCTTGTTTATTATCAATTTTTACAGGTAAATTTGCAACTGTCTATAAATGTGAATGTATATAATAATTTGTATAATCAATTTTTCGGGTATTATATATAAGAAAATTTTAATTCAGTATACGTTCAAGTAAACAAATCAAATTAAAATCAACAACATTACAAATAAAACTGTCGTTGTTTACAAATACGTGCATTTTGTAAGTCATTTAATATTATACTGACAAATTTTCTTCGAGGATAGTTTGAATTTGGCGCTTCAGTTTTATGCCCAACCCAGCCCAACCAATGGTGGCCAAGGTCAAACTTTGCTTGTGTTGCCAACCCAACAACGCAATAATTTAGCATGGCTGTACGTCAAACAAATCTCAATCATTTAAAATCACCCTGTATATCTACTGGTAGTTCATTTTAAATAAACCAACGAATAATTTGTTTGGAAATTGATAATTTATTACAGAAATCGTTTAGGAATTTTAGGAAATTCTCTCCATAATTTCGGGTTCATAAAAAATATAATATCAGAATACAAAATAAAACCCGGGACACTGACACAGATGCTAAAACGGTCACCGAATCAATTCTAATTCCGTTCTAAACACAAACGAATCAAATTGCCGACCACGGAAGATTTTTCGATTCGCATTTTCACCAATTGAGATCAATTGTGCGTTCATTATAGTAACTACCCAATCCAAACAATCTTTTCGTTGACTACCGTCTAAAATCTCCGCGACGACATCCCAATATTCCATAGAAAACCGCATGACCAACGGAAAACTCCAATCCTATCTTACCAAACATTTTCCAGCGGAAAATTTACCACCACTCGAAAATAAATCTACTAGACGAAGACAACAATAGCGAACGAGGTAGACGGCGCATTACGTAAACTGTCAGTTACGTCAGGCAAATATCGGTCAGCGAAAAAGTTTGCAGAGTTTCGATTTTGTCTCTTGGTAGGTGCAAAATTCGAACTTGAAAGGATAGGAAAATCAGAAGGGATATCAGGAACGATAGAAGATGCTGTCAGTCTGCAAGACAAGCCTTATCAACGGCTTTCAAAGGTTAGTCTCGGTTTATATACTGTGTGTGTGTGTTTGTAGCGATAAGGATTATCAATTTTATTGATAACTTTGAAGTACGTCGATGTCTCTTGCGTTGAACCGTGAAATAAATATAAATACCGATAAGACTTCACAACTCCAGACCTTAGAATCTCAGTAAGATACAACGGAAAATCCCCATTCACAAAATCAATATTTTGGCATGAAACTGATGTATTTTTCACAAAGCTATTCACTAAAGTTAGAAAGGAAAATCCTTGATATCAGCTAACTTATGTTACCACCCATTATTTCAAGAATAATAATTATCAAAGCCCGACCTTGACAGTTCAATCACAAAAGCGCAATTAAACACACGACTGACACATACCTGATCTGAATCCAAAATTATTACATAAGTTACCTCTCGATTTCTCCCTCCGTTCGAACAGGGTAGGCACGCGATGCCTCGCTTCGATTGTCCCCGAATCGAAAGTCCAAGACTTCCCCGTCGCAAACGAGCCCGTCTACGAGTATCTAAAGGGATCGAAGGAACGCGCCGAGCTCGAAAAGGCGCTGAAAGAGACCGCAGCCAAGACCCACGAAGTCCCCATTATCATCGGAGATAAGGAGTACACCACCAAAGATGTCCGTTACCAGGTATTATTAATTTCTAAATTCCTAACCTCAAATTTTATTTTTTGAGGTTATATTAAATTTCGTTACCTTTTTTAGAGGTTACTTGATAAGAAACCCACACGATATATAAAACGAATAACTAAAATTTGATTTTTTTTTCGTTTTTTAGGTTATGCCGCACGATCACAAGAGGAAATTGGCGAAGTTCTATTACGCGGATCAAAAGTTGATTAGCAAGGCCATCGAGGTTGCCGTCGAAGCTCAGAAGAAATGGGATAGGGTGCCGATATCCGAAAGGCACGTTTCCGCATTTTTTTTTTAAATTTGAGGTTAGATTTTCGATTTTCTAGGTTAAACATCTGGCACAAGGCTGCCGATATGATGGCTAACGAGTACAGGCAACAGTTGAACGCCGCGACGATGTTAGGTCAGGCCAAAACTGTCATTCAGGCGGAAATTGACTCTGCAGCGGAGCTGATCGATTTCTTCAAGTAATTTTGAGGTTATAGTTTAGTATTTATTATTATTAATGTACGTGTTTTTGTTTTTTTTTTGTAGATTGAACGCCTATTTCTTGAAGGAGGCTTTAAAGTACCAACCGATTTCAGAAAATCCCAAGGTGACAAAGAACTCGATGAGGTATAGAGGATTCGACGGGTTTGTTGCCGCTGTGTCCCCATTTAATTTTACCGCTATTGGTGGAAATCTGGCGTACACTCCTGCGTTGATGGTAAGTTTGATTAGACGACAAAGTTTAACCGCTTTCGTTTAAAAAAGGAATATTTTATCATTGTGCGTTTTGAGAATATTATTTTATTTTATCATACAAGAAGTGCTTTTTAAATTGTAGTTTCAAAGACGGATTTTAAGTTAGATTAGATAGTGTAATAATACTTTTCTGATTTTAAGATTTTTGAGTAGAAGATTGACTCAAATTGATTGAGATATGTGTTTTTGATATTTATTAGTTTCTTATATTTTCAATCTTTGCAAAATGAGTAAAAAAAATGTTTTTTTATTACTGTACTGTCCTATTTTATAACTGAATCTCCTATTTCGTATTACTACAATGTGTGATACAATATTTGATCCAATTTCAAGTTAAATTCGAATGAATTTCCAGACACTGCAAAGGTTATTGCATTTCTATTTATAAGGTTTGGCAGGTGTCTGGAAAACACCACGCGGGAGGCAGCTACTTTGGGCTCGTGCCAAATATTACGTCTTTAATAAAATTAAATTCTTGCGATTCATTTGTTTTGTCTAATTTTGCACTTGGAATACTATTTTTATATTTTATTCTTTCATTTATATTCTTACCTTATTACAAGAATTATTTAAACAAAATAAAAAAAATTTAGGTTAGAATTTTGAATTTTCTATGTTTCAGGGTAACGCCCTCTTGTGGAAACCTAGCGACACTGCGCTTCTGTCCAATTACGTCATCTTCAAAATCTGCAGAGAAGCGGGAGTCCCACCAGGTGTTGTTAATTTTGTACCTGCCGATGGCCCCGTTTTTGGGGACACCATCACCGGTTCAAAGCATTTGGCCGGTATCAACTTCACCGGTAGCGTTCCGTAAGTACCAAATAAATTAAATCTTTAATAGATTTCAGCTTGTCAAGTTTCTTAACTAATACCGCAAAAATTTGAGGTTATCTCCTCAAATTTTTAGGTTATATCCAGCAAATAACCAATATTTTCGAATTTTCAGTACATTCCAGAGACTGTGGACCCAGGTCGGCCAGAATATCAACAAATACGTCAATTTCCCTCGTCTGATCGGAGAATGCGGCGGAAAAAATTACCACTTTGTCCACCCGTCGGCGGACGTAACTTCTGTCGTTAACGGAACGATCAGGAGCTCGTTTGAATTTTGCGGGCAGAAATGCAGCGCGTGCTCCAGGATGTACGTGCCGGAGTCCCTTTGGTGCGACGTAAGTGGAAGAAAGAATATTCTTTTGAGGTTATGTTATTAATTTTTTTTATTAGATCAAGGAAGGATTGCTTGCGAGGAGGAACGAACTAAAGATTGGAGACCCAACCGACTACTGCAGCTTTACGTCGGCTGTTATTGACGATAAGGCGTACAAAAGGATTAAAGGTTACATCGATCATGCCAAGAGTTCGAAGAATTTGGAAGTAATTGGTGGGGGAAAATGCGACGATAGGTTAGAAATCTTAATATCCATTATTTAGTTACAAACGAAAAGTTTTTTTATATTTTTGAGGTTAAGTTTTGACAAGTTGTGTTTCTTTATAAATTTTGGCATTTCGACTTTAATTCTTAATTTTCCATTTTGAGGTTATAACTCGTTTTCTTCTAGCACTGGGTATTTCATCGAACCGACTATCGTACAGTCAAAGGACCCGCTGGACAAGATCATGGTCGAGGAAATCTTTGGCCCGGTTTTGTCGATTTTCGTGTACAAGGACAGCGACGTGGAAAAAACTTTGGAGTTGGTTGACACCTCGACACAGTTTGCTTTGACGGGAGCCGTATTTGCTCAAGATGTGTAAGTATAAATACTTTATTTCTTTTTTGTTGTACTATGGGTGCTTTTGAGTGAAGTTATTAACGAGAATTTTTGTTTTGTGTTTTAGGAAATTCTTGCATCACGCTTTAGATAAATTGAGAATGTCCGCCGGCAATTTTTATATCAACGACAAGTCGACGGGAAGTGTCGTCGGCCAGCAGCCGTTTGGAGGAGCCAGGATGTCAGGTATATAATGAAAATAAAAGTTAGCTTGCTATTGGGTGGTTAGAATTATGAATTATTTAAATAATTAAGAGCTGACCATTATAAAACATTATGAAATTTCAGGTTCTAATGCTTTCTACTAATGCTTTCTCTCTAGACATAGCAAGAATGTAATGTTTTTATTATTTTGTATTAATTTTTAGATTTCTATTATTTAAAATTTTTACAATTTGAGGTTAGTTTGACAGAAAAAGACAATGATAAACAAAATAGATTATTTCTATTTATAAATCTTCAAATTTGTCCTTGATACTATATTATTTAAAAATTATTTGTTTCGCCAGTTTTCCCAAATTTTAGAAAAAAATAATTGTGTTAAGGGGTACTGCCACTCTAACTTTTGTCGAAAATCAATTTTTTTTTGCTTATTTGATGTCTTGAGATATTATAAATAAGGTACTATACGTTCCATATTTAAAAAAAAAATAAAAAAACACCTGCAAAAAAGTAACGTCTGTTGAAGATTATTACAGCGTTGAAGTCGACGACGTTTAATTATCATCTTTTGAACTTTGTTGCTGTGTTTTCTGCTATTTCACAAGTTGTAGCGTGTGAAGAAAATAGATCTGGGCGGCACTGCTCAATACATTCTGACCGATGAAATGCCGCAGCACGAGAATTGTCCACCTGGTGATTTCATTTTCACTTTCAAGTGGCAAAGTAATTGTGGATATTGCAGCATGTATAGCCGTATGTCTTGTCAATGATGCATTATCCAGCCTTATGAAGATTATGGAGGTATTATCTATGAGCATCGGGCCAAACTGCAATAATTTCTGCGCGAAGGCTGACGCACGGCGCATCATGTTTTCAGAGCCATCGCTGACTGATGCCGCAAAACAAGCCCGTCTGTCGTCAAAAGCAAACAGAAAGAAACAAGAGAAGGAAAATATTAATTTGAAAAGATAATTATATGGTCCAGGCATCGCCGACTATAGTATAATATAACAATTCTATACAATACGCGGTTTTGAGCAGTTTTCTCAAAAAAAAAACTAAACCTACAAAAGCGGCTATTTTTTCTCGTTCGAGATTGGCATTACCCCTAACGTTTTGTTGAGTTCTTGATATCTGCAATTTAACCACATCTCTTGCATTAGTAAACTAACACTTTTTCTTTTTTCAGGCACAAATGATAAAGCTGGTGGTCCCCATTATGCTCTACGATGGGGTAACCCGCAGGCAATCAAGGAGACGTTTACGCCCCTTTGCGAGATCAACTACCCCTACATGACTAACTAAAACACTTTTAGATCCCAAAAAAAAAAAAAAATTACACATCCAAACATTAATTTTACCGAAAACTTTATGTGATAGTTCAGTTACTGATCTTATAAGTCAAAGTCGATTATTATTATAACCATCGATTCAGTTATATTTTATATGTATATATATATATATATATAATATATATGTACTATATATAATGATATTTGTATAGGGAGGTTCAGAAATCGTCTTTCTAGTATTATTGTATGATTTAATTTTTGATTTGTCTCGATTAGAAAAATTGTTGGTCATGCGGAATTGTAAATTTTTGTGTATAGGCGGCGGTTTTGAGGATAGTCGCGAACGACGCATGAATATTTAATGTTACCGGCGATGTAAACGTTACAAGTCTAGTGATGTACTACACGACAATATTACGATTAAAATATAGTATGATAAAGAAGTATGTGTATAAATACGTATTTAAAAAGAAAAACATGGGTGAATATTCGATGTAAAACCAACCCCAGTTTGTTATGTGCATATTTTGAACTGTTTTCGAAAAATGAGGACTTTCAGTATTCTGTTTTGTTTTATTTTATTTTTTATTGTTGAAATGGTTTACCATGATTTGTCGAAATTTTATCTTTGATTCTTGCCTATTTATTATTATTGTATATTAAGTAGCAATAAATTATCATAAAAATGCTTGTCGTACTTATTTATAAACCCAATTTTGATGTGGTACAGTAAAACTCTACTTTCCGCACAGGTAAAGTTTTCTTCCTGTCCGGATTTGCGATTATAAAAACAAAGAGTATTTATTAATTATCTACATTTTAGAGGAAAAGGTAAGGGTCTTTATTATATGCAAGTTTATAAGAAATTTGTTTCAGAATCATTGAACTTTTATCCTAGAATTTTAGATTCTGAGTCTGATTGCCAACCAATATTGAAGAATTTTTATTACTTTGTAAAATTCTGGAGTAAACATTATTTATTTTTAATAAGAATTTCCAGCTCGTGTTCATCGAGCATGGCCTAATGTATAATGAGCAACTAGTACCTCTCAAAACCAAAAATACAGGCACAAAATGAACACAATTGATAATTTAAGTTATTGAATTTATTAATTTATTGTTTGAACGTTGGAGAGAGTCGGAAGTTGGAACCAATTTTACAAACAACATAGGAAAAATAGTGCCATGTATCATAGGACGGCACTTTTAAAACCAAATAACATCTGTGTGACTTTTTAAAAATTATTTATCGTCTTTGAAAGGAGTTAATGAGAACCGTTTAGTAATTTTGATACCAATTTTGGCCAATTTCGGTTATCTTGAATTCTTTTTAGAGACGTTAAACAAATAAAGTTTTACATACAAATTATTTATAGATTCTATAATATATTAGGGCTCTATGCAGTACCTAAACGGTGTCAGGTGTCTGGACATGAGTTCGATATCAAAAGTTCAGTATACTTTATCTATATTTTACACTTATTTTTAACACCCACTATATTGGAGATAAACAGCTGAAAATCGAAGGGAAAGACAAGCACCCCCTCCACGATTTAATTCAATATCTTCTTTAATAACAGCCATCATAACAAATAATCTATAACTGCCTAGATAATGTCGGTTCTGAGGTACATAGAGCGTATAAAATAAGGGGATCATTATATAAAATATCTAAAATCTAATAGAGAATAACTTTTCTTTTCACATTACATCGAAATTACTAAAACGTAATTTATAAGTAGGTACCTAATTTTTTTGGAAGATCATAGCCAATTTCGTATAATCAATCCCTTTTATCGGAAATTGGTAGGGAACGTGGGAAATGTAATTACTGATTATAGTGGACGAATAATTCCCCCTTTTACTAACGATTGGCTTCCGGTCCTCGACCAACCCCCCCCCCCCCTCCACCAACCAAGATGAAGAGCGAAGTCCGGAAGTTAAATTAATCAAATGTTAGGGGGGAGCCTTGCAACTTAGATTTAGTTTTATAAGTGTGTTGAGAAGTTTCCGTACGTTCTACGTAATAGGCAAGGTGAATATATTGATTGCTGCATATTAAATCTGTTTGCAGAACTTTGATGGATATCATACTGCGTATGATAAACTAAAAAAACTATGGCGTTTTAAAATTAAGAAGAAAACAAATATCATTTTCATCGTGTTACAATTTTGAGACATTTTAACAAACTTTAGAATCAAATACAGGGTGTTCCATACGCTAGATGTAAATTATTGGCCTTACGAAATCAAAATACCACCTACACACGATTCTTCCATATAGAAATGTTGTAGGATAATCACAGAACTCATTCAGGGCAGTAACAATATCACTCTTTTAGACAGTTATTGATGATTTGCGATTCTACTATGTTTTATCTGGAATAAATGGTGTTTTGCTAAATGGCATAATAACTGTAGAATTTTCAATTGATATTTTGACATATTTTATAACTCAAGAATTTTTAACTGATATCTAGACATACTTCAAATGATCGATAAATTATCATTTATAAAATGCCTAACTCGGTAGGTGTATTGACAACAGCTGAAAAGGTATTAAGAATCTTTTTTTTTATATTTATGCTGCTATTTTTTAAGTATGAACTTCAATCTATAACATCACCATTTCTGATTAAAAACAGAGACAAAAACATAAACGTAAAAATTAGTGGCGGATTTCTTTACCTGTATTCTATGATGTACTACAGAATATATATAAATAGGTATAAAATACAGCGAAAAAAATATTGAAAATAAGTAGAAAATAAAGATACAAATTAATCCCGATATATTTAAGTGTAAAATGAAACCCAAATTGTACCAAAAATGATTTGTTATTAATCGTTGTTATTAATCTTTCGATGGTTCACTCCAATCGAACGAACGATGTCATTTCTTGTTCCGATTCTCAAGTTTCTTCCAGTTTAAGAAATTTACCTTAAACTAACGAAATATTTAGGTACGTTGTTGTTCCAGCATGAAGTGCATGTACGCCATAGATTGCGTCTCGGGTAAACCATCTGGAGTTTGTATTGAGCTGTG
Organism: Melinopterus prodromus; assembly: GCA_964023965.1. Taxonomy (NCBI): domain Eukaryota; kingdom Metazoa; phylum Arthropoda; class Insecta; order Coleoptera; family Scarabaeidae; genus Melinopterus; species Melinopterus prodromus. Next base: position 3,664,012 of record OZ030395.1, on the reverse strand, counting down.
ACAGCGGTAATACGGTCGTTTTTGCCATTTTTTCATGGCACAATTATCGCTTTTTTTGGTCTTTTAGTGGAAAAGTTGTGTCAAAAAGTGCACTGTAGAAAATGTATTTTATAATATGGGTTGGACTATGTGAACTATATTTGACATAACCGAAAGACGTACAAGTAATATTCCTTTTGTTCATGACAAGAAATTGAATATTTAATATTCTAAGAAGTTTCACTGAATATTTCATCAATTTTCAACAATAAATAACGGTTTACTTGAAGACGCATTTAGAACTGGGTAGACAAGTCATAATATTTCGTAAACAATAATCGTTTTATTTAAAATGCAAACAATTAGTCTATTTGAATAATAAACATCCATGACGTATGAATTCTAAAGTTATCCAAGTTTATCTTTAAGAAGGAAACAAAAAAATATTAAAATATTTATTGGCCTTAATATAAAAAATGGAAAATTCGTAAACAACGTAAAATCTAAGTTTCAAAAATCCTCCTGAACAAACTAAAATAGATAGAGGGCTGTACTTTTTAGAATTAATTACCCAATGTATCTGATCTATAAACGTGTATAATAATAATTTGTATCCCAACTACTTTGCTCGTAATCGCACATGAAGCGAAATAATAACATTCAACCACCGACAAACAACGTAAAATCTAAGTTTCAAAAATTCTCCTGAACAAACTAAAATAGATAGAGGGCTGTACTTTTTAGAATTAATTACCCAATGTATCTGATCCATAAACGTGTATAATAATAATTTGTATCCCAACTACTTTGCTCGTAATCGCACATGAAGCGAAATAATAACATTCAACCACCGATAAACAACGTAAAATCTAAGTTTCAAAAATCCTCCTGAACAAACTAAAATAGATAGAGGGCTGTACTTTTTAGAATTTATTACCCAATGTATCTGATCCATAAACGTGTATAATAATAATTTGTATCCCAACTACTTTGCTCGTAATCGCACATGAAGCGAAATAATAACATTCAACCACCGATAAACAACGTAAAATCTAAGTTTCAAAAATCCTCCTGAACAAACTAAAATAGATAGAGGGCTGTACTTTTTAGAATTAATTACCCAATGTATGTTTCTTTTGCCGTGACTATTCTTGAAACATTCTACAAGAACTTTGAGAAAATTGAAGATGGAAGACCAAGTTATTATCTTAATGGAGTAATTTTGTTTATTATTGATGTCGATACCCACACTTTGACACCTTTTAAACCGATAATTTAGGTTTTCTACTTGTAAGGTAAAATTTGAAAACGTCGATCAAGTTTTAGGGTAAAACATATTATGTTATTCATCATAATAATATGGGAAATGCCACCTTATAGCAATTGTTACCATTTAAGTAAAATCCTTGTCCAAACAGACGCAATTTTAAACAAACCAAGCAACATTTACTTTAAACATTCTCACAGAATTTACACCTATACTAACCATAAACTATTTATAATTTAAACGGACGAAAATTTATTGAAATAATCCACAAACCACACAATAATTAGTAATTAGTAATTACCAACCGTAATACCAGTACACACACTCTCAACAAGCAGATTCAAACAATTGTTCGTGATAAAAAAAAAACTGATTCACTACTGTATCGCTTACCTAGCTATAAAAATGATAATAACCTACTAACATGCTTCGTTATTTTAGTTATTCTAAAGTCAACCATCGACCATACAGGTGTGTTATATTCTCGGTCATTGCAGTCAATTTGTAAAGCCTTGCGGCTCTACTGTTTATTGACAAATGTGCTACGATTTCGAAAGGTAGCCTCTGTGTTGCGAAAAAGTGAAAATTCCAACATTGTTCGGTATGAAGGTGGTAAAAGTTGCGTTTGTTTGAGTTTACGAAAACAGACAATGATGGAGATGAAAAATAATAGTTCCTTGGAAGGTAAAACTAATGATGGTAAGACAAGTAAGGTTAAGTTTAATATTGTAATTCATTAACAGACGTACTTGTGTTATGTAAAAATTAAACTAATAAGTACAGCGCGCACTTCAATTAAATATTGTCCTTGTATTGTGTGGAGAATACTTAAATTTATTACTGGAACTATACAGAGCCAAATGTCCCCGACTTAAACCACGGTAAACAATGTAATTTGCTCATTTTTTGCTATTCTAAACATTAATTAAATCGTTAAATATCAAATATTCAAAATGCCAAATATCGGACATCATTTAAATGCATAATCACTGGTCAACTAATTAATATAAATGGGCTAATTATTATAATCATTTCGGTCATAATTATGTAACTAATATCTACACACAAAACGATACAAATTTTAATTACCTTTTTGTTTTTCCAATAATAATACATACAATAGGTACTTATTGTAGGCATAACATCATTTTTCAAACGTTATGACCAATTTTTGGTATTCGCTCATTGAAAATTATACAGGGCGAGTCATTAGAGACGCAGTCGTAGATATTTCAGTTATTTTAAGAGGAAAATAACTGCAAAAGGTGTTTGAGCTGTCAAACGTTACATTCATCATATTTATATTAACTTTAAATGAAATTTCTTGTGTGTCACACCGCATTATGAATTTTAAAAAGCTGTTTTTACAACTGTATCAGGTTGAAGCAACCCAAAGTTAGTAGTTTTTGAGATATTCACGGATTCAGATATCTTTTTATTAAATTTAAATTTAATTTATTAATAAATTATCCAGAAATGTTGTTATTACAAATACATATGATATTTGCCACTGTGTATGTTTGTAAACAACCCCAAACATGAATTAAAAAACGATTTAATCGACTTATTATAACTACATAGGTATATACTATAAAAATACTCACTATTTTTCAGTAGGTGATAGTGACATTTCCGGAAATGGCATTCCCCATGTCTGTAGGCTTTGTGTACCAAATTTCAACGTGATAGGTTAATCTGGAACAAAGAAAAATAGAATTAAAACTGTATACTTACTTCATGGACACCTATAGTTTTTTGCCGTTTTTGGTTTGAGGAAGTATGATCATGTATCGAATGGGCTGGGCGACTTGGGGTGGTTGAACATGGATAACACTATGGCGTTGCATGCAGCAATATTATATCGTAAGTTGCTATCCAAGAGGATCCCACAATACCTCATGCGGAAGATACGCTGTAGAACGGATATCCATAACCTTAATTTAAGATTCAGGGGTTTGTTTGCTCCACCTGCCCATCGTGCTGAGCTGTATAAACGGTCATTCTCTTACTAGGTCAGTCACATATACAATGGTCTCAGGGAAGATATGAAATAATTATCGTTAAACAGTTTTGGGGGAAAGGTGAAGTGTTGTCTGTTTGTGTGCTGATCTCCGCCCTAAATATAAATATTATTTTGTTGCATTTAATATTGTTTTATGTTAATAAAGGAATTATTTATTTATTTAATTATTTATTTATCTGTCAAATCCTGGCTAACTAGTTTTATTTTAATGCAGACACGACCGATCTCAATCAAATAGATTCTCATGCAGCTAAACTATCAATTTTATATATCGTATGATAAAGTCATGTGCCCCATGTATTTAAAGAGCTACAATAACATTTTTGTAAAACTTTTAAAATAAAGCTGTTTGCATATAGCAGATAATTTCATTCTAATATTGGCATTTTAGGTTTAAGACAACAAAAAACTATTAATATTTATTTTTTTTTAAGTTCTATTCTATGATACTTTCAATTTTGAGTTTCTAAAGTTGGTATCATATTCTAGATCTCTTACCTCACTCCAGTTTTAAAAACTAGGGATCCGTACACAAACTTATTATCAAAAATTGGTCTACTATGACCATCATGTATACCTTCTCAATATTTAACGTGTATTTTTTTAAGACCCTGCAAATTTGTTATAAACTGGGTGATATTATCAATTACATCATCAAACAATTCTGATACTAACACCTTGAAAGTTTCAGCGTATAATCATAAATTGTCCGTAGATTTGAAGATATCTGATTACACTTATCACACTTATCCGTAATGAGGCAATTAAAAAAAGAAGATCGCAACAGATAATTCAGTCATTGAAGTGAGCGTACTAACGCATTGCCTACGGTAAAGCAGTTTGTGGTAGTTGTAAGTGCAAAGTTTTGTTGAAATACATATAACAGAAAAGTTTGAGAATTGTTTGTGGTATACGAAAGGCGAGATGTTCGGCGAATATGAAGAAAATAGGAAGCCTAAAAGTAAGCAGCATTTTTATTTAGTATTTAGAAATAGAATATGGAATATACAACGTAGATTTTTTAATAGAACAAATTTAAAATAATACTATAATAACAATGGATATTTTCTGCACTTCAGTGATTAATTATTCTTTTAATAGCGCACTTGCCTACGATTTTAAGATATATATATATAATCGCAATTAATAAATTATTAAAAAATAAGGACCATGGAATTAAATTGAGTCAGTTTTATTTAAAATAATACCTTATTATTCTTTACTTTACAAACTTACTTAATTCTAATCAATACCATACATTATTTACACCTGTGTAGCAAAGGCTGGGACAAGAAATAGAAAAATAACAAAATATCATAAGAACCCTTTTGTTTTTTTTTTGTTTTTTTTGACGAACCATATATATATTTTTTAATAACCTGTGTGTGGGCTGGTGTATTAACGAACATTAACTCTAATTTACCGATAAAGCTTTCAAATGCAAAGCCAAATAAATTGAGATTAGCATTATCTTAACTGTAGATTCCTTTTGTATCTACAGCGAACTTCCTTTAGATTTTTTAACGTATTACACACCAGATATGTTCGATAACTAACACTCATAAGATACACACCTCCGATTCATTGGATTAAATCGTCAACTTATCAATGTTTAATTACAATTCTATTAATTCTCATGTCCGTTGATCAATCTTCAATAATTTAAGTATTTTTAATTTTAATTACAAACTCTTATCGCTGTATAATAAGAACAAAATAACGTAGCAAAGAATTCAGATCAAAAACGTGGGCGTAAAATACAGATGTACGGGCGTAAAATATCTTGATTGATGCTTGACATTTAGATAATTCGTTTCGCGGTTTATTTGTATAGAACTAGAAAGGCCAAAATATGTTTGTCTTTATCGTACGCAGTATGTTCACATTTAGAAGTTTTATGACCTAACTTAAAGCTGCAAAGCTTTTGGTTCAAAAGGGTCCAAAGGAAATGGATGTTTCCTCTAAGAATTTTTCAAACATTTTGCAAATGAGCTGGCATTTGTGTAATATCGTCTAAATAGTTAAATAATAAATTAAAGGTGAGGAAATTTGGTATAATTTATGTCCTGAAATTTATTTGTAAAGTTAATACTTTAGCTGTATGAGCAAATTCTATTTGATCGAGATCGTGTTTGCATTAAAACTACATAATTAGCCAGGATTTGACAATTATTTTCATTCCAATGACAGTAGGTCGTGTCAAACGCTGAGTTTCTTAAAGAGTTATTTTATTATTTTTTATAGTTAATCAAACTTATTTGAAAGTAAGCGTTTTGGGCAATTCAACCTATTATCTACCACTAAAATTTTGGGAATTTTGGCATTTATTTTCATTTGAAATAAGAAGATTCATATTAACTACAAAATATTGAAAACCTCTTACATAGTTTTAAAATTATAACTTTATGAATAAAACCATACTACCTAATTTAGTAAAATAATAGCTGTTTAAAAGTCATTATAGTGCATTTATTTATAGTACATATAAATCAAAATTATGCTAATTAAGTCAACTGCACAAAACATTTAGGTCCTTATAGTTTTATTTAGAAAATAGGCTAATCGATTTTTTCCACCAATGTTTTTACGAGTTTTTATATTGTTCATTTGTGCCCCCCTCTAACTTTTGTAAGCATTTGATTTATATTTTGATCGTTATTGTTTTGACAACATCTTGATATCAACTTTTGATTTATTAAACGCATTACAGACGCGATATATTCGATACACCCATAAATACACACCTACGACTAGCTAGATAATACATATATCAATGTTTAATGTTAATTTTATTAATTCCCATTTCCTTTAATAAATCAATATGAGTTAATTTTTGTTTTTATTTACATACACTTATCGCTTTATAATAGAAACCAAATCACGTAGCACATAATTTTGTCAAATTTATGTTTATAAATTTTTTTAGTAAAATTAATAGTTTAGCTGCAGGAGCAAATTCTATTTGATCGCAATCGTGTCTGCATTAATAGCAGGTAGCCAGGATATTTTGAAACTGTTGACAGTATTCAGAACGTCAGCGGTTGCGAAAAGTCAATTCAACCCGCAAATGCATGGAGAACGCGATGAAGGGGAGAAACACGCGCGCACGTTCAGTGCAACAATATTAAAAGATCTTGGTGTCGATGTGTATTTCGATTGCGGATAGCCATGTTCTTATGTTTTCGCGAATAAATACAAGAAAGATTGTAAGACGGTATGGTAACATTAAAACTTATTTGGAATATTGAGCATAATTCTTTATGAACTTTTGTAGTTAGTACTGAAGACGGGGTGGTAAAACCCGAAAATATAGTATGCTAGAAACCAATATAATATATTAATCATCAGAACCAATAACCTTTACTTTATCATATGTAGTATGACAAGGAGGTTTAGTCTTAGCATTTTTGGAATATTTTGCAAATAAGCCGATATTTCTGGAATTTCGTCGAAATAGTTAAATAATAAATTAATGTAGAGCAAATTCTATTTCATCGGGATCGCTCGTACTGCATTAAAACACTAGTATTAAAACTACTTAGCCAGGATTTGTCAGATATTGCGATTCTAATGATAGTAGGTAGTGTCAAATACTGATGTTTTGACATTACATACTGTAAATATAATCAAAATATCTGTCTAGTTCTAGTAGTCTAACAGATTTAATCTGAAATGTTGATTTTTTAATGGCATGTGACATATCTTTGGTATTTTAAGGGTTTTCCGTGGACCTAACCGATGACGACGGAGTGATTCAAATCCACGAACCGACAAACCAACACGATTCATCAGCTTTAGCTCCACCAGAAAAGGTGTTCTTCTTAAACAGCAGCCTTCAAAAGCTGCACGAAAGCATAGAATCGGTGGTCACGAAGCACAGCAGCATAATTGGCCAATCAACCAAAATACTACTATTTCTTTTAGTCACAGGGCATTTTGCATGGGCAACATACTACTACATAGACAAAATAGGTAAGCAACACAAATACAAATAGGTATCTAAGAAAACAACAACAAAAAACAAGATTTTTCCAATTTTTAGATGAAGATCTTGGAGATACCATGTGTGATGGGTATGGCTTTTTGATGCTCATGTATTTATTTATTACATTTGGAGCTAGTTATAAATGGTTGATAAAGCCTTATGTCATACGACCCATAAATATGTTCATATGGAAACCGCTAAAGCGACTGCTGAAGCTTATATTTGGAAACAGGTGCGAGATATTTCGATTCAGGTCTAATTTTCGCTTAGAGTTGCTGAAATTGCAGGCTATCTACTGATGCTGGCAGCCGCGTTGGTTTACCTGATCATCGATACGTCGGATAACAGGGAACGTCTGATTCCCTTGGCAGGTTTAAGCACGTTTCTGGTGCTAGGATATTTGCTCAGCAAGACCCCAAGTATGGTTAGTTACAATTTCGAACCAGAAAGCAAGTTGAGGATGTTGTGGCTAAAAAAGGCTCTAAAATATTGCCTGAATCTAGAAAATAAAGGAATAGTAAAATACAATCAAATACAATCGGAATTGACAGGCTTCAGGCGATTCCTATATTTTAAGATGCATAGCAGCCAATAATAGACATACTTAAACAAAATAGCTCCTTAGCTTTTATAAAGAATTAGAATCAATTAGGAAAAATAATATGATCAATTAGGAAAAATAATATGAAAGTGTACTGTAGTGTAGTGATCCTATACGAAAATCAAAAGAGACATATAAAATAGTTCTAACGATCCTTTTGAGTTTTTATGCGATATCCACAAACTTAAAGAAAATGTTATAAGTAAAAATGATTTACTGGCACATTCCAAAGATATGGAAACCGCTTTAAAAGTTGGCGATTCCTCCATCTTAACGGTTTAGCATTTGCTGCCGAAATGGTAAGCTAGTTAATTTTTATTTGGGTAGACACATAATTTGCCCGCCTATAAAAATAATATTAAAATGTGCTGAGTCTTTGATGATATTATTATTGAAATTAATTAAACACTATCAGTGATTAAAAAAATCGCCATGAAATGCTTGCATCAATATCTCCGAAAATATTACTCTTAGCAGAACAAATTATACATCATATTAGAGATAAAATTTTGATGAAGATTTGGGTACATGATAAACAAAGAATTACTTAAAAATATTGAAAGATTTAGATTTCGGAAAATGTAAAGAACGGAGATATAATGTCAATATCTATTCTGTCAAAAACGACAGAAGTTTGCTGACAGATGACTTAACAGTGTAGGATATTGACATAATATTTCGGTTCTGAAAACCCGTTTTTAACCTTCTCCCAAATCTACATCTTTCAATATTTTTAAGTAATTCTTTTCATCTTTAATATGGTACATATGTATATCATTTTATTCTGCTAAGCTTAATACTTTCGGAGATATTTGATGCAATTATTTCATGACAAATTTCACTGATAATCCACTGATAATTTATAATAAATTTCAAAAATAATGTCTTTATTCAGGAAACATTTTGATGGCATTATTGGTACTATTTTCATAGTCGGGCGAATTAATTATGATGTTAAATGATTTTGCGTCCATAGACCTTGTTCCAGAAGGTCCAGTTGACGTTTTTAAAAATTCATTACCTCCCTTAACATTGGGCCAAATTTAAACATTGCTTAGCAGATCTTTTCTAACCCTGCCTATAAGTGTTGCTACCTGAGCGCGCGATAGACAGTTTGCTAAACTAATATTCATAAAAAAAGCACTATAGGAGATATCGAAAAATGAGTAAGTCTTTTTTTGTGACAAACTCAATGGTGAAAACCAAAATTAGCTATCGTCTTTTGTTTTCGAGTATTATTATCCTATTAATCTAAGCAAATTGCACTGCGAGATATGCACTGTCAAATATTTGTACCGAAAGTACCGAAAATATGAACATTTAATGTCGATTCGTAACATCGCACATCTGGACTTGCAAACACGTTGCAAGGTCTCGAACGCATCGGCTGGCTCGACAAAAACTTTTAGTTCTGTGGCCGTAAATACCTTCTACGCCGATATTGGGCAGATTATTTGAGGTAAACATATTAATGCCGCATGAATGCACCGGTGAAAAATAAATTCTTATGCCTGCAAGAAATAGTATTCGGGCTATAGAATTCTTAATACGTTTTACTTTCGACAAGAAAATAATATCGTGGTACGTAGCGTGTAGGATGTTTGTTTTCGCTACATTACTAACGCGTCTTGCAAAATATAATGAAAAATAATACACGCAAGGAGTCATGATGCATGAATTTATTATTTGATAATAATTATTTTAATCATTTGCAGTTGGTTTGTTATAAAAGTAATTAATCAATCAATCAGGGGGCACTATTGGGATTTGCCTACGGCGGCAAAAACGCTAGGGCCGGCCCTGCTGAGGATATTGTGGCTATGGTCATTGTCAATTGGTTATTTGTTGATTACTTTGTTGTTATACCTTGTGCCATAGAAGATCCCAGAATTTCTGAGAAAATACGGAAGGTACGGTTGACTGTAGAGTGGTACTCCAGTGCAGCGTTTGACTAAGCATCAAGTAACAGGATTAATTTAAATTATCTGTTACCTAAAAACATAATCTTTGGAAAAAAGTACCCGGCTAAATTATTGGTCAAAATCCAACATTATTTTGTTTTTAATATGACTCTCTCTCAACAGTAATATATCTATAATTCGAAGCTGCTGCTCATCCTGGGAACTTGACTAGGAGAAGAGCAGAACTGTGGGTTTTATTCTCTTTTTACATTTTAGATGGCAATATTAACCTATTGCCATTAATAGAAAATCAATAAATACACAGATAACACACATTAAACATTAAAGAAAAACATTAATCATCCTAATGAGTAAGTACAAACAGTTGTAGAAAACCCATGGTTTATTATTTTAGTAAACATGTGTGTATAACATTTCTTGGTAAAATTGATAGTTTAGCTGTAGGAGCAAATTCTATTTGATCGAAATCGTGCCTACATTAATAGTAGGTAGCCAGGAAATTTTGAAACTTTTGGCAGTATTCAGAACGTCAGCGGTTGCGAAACGTCAATTCAACACGCAAATGCATGGATAATGTGATGAGGAGAAGAAACACGCGCGCACGTATGCTATGTGAAACAATATTGAAACAGCTTGGTGTTTCCATGGTGTTTACAAAGTCAATGTGTATTTCAAGTGCGGATTGCGGATAGCAATATTGTTATGCATTTTTCAAGGATTTGGCAAATGAGCCGTCATTTCTGTTATTTCGTCAAAATAGTTAAATAATAAATTAATGTAGAGGAAATTTTGTATAAGTTATGTCTATGACATTTTTTGGTAAAATTAATAGTTTAGCTGTAGGAGCAAATTCTATTTGATCGAGATCGTGTCTGCATTAATATAGGATTTGCCAGATGTTTTTATTCTGACAGTAGGTAGTGTTAAAGGCTGATTTTTTGACAATACCTACTGTTAATATCTGTCAAATCCTGGCTAATTTGTTTTATTTTAATGCAAACACGATCGATCTCGATAGAATCTCATGCACCTCAACTATTAATTTTATATATTGTATGATAAAGTCATGTGCCTGGCCACATCAGATTTTTCATTTTGTTTATATTTACGGCTATAACTTTTGAAGGAACAAACAACAAAAACGTTTAACGTAAAACCTAGGAAAAATGCTGTACAAAATCGATAACATTGTAAAAATTAATGTAAATTATATGTAATAAATTACAGTTACACAAAATCACATACTTAAGCCACATAAAAACCCTCAATTTGCTAACTTTCATCCTCCTATATACTCAAAAAACGCCATACCATTTTACAATTTCCCATTTTCAGATCAATTGGCAACCCATAATCTGGGGTCTCACGCTTCAATTTTGCTTCGGATTACTGACGATTCGTTGGGAGGTCGGACGAAACATTTTCAAATGCGCCGGAGAAAAAGTAGCCGCGTTTTTAGGTTATGCCCAAAATGGCTCTGCGTTTGTGTACGGAGACCAACTCGTTTTTGAATACAAAATTTTCGCTTTTCAGGTAGACAATTGAGATGGAAACATACCGAGTGTGTTTTCGATTAAATTTGAATTGTTTATAGGCCCTTGCAACTATCTACTTCTTGAATTTCATGATAAATATTCTTTATCATTACTCTATCATGCAAGGAATCATCAAGGCTATTGGCAAAGTCTTGCAGTCGATTATGGGGACGTCACTATGTGAGAGTGTCAACACTGCTGCCAATATTTTCTTGGGACAGGTAATATTAATACTCTTTCACCTAAGCTTAGTTGTGTATCATCTCTTACATGTTTTATTAAATTAATTATCAAATTATAGATAAAGTTTTATTACGTGCTGTGTTAATGCTACTTTTTTTAATTTTTGTGGTTGAATCCTTTTTAAGCGCAAGGATTAGATCAGCTCAGAATTTCGTCAGATAGAATTTATTTTAGATTTGTTTTTAATTCTTATGTATATACCACAAAATTTATCACTTAATACTAATAATTATATGTAGGGATTTGCAGTAATCTGAATATAATTGATTGGGTGCATTACATTCAGGAAATTTGTTAATCAGTAATTTTTTTCTTGTTTTAGAGTGAAGCTCCATTGTTATTGAAGCCTTATCTGAGCAAGTTGACGGCCAGTGAGTTCCATGCCATTTGTACGTCAGGATTTGCAACCACTTCAGGTAAAATTGGCTTCTTTGATGTACTTAACAAAAGGGTGTAACTATACGCTTTAAAAATCTGATGTGGCCAGGCACATCAAACTAGTTAGCCAGGATTTGACAGATAAATAAATAATTAAATAAATAATTCCTTTATTCCCATAAAACAATATAAAATACAACAAATTAATATTTACTTTGCTCTTCCACTCAACCCCTTACACAAACTAGAACAAAGACATAATTGTACCTTTCCTGTTCACCTTTCCCCCAAAACTGTTTAACGATAATTTTTTCATATCTTCCCTGAGACCATTGTATATGTGATTGGCCTGGTAAGAGAATGACCGTTTACACACCTCAGTCCGATGGGCAGGTGGAGCAAACAAACCCCTGAATCTTAAATTAAGGTTATGGATATCCGTTCTACAGCGTATCTTCCGCATGAGGTATTGTGGGATCCTCTTGGATAGCAACTTATGATATAATATTGCTGCATGCAACGCCCTAGTGTTATCCATGTTCAACCACCCCAAGTCGCCCAGCCCATTCGATACATGATCATACTTCCTCAAACCAGAAACAAACAGAACACATGTATTTTGGACACGCTGAACACGACTATCCGACGCCGTCAGGCAAGGACCGTACACGGTATCACAATATGAGATCTTTTGATACTATTCACAGTAGATATAGTGAGATATTGTCAAAACATCAGCATTTGACACTACCGGTACTGTCATTAGACTGAAAATATTTGGAAAATCCTGGCTCACTATATAGTGTTATATCAATGCAGATGCGACCGATCTCGATCAAATAGAATTTGCTCTTGCAGTTAAACTATTAATTTTACCAAAAAATGTCGTAGACATAAATTATTCAGAATTTCCTATACTTTAATTTATTATTTAATTATTTAGGGACCGTTTTGGCGGCATATATATCATATGGAGCAAAAGCTGAACATCTGATCACAGCCACTGTGATGGCGGCCCCAACAGCTTTATACTACAGCAAATTGTTACATCCTGAAACTGAAGTGATAGAAGCCACCAAGGAAACCATCAAAGTAGAAGAATCGTATGTATTTTGTTTTATTTTCAATATAAAACAAACAAAAAAACAATTTTGACCAAACTTTGACGCCTTAACGTTAATTTCCTTTCATTTTAGACAATACAAATCAGTTTTGGACGCAGCCAGTAAAGGAGCAAGCGAAGCCACCTTCATCGTTCTCAACATCATCGCTAATCTGATAGCCTTCATCGCTTTTGTCTATTTTATAAACGGAGTTCTGGCCTGGATGGGTGTTTTAGTTGGTAGGTGCCAAGATGTCCTCAAATGATGTTTGACTTCTTAAATTCTCGATGAAATTTTTGTAGGTTATGTTGGTGAAGATGAGATATGGTCCATAGAGGCTATGATGGGTTACGTCTTCACGCCTGTGACTTTTATCATGGGCGTGCCATGGGAGGAATGCCGAACCGTTGGTAGTTTAATTGGTGTGAAGATGATGGTAAACGAATTTGCGGCATTTTCGCAGTTTTCTGAGGTCAAAGATCAGCTATCGGTAAGCATTTAGAGGCAGTGAACTGTATATACTACGTATAACTGGTAAGGACCCATACTGGTCAATACGTGATGCAAATGCATTTGGTATGCAACCCGCCGTGCAGTGGGCAAGCTATCTCTTTCTATCTCATACGGTACTATCTTTTTCAATTTAATTGGAACAAATTAATCAACCCTTAACTCTTGCAGAGACTTAAATACATGAGATAATAATCGCCGATTTAATAAAAGTTATAATTTATTCATATATTCCGCCTAATTAAAATTTACAGACTAGGTACTATCGCGAGCATAAAAACCGGGGACAGTCTAGTTTGCACTGATTAAACTGTGCTTCGTAATGCCATGTCAGTACGCTTGTCATGTCACATTAATGTCATCTTGAATTTTGACGTAATAAATAAAAATTTCGCAATTGTATGAATTTTAGAAGGCAATTTAAAACTCAACGACATGATAAAATCAGCATTCGAGAAATTGTTATTGAATTAAGTGTCGGCAAGAATACCGCGAAGAATAAAATTGATGGAACCGGAACAAAATTGTAGGTTGACAAATACTGTCAGAGTTTAGACATCATAGGTTAACAAATACTGTCAAAGTAAATGTTACACAACTAAAATTGTTGAGAATATAAGTGCCCAATTTCACTTTGCTGTCCCCGTTTTTTATGCTCGCGATGGTACTCTCAAAGTATATACTAGTAGTTATTCTTTAATTTGAAACAGTTGCAGTCCAATAACGAAATGCTCTTTGTATTATTGAATTACGGAAACGCATTCTGACATTAAAAGTAGTCCACATGATGCTAATTATATTTATTCGATAATATTAATACTTATAAGATATTTTTCACATTTTAAAATTTTATTCATTCGAAATATGTATACATTGACCGCGTAAAGTAAGGAAACATGACACAATGTCTGAAATGGTTTGTTATTTGTAAAGTTTCGTCGATTTTAATTATCAAAATATACATATTTACATCAAATTTAAATTCCGATTTTCAATTGTTTTCGACTTTTGACGCCATCGACACTTACTACATGGCAACCCCATATTTTTTGTACTGGTATTGATAGGTCTGTTAATTGTAAAGATAATTGTAAAGTAAAACATTTAAAAAAATCGAGAAAAAGACAGTTGAAACTTAGTGTTATATTAATAACTTTTTTTTGTTTGTGATAAGCGAATAGGCGTTTTCAAAAGCTGCATACCTTGTCAGGTTATTGCGTTTTTTACGTTTTTTATGAAGCCGTTCGCACCCCACTTAAAGAATCACTGTAAATGCGTCAAAAACAATTGGGAACAAAATTTTGCTATTTCACGTAAAAATACAGAGATTTCGGTTTACTATGAGACCATTTTGAGGTTTCTCGGACAATGGGTTCAGCTGGAATAAAATAAAAAAGCGAAACACTACTGCCTTCCGCTATCTACCTCTCCGTTCCAGTTATACGAAGTATATACAGTTCACTGTTTGGAGGGGAATGACTTAAGGTTTTCAATGTTGCTTAGTTACAAGGTCGTTATATTTGTAGACACTTGAATTTTCAAGAGATTTGCTAGTTTTATGCGGTACTTACATCAATATATTATCTGATTATCATTCAAAGATTAGATAAGACTGCCTGTAGAAGCCTTTATGTACTCATATTGAAGCCATTTCATTCCAAATTACAATTCTTTCACGATGAGATTGTTTAGATCTACATGTAACCTTTACTGTGTTACTAAATTGGGTAGTTTGATTACGAATTAATAGGCAAAGGCTCTATCTCCAATGATCACTAAGTGGTGCTCAAATTTTGATTTTGAAAAAAGCGTAATAATAGAGTGCATTGGAAAACAAGGATTGTTTCCTTTGTGTTCTATAAAAGCTTTTATTTTTTAAATTACGAACATGGTTACGCCGCCATCTTTGATGTTATTTCAAATTAAAAAAGCAAAGCAAACATATCTCTGGATTCAGTCAAAATTTCATCCACTCCAACTTTTTACAATCTCACATATCTAGTATCTCTCTAATTATCTATCTTAATTTCTACTAGATAGCTTTCTAGTATTTATCTATTAATTTCCCACTAACTGTAAGTAATTATTCCTAATGTATGTTCCAGGCAAGGACTCAGGTCATCACGACGTACGCATTAGTAGGATTCGGCAACCCAGGGTCGATTGGTTTGATGATTTCAGCACTGGGTGCGTTGGTACCCGAAAAAGCAGATATCGTCACTTCCGTAGTGTTCAGAGCTTATATAGCTGGAACCATCGTGTGTCTGATGACAGCATCCATGGCAGCATTGCTGATACCAGAAGATTTAATAGTCTAACATAGATAATTATGTACATAAAAAAATAAATTGCTTCCGGGTTATGCCGTGTGTCAAAATTCGTAAAGGCCGACGTTTCGCGAACCACGTTGCTCGCTTCTTCAGAGCATTTAAGCGTTTACGAATTTTTTAACACGGCATAACCCGGAAGCAATTTAATTTCTAAATGATTTTGGCCGTGAAAGCCTACGTACTTAGGTAATTGTATATTTGTATACGTTCGTTTTTGGTATAATCACCGATTATCTGCTCAAGAATGCAGATGTGGTGATATGGTTGTAAATAAGTCAGAAGACATGTTTGACGTAAAACTGCCTCAACTCCTCACTGAATTTGACGGTATGAACAATAAAATTAAAACGCATATTCATCATCCATTTTCTTAATATTTTATAACAATTCATCGTACCAAGTTTTTGTTACAAAACATGACGATAATAAATTGAAGAAAAAAATCATGTTAGCGCTTGCATTTATTAAAAATTATCATTAAAACCACTTTTATAATCGAAATATTTGAATATTACGTTGTTATATGTACATATGTATGTTGTTATACGTTAATATGAAGAGAACTGATAAATTAATAAATACATTATTCTTTACTGTAGTTTTTAGTTGTAAATCACCTTGTATAGGATGAATACCCTATACAAAGTGTCAAAAGGGTATTTTGAAAAATCATATAAAAAAGTGATCACCAAATTCCGAATGATGGTGACCAAAAAATAATTATTTGTTTTTTTTTTAAATAAAACTGTGAATTTTATGCGTCTTGCCATAGACCGATTTTTTTCTTTCAATTGTATATATTATGTATTTGTGATATATTAGGTTCATAAAGGCAACTTTATAACAAGTTTATGATATCTCATTTGATTTAAAAAAAATTGATAATTCATCAACTTTCTAAATTTTTATTTTTAAAAACAATTTTGATACACTGTACTGTATTTTTATTTACCTTTGTTCAATCTTTTAAGTAATTCATGTTGTAAATTTTAACCCTTTTCTTTAGCACAGTTTCGTCAAATATACGGTTTTTGTACGAAATAGATTTAGTAAATATTTTGTATTAATTTAAGAATCCTTGCGTCGTAGTTAATAAATTAATAAAATTAGATTCTTAATAACTTTTTATCTGTTGATGATAGACCTAATAAATTTGGCATTTTTAGAAAGCTTGGCTATCGAACTTTATAATGGAGTTATAATATACAGGGTGTTCCATTTAAAAATCTTGTTATTTGACTTTTAACATATCATTATTTATTTTATATAATTCAAATTATAATCTGAAATAAACCATATCTCTCAAAAAGAGTGATATTTTTACTGTCTAGAATGATTTTTCTCGTTTCTTCATCGTAATTAGTGATTTTTTTCAACGATTTAGAATATGAGCCGTCATTTCTGTAATTTTGTCAAAATAGATAAACAATAAATTAAAGTAGAGGAAATTTTGTATAATTTATGTTTATAACATTTTTTGGTAAAATTAATAGTTTAGCTGCAGGAGCAAATTCTATTTGATCGAAATCGTGTCTGCATTAATAGCAGGTAGCCAGGATATTTTGCAACTTTTGACAGTATTCAGAACGTCAGCGGTTGCGAGACGTCAATTCAACACGCGAATGCATGGAGAATGCGATAAAGAGGAGAAACACGCGCGCACGTACAGTGCGACAATATTAAAACATCTTGGTGTCGATGTGTATTTCGATTGCGGATAGCCGTGTTCTTATGTTTTCGCGAATAAATACAAGAAAGATTGTAAAACGGTATGGTAACATTAAAACTTATTTGGAGTATTGAGCATAATTCTTTATGAACGTTTGTAGTTAGCAATGAAAACAACTGAACTGTGTCTTTACAAACCATACTACTGGTTTCTTGACAAGTCAGAATAGCTTTCAAAATCTATTTATTACTCAGATTGACTCCTACTTTCTAAAAAATATGGACAAAAGCACAAACAAGCATAAAAAAGGTAGAGAAACCTACACATCTATGCATTTCGCACCAACATTCCTAACCAAATTCCTACTAGCACCATCCTTAAAGTTATGCTAACCAACTAGCACGCTAGCGACAATAATAAAAGCAACTCACGGCGATTACTCTTATCAAAAAGTCGCCGTATTTTGTATGCGTTCGACAACGCTCTGCTGTCGCCCGGAGCAATACGCGCATGACCGTCCATGATAATCCAGTAGCCCCGCTGTAAACATGCGATTTTGACACGAGCAAGTCACCCAAGCGCGCTGCCGTTAGCTACGTGCCCACCGCGATGTTCCCTTTAAAAATCCGACACTAAAAGAACCACCGAAAAACCGACGAGTGAACCAGTGAAAATTTCAAGAAGTTCCGTCAACCAGCAAACGAATTATCCAGAGGAAACCGAGCGACAGTCGGTAAGTCTTTTGTAGACTAATTTAGGCTAAATAATTCACTCAATTCGGATCATCGCGTATACTCTATCGATTCGCTATTGTTTTCCATTTCGTTGGACATTACCAGAGACATTACTAGGGAAAAAATAGGCTATCGTCATTATCGTCGTTATTCCCGATGTGCGTTTTGGTGTTATGTCATTGGTTAAAATATCATAGCGAGCGCTGAAATTATGAAAATTGGAGCTGGAGATCGAGATACCCTTGAATTTGGCTTTTGAGTGCTGGCGGCGTGCGACTGTTTCGATCAACAGGTTGTTCGTGTCACGGGGATTTGACAATTCGCGCTGTGCTGTGCTGTTTGTTTACGGTTTTTGATAATGGTGTCCGATAATTTCGTAATTGGCGCTCCTTCTGACCGAATGGTGTCAATTGTTTAATTTGTTTCGATGTACAGGATGTTCCTAAGTAATAGTTACTTAGATGTACCCAAGAGATGATATCAATGAGTTGTTATAGTCTTAAGTTTTTGTATTGCATACTGCAGTACCACTAAAACTTAGTTTAATTATTAAAGTAGAGGAAGTTTTGTATAATTTATGTCTATAACATTCTTTGGTAAAATTAATAGTTTAGCTGCAGGAACAAATTCTATTTGATCGAAATCGTGCCTGCATTAATAGCAGGTAGCCAGGATATTTTGAAACTTTTGACAGTATTCAGAACGTCAGCGGTTGCGAAACGTCAATTCGACACGCAAATGCATGGAGAATGTGATGAGGAGGAGAAACACGCGCGCACGTACGCTATGCGAAACAATATTGAAACAGCTTGGTGTTTCCATGGTGTTTACAAAGTCAATGTGTATTTCAAGTGCGGATTGCGGATAGCGATATTGTTATGCATTTTTCAAGGATTTTGCAAATGAGCCGCCATTTCTGTAAGTTCGTCAAAATAGTTAAATAATAAATTAAAGTAGAGGACATTTTGTATAATTTATATCTATGAATTTTTTTGGTAAAATTAATAGTTTAGCTGTAGGAGCAAATTCTATTTGATCGAGATCGTGTCTGCATTAATATAGGATTTGCCAGATATTTTTATTCTAATGACAGTAGGTAGTGTTAAAGGCTGATTTTTTGACAATACCTACTGTCAATATCTGTCAAATCCTGGCTAATTCGTTTTATTTTAATGCAAACACGATGGATCTCGATAGAATCTCATGCAGCTAAACTACTAATTTTATATATTGTATGATAAAGTCATGTGCCTGGCCACATCAATGTCCTGTACAATAACTGCGATAATGCTGTAATGTTCCAGCAATATCTCAATGTTACAGGGACGTATTGCTAAAAACGTGCACATCAATATACAGGGTCCTGCAACTAAGCTCCCGTCTTCTGTAGCTCACTTACTCATTAAGCTAAGAGTTTGACATTTTGCAGGCTTACCCTGTACTTCAAGGTGCAATTCAAGAAATTATTTTTTATTATACAGGGTGTTACTGTAGTTAATTAAGTAGTTATTCAATTGCTAAATTTACTGCAAAATTTACCTATAGCCACATTTCCGTCCTTACCGCTATAGGTAAATTATGCAGTAAATTTAGCATTTGAATAACTACTTAATTAAGTACACTCAAATCTAAAATACGTCAATTATTTTTTATGAAATAAATTGTTTTTCAAAGCCGCGTACGATATTTATTATCTAAAATTGCCGTTGGAAACGTTGAAAAATGAGTTTTTGGCGAATAAGTTTTAAAATATTGGGAATTGTTATGGGGTTGTATTTAGAAACAATGTTTATTTTTTAATTCTGCATCATTTCACATAAAAAAATTTATGGGTTCCAATTTCAAATATGAACAATAACACGCTTTGAAGTTTGACAGGTTTGACACTCGATTTTGGTCACCCTGTATAATTTGTATCAATGTCACTTGGTTAACGAGACTATTACATCTAACTTAATAAGCACGTCGCAAAATTTTATTAACGAGGTGCATTTTGTGGTCTTTATTTATTTTTAAAGCCCACGATGCAAAATCAATTTTCTTTGGTTTTTATTTTTTTCCGCTGCGGTCACTCAACCGATTTCAATAAAATTTTGGTGATATGTAGGCAACCATAAAAGGCTTCCAAATGTGTAGAAAAATGTATAGCATGCAATTTAAAAAAATATATTACCATGGCGTTGCACATTTTTGGAACACCCTGTATAATAAAAAATAATTTCTTGAATTGTACCTTGAAGTACAGGGCAAGCTTGCAAAATGTCAAACTCTTAGCTTAATGAGTAAGTGAGCTACAGAAGACGGGAGCTTAGTTGCAGGACCCTATACCACACAAAGAATATAGGATGCAATTTAAAATTTCAATGATCATGTAATTTCCGGAAAAACCGGAAGTCGTATTAACCTCAAGAGTATCCCAAACAATGGCATTTGGTTGTTCGTCAATAAGTCCTTAGGTGACCTTTATTAGCTCAACCTACAAGAACCACAAAAATCACCCAAAAAAATCACTGAATTATCTTCATCATATTGTAACAGTTGTTGATAGATGGCTTAAAAATGTATCACTTATCATGATAATCACTAATCATCCACACCAATTACCAAATTCAAAACTAAGTCATGGCAATTTTGAGCTGGACAGAGTTTTTTGCTTACAGATCGTATGTCAATATTCTTGCATTGCTTTTCCATTGACATATTATCATGCGAGGGTTAGGTTTAACATAACCAGTTGAAAAAATCGATCCAGAAGTATCACTTACATGGCTGCCTGCGACCTGCGTGAAAAATCGTAAGAGGAGTCAGATTTCGCATGCTAACCAAGTTCAATGGTTTCTAGGAAACTGATTAGTCTGATTAGTTCTGATTACACCGTTCTACCAGACAATCTATTATAGCAACTGCATATTTTGAATACAACAACTATTATAAAGCTCATTAGTTGAAGGTATGTAGTTATAAAATATATAAACTGTTACATTGGCAGGTGCGAAATATGCTGACGATAGAATAAAAAACTTTGAAATGACAACATTGTTGTTATTGAGCAAGAAAACTCGGGTTGCCTTCTGAACTATAACTAATGAAATTGCTGATAGTCCATTATGGTATTAAAAGCTTATTGATTTTATAGCAGGTATATTCCATATTATTATACATATTACTTAATTCGGTGTTGTGGTTGGCACTAGCGGCTTGCTAGAGGTTAGCTAATAGTTTTTTTGTTTCTTTGTATAGTGAGTTATTTGTTCTTGTCACATTAAAACAATAGCAATAGTAAGTTATTGTGTGTTATTCTCATCTGAACCTCAAATCCCCTTTTTAGATATAATACAAGAATTACATTTATTACCTGAATAAGGAGTTATACGAAGAACAAACCTACACCATATCTACCACGATTTCGAATATAAGCATACACGTAACAAGCTATAATAGCAGACCTAAAGTGTTGAGGCTTTTTTCAAGTTTATACAGGTTGAGTCTTAACTTACCGCGGAGATTGAAGCAGTAGCAAGAAAAGACCAAAATAAGCATGTTTTCTTAGTAAAATTTGGACCTAAACACATAAACTAGGATATTACAGCAAGTTAAAGTTGCATATAAGTACAAATGAACATTATATACATATTATTTAATACAATTTTCAATTTAAAATAAAGAAAAAAGTAATAAACCTAAAAATTACAGCTATTTATTTATCCTAAAAAGTGTGAAATAATAGGAGTTAACTTTTTGACAACCGCTGATTTTTTTCATAAAACTAGAATGGGAAATTTTTTGACGGTTTGAATATGACACATTTTAAGTGACAGTACCTGTTCCAGACATATTTTATGTATAATATCCTATACTTAATTTCAATTGTTTCGGAAATATTATGGGTTTTCAGATCTATTTTCGAAATTAAATCCATAACCAATCATTGGTAGAATTGTTTATTTTATGCATTTCTGTTAAATGAGCCGTTTTTATGATATCCAGTCAATGAAATTCGAAAGAAACGGCAATACTGTAAAATTAAACTAAATCATATGTAATAAATTACAGACTAAATGCTGTAAAAGAAGAATAAAATTGTCTGTTACTTTTTTTCGTTACATTTTTAAACTGCGACATCGGTGGTTATTTGATACCAGCCATATTGATGGGCATGTTTTTAACAATACGTCCCTGTATCATTGAGATATTCCTGTAAAATTAATATTATTTTACTAAAATTATTTTAAGGAAACGCCTGTCTTGTTCAGAAATCAAAAAAAAAGACATAAAAAGTCCATATACAAATTTTTACTCAGAATGATTGTATCTTCATACATATATAATTTTTTAACTTCAGTAATAATTTATTATAGAGGTTATTTTCATTTTTTTAAATGTAAAGAGTATTATTGCTTGTGTTAAAGGTTAATAATTTGGTGACATACAGGCGGGATATAAATTTTAATTAAAATCAAAAATTACAGTCACAACCTGGGTTGTTACCAATAAAACAATTTGTTTTAAAACAGCGTTTTAAACATGTTTTAAACAGTTTATTTAAATGCTGTGTTTTAAACGTGTTTTAAACTGCTGATATTTGAACAGTTTTTATTGTTTTTCATAAACGATTAAAATGCTTACAAATAAAATAATTTTATAATTTAAATAATGTTTAAAACAAGTTTTATTCCTTGTTTAAAACATGTTTTTATGTGTTTGTGATTTAAAACATGTTTTATTTCACGTTTAAAACATTTTTTGCGAGGTGTTTAAAACATTGTTTCGTTAATAAAACATCATTTTATAAAAAAATGGTTGTTTTGTTTAAAATAAAAAACCGTTTTTTATAACAACCCTGGTTATCAATGCCTAAATTTTAAATAATTATTGAGTGTGTGTCATCGAATTTCTGTACTCAACAAATTTTATTTTTTTAAAGCTAATTTTTTAAATAAATCTGATAACGCCACATTTCCGAAACACTTGAAGATATGTATAGGAGATTGTACATACAATATGTCTATAATTTTCTGAGGAATCCAAAAATTACATAATATACCGGATGTTGCATTTAAAATAAGAAAGTTGGTATTGGCCATTGTTACACGACACAGCCTGTATACAAAGTTTCAACACGCAAATGCATGGAGAATGCGACAAGGAGGAGAAACACGCGCGCACTTACGCTATGTGAAACAATATTGAAACAGCTTGGTGTTTCCATGGTGTTTACAAAGTCAATGTGTATTTCAAGTGCGGATTGCGGATAGCAATGTCGTTATGCATTTTTCAAGGATTTTGCAAATGAGCCGCCATTTCTGTAATTTCGTCAGAACAGTTAAATAATAAATTAAAGTAGAGGAAATTTTGTATAATTTATTTCTATGAAATTTTTTGGTAAAATTAACAGTTTAGCTGTAGGAGCAAATTCTATTTGTTCGAGATCGTGTCTGCATTAATATAGGATTTGCAAATATTTTTAGGTCCTTTTCTAGTCAAATTACAGTCTTGTATACAATTATCAAAAGAAAAGCAGTACCACGAGTTTTCCCACCTAAAATTACATATTACCTGGGCTACTTCATATTTGGACTCAAACACGAAATAAAAGTCAACCTACAATTTTTAACAACAAATTACCAAAATGTGTATGCAAAATAATAACCAAACAAACAAACAAGAAGTTTTAAAATGAACACACTTTTTCCTCTCTATTCCTAAAATATAGAATTAAGTACCTTATAATAGTGTACCTTATAATATTATTACTTCAGCTACGTTAATTCCCAGGAGCATTATAATCACAAACTTCACATTTGTATGGAAATTAAAACTTTTTCTAGTATCCGTACGTGCATAAGTAGTCGCCTGTGTTGTGAATAATAGTTCGCACGACGTAGTACTTCTGATTCATGTAAATTTAAGTGCGAAATGCTCATTTCGCCTGTCGAAATCGAAATGCCGTTTCAACCGAAGTATGTAATTTGTACAGGAGATTCCTAATGCGTTTGTCGCCGGGCGATAGGTAAATAATTTAGTATATCGGTCGACCTCATGGAAATAGGTTAATGTGACAGAACAGGCGTTTGCCATACGAGCGCTTGCACATATTTGATTATCGGATATCGATATTTATATTCGTACTATCCACAGAATCGTACTATCTATTTATTTGTTTTTATTGGAAAATAACTTTTCTATTAATACTACTTTCCATATTTGATCCAAGAATATTCGATCAAAACATATGGCGTTATTTATTCCTAATGGATTCTTAATGTGAAAGTCTAGCCAATAAGTACGTGAGCTTTTTCCTCAAGTTTGTAAGTCCTAAGGTAAAACACCTGCCCATCGCGCTGAGCTGTATAAACGGTCATTTTCTTACCAGGTCAGTCACATATACAATGGTCTCAGGGAAAAAGGACTTAAATTCCAAAGAAATCTCGTTTTTGTCTTTTTACGCTCCAAAAAATAGTAATGATACATGATAGATTTCTTTAAGTGGGCTGACATGAAAGCTTGAACATAGAAAGCTACACAGCTGAAAGTTTTTGTCTTCGTAGCATGCAAGTTCAAAGTTCAAGATGTCACTTTTTGTCGACTAGTTCCATGATTTTATCCACTTTTCGACATATCTCTGCAACAAAGCTTGCAAAAATATACCAATTATTTTATTTTTCTACAAAATCTATAAAAAAAATAAACAGTATCGGTTTAAAATCACCAAAATTACCATTACATTTCCGTTGCTCGCCGCTATCAGCAAATTACCATCAGAAAATTTGGTAAATTCTCTCGTCCACAATTCGTTACATGTATGTACGTGAACATTACATATTCTTTTTATAAATTATACTTTTAACGAGCGGCGTACTCACTCGGTCACCTAGCAGTGTTTGCTATAATTATCATTATAATGAACAATACTTTCTTATCTATTGTTTTTATCAGCCAATGAAATAATTCAGTCCGCTAGATAAGCGTTGTTTGTTTTTAGATATCAGCAGCACACTCCTGGGCAAAAATACGCGAGAATGTGTTCGTCTGAGGTCACACAACGCGCCGTAATTATTGTATATTGTAACGAGCATTGGTATAGGTACTAACGATAAGTAATTTTAATTGTTTAGCGTTAATATTTATTTTATTCCTGGGTAAAGGCTTGCATTTTAATGTTATAACTTCTCGTATCATTATCCATAGCCTGTTAACCTAAATTTGGTAAGTACACCTATAAGTTCTCTTACCAGGTCAGTCACTTATACAATGGTCTCCGGGAAGATATGAATAAATTATCGTGAAACAGTTTTGGGGGAAAGGTGAGGTGTTGTCTGTTTGCTCAACAGGGGGGACTTTAGACATTGAGCGCACATCGTAGGCTGTTTTAGTTTTTATTTTTTATGGGCATGTGCGATGTTTTGTTGAGTCGGATTTGCTGCAATTACGTGTAATTAGGCTCTAGAGTAATTTTTTGTTTGTTTTTGTTTTGATAAGTTCTCGGAATTATTGTTATATTATTAGTACAATTATGTCTTAGTTCTAGTCTGCGTAAGGGGTTGAGTGGAAGAGCAAGGCAATTTGGAAACAAGTGTGCTGATCTCCGCCCTAAATATAAATATTATTTTGTTGCATTTAATATTGTTTTATGTTAATAAAGGAATTATTTATTTATTTAATTATTTATTTACCTGTCATATCCTGGCTAACTAGTTTTATTTTAATACAGACACGATTGAGTGTTTAGTTTAGTATAAATCACAGTATATTTCGTATATTCAAAACACACCAAGGCTATTTTTTTAAATCTAATGTTCAATTACAATATAAATTTAGCTTAATACTTGTAAGGTCAACCCCAAAAAACAGTACAGTTTTGTCGTCATTAGACAATATATCGGAGACAGTTTTGCAACTCCGCTGTTTTTGTGTTTCAACTATTACTCTAGTAGTAGGTTTTTGATATTATTTATCAAAAAGGAAACACGGTCGATTCTTATTAAAATATCTATATTATTACTTTGTAAAATTATATTAATGGCACCTATTTTATCATTGATATCTGTGTTATTAGTGAGTGTATTGATTATAATTATCAATTGACATATCGTACACATATCTGACAGTATAATTATCATTACATTAGTTTCACGTTGTCCTACATACATTTGTAGGGTTGCCATTTGACTAAAAAATCTAGTTTCAGTACCCATTTTTTTCTAGTTCGCCTTTTAGCTTATAATTTGAAGACTCTGTATGACCTTTCTTACTACAAACTTTACTTACGTGTACATTTTAAGATTAGGTACCTCGACAATAATCTTGCCGAACAACTTTTTCCAACGGTTGCTGTTGATAATTGATAAATAATTGAAAGTAACACTGCAGGTGACATTTGGTAAAAAATGCATAAAAACCGACAATGACATCAAGGGGTGCTCCATTTACAATATATAAGAAATCTGATGTGGCCAGGCACATGACTTTATCATACTGTATATAAAATTAATAGTTTAGCTGGACGAGATTCTATTTGATCGGCATCGGTGGTGTTTGCATTAAAATAAAACTAGTTAGCCAGGATGTGTAAATGTAATCTGCCAACGTACTAATCACACAGTATGGAACGTTATACATAATTATCTAAAACAGGCAAACGAATTCTGAAACTTTCTGGGATTTCGGGGTCATGTTGGGTCAAAACTAGGCTAGGCAGACCTCGAAATCACATGTCTGGCTTGATATCGTCCTGTCAGTGCCCAGTGGTTTACTTATCAAGTTATCAGACACGGTTGTGGTTACGAAAAAACTCCGACATAAAAATAAGACTACAGTCTCTATAACACATGGAACGTTTAATAAATATCATTGTTTTGTGATTCTGTCCATTTTAGACGAGGGTATAGGTTTCTCTGTTTCGCAGAATTATGGTTAGATAAATAAAGAATACGAGTCATGTTGTCTATTAATTGCTTAAAACTCAGCATGCTATGGAGGCATTTATTTTTGGATGAATTATTAAAAAATGACTGATGTTTCCCCGCAATTTCCACAAAATTGCTCCATATTTCAACCGGATACTGCTCGCGCGTACCATTACCAAATGACAATATAATTGCCACATCCGTTAGTGATAAATTGCAGAAAAACATATACCTGTACGGTATGTATGTATAGGCCTAAAAATATATTAGTAATAACTACAATATGACGTAAAATTACCTATTATGACGTAAAACTTAAACCTCGATATTCCTCCAAAATATACAAAAGTAAATTATAGCAAACTATGAAACAGAAAGCAAAACAAATTATACTGCGTATTAAAGACAAGCAGTGTTGGCACATGATATAGAAAGAATTAGTTTGAAATATAGGAAAATGTAGGTTTGGGAGACTTTTGCTGAATTATATGGCATAGATACATTTTAATATGAACATTTTGGACCAAGGAACAACAAAGTGTCTGTGAGTCTATGTGTGAAAATGTTTAAAAATTGCGACAGTAATACCGATACATAAGAAAAATGACACGGGCAACTGTAACAACTACAGACCCATATCATTAACACCGATCGTATCAAAAATATTCGAAAAAATACTAAAAAAATATATATACATACATATTGAAGGGAACAACTTGTTTAGTGAATCTCAGTTTGGATTTAGGCACGGCAAATCTACCAGTCTAGCTATCAATGCTCTTATAAATAAAGTTAAACAACTTTGAGCGCGGATACCATTCAGTTGCCACGTTTGATGACCTCTCGAAAGCTTTCGATTGTGTCACACATCATATTCTATTAGAAAAACTTAAGAAATATACCTTTTCGAAATCGAGCATTGAGTTAATGGAGTCATATCTGAGTAATCGTTACCAACACGTAAAAAAGAACAATTCAATTTCGTCGAACAGACTTTGCAGTTACGGGGTACCCCATGGATCGGTTTTGGGCCCCATTCTCTTTTTAATTTATATCAACGACATTAATTGTGCTACTGAAGCAACTGATCTTATTCTATTTGCGGATGACACAACGGTAATTGAGGGAGGTGATGACTATGAACAGCTTCTTAACACAGTTGGTCTATGTGACAGAGATATTAAAGAATGGTTTTCTTCAAATGCGCTTTGCATCAATCAGGATAAGTGCTTATCGGTATTGTTTACATAGCGACATGAAGCGCGTTCCAGTACGGACGACAATGAGAGTGTAAAATTCTTGGGTGTTATTCTCGACTCAAAATTAAAGTGGGAAAGTCATGTCGGACATGTTTCAGGAAAACTTGCGAGGGTGATTCATTATTTGAGGATCTTGAGAGAATCAATCTCTATAAAGTGTCTTAGGGTTGCATACTTTGCCTTTTTTCACTCCTTGATGACATATGCAATATTTAACTGGGGCCATTCAGGTGACAGCAATAAATTGTTTTCTCTACAACGCCGATGCATAACAGTAGTACTCGGAGTCGGTTGGAGGGAAGATTGCCGTGAACAATAACAGATTTAAGACAGTAATGAAACAATTCTTGGTTGAAGAATGTATATTCAATGAATACTTTAACTGTAATTTCGTAGAAATATGTAGTGCATAGTGTTTTTCTTTTTTGTTCTGACTTGTGTAAACAATTTTCTTTGTAATAACACCAATAAAGATTATTATTATTATTATTATAAAACTAATTAACCAGGATTTGACAGACATTTTCATACTAATGACAGTAGGTAATGTCAAACGTTGATGTTACACATCAGATTTTTTCTATAAAATTGTTTCTATGATGTGTCAAGCAAAAGTTTAGACTAACTTTGACAACCCAACGTGTTTCGAAAAATCATGTATCGTTAATTATTATTGTAGTACGTACTTACTGTTATTGTTCTTTGCGGGTTCCGCGCCGGTTCCTCATTTTTTGTTACTGTTTTAAACAATTATGCCACACGCAATGGTATCCTTGACTGCATTAAATAGATACTGTACCGAGCAAAGTAACAAATACATTCATTAATTTGTGTTTTGTTTTATATCTACTAGTAATTAATAGTTACTGACCAAGGAAAGTGTTGCCAGACTTATGAGTACCTTTTGGTTGTCCCTACATACGTTATAAATAAGTTCTAATTTGATCTTCATACCCAATCATCATTAAAACTTCAATTATTTGTTGTTCTGTCACCGACGCTATTTTGTTAAAACCAATAACAAAACTGTAATAAGATAACGTCAGACACTCTCCTAAATTTCGACATTTTTTGACTATTTTTGTTAGCAAATTGAACATTCATGAAGATGTGGACATCAACACAAATACTGCGTTTTGTTTCCTTTATCATATCGGCAATTTATTTATACTTATAATCATAATTACAATCGTATTAACTACATACCTAGAACTCCCAAATTCCATACAACTACATAAATATTTAACAATTTTTAACATCCTTAATATGTACTAAGTCCAAGTTCAAAGCACTTTGCCCAGCTCAGAGAAGAATAATACCATAAATTGCCCGTTAATGGTCAAGTGCTAATAGATTTCAGGAACCAATAATTGTTTGGCAAACATAACTGTAAGCAATCTGTAGCACCGTTGTCCGACAGGCCTAAGCAAACAAATCATTTTCGAAATGCACGGTAAACAAAGTACCTCTCTTGCTGTTAGCGCAGATTTACAAAGTGGTTCATTACGTTTACTTTCGTTCTTTAGTTTACAACTGTATTGAGACATTCTAGTTTTACGCGTTCTTAAGGAGACTTTGTACTGGTAAATTAGTGTAATTATTCGTTGGCGAGGTTATGTTTAATGGTATATTACCTACAGTTCCGGGGTAATGTAGTTAGTGGTCGTTAACAGTAAACGAGTTAGCCAGTCTAATGACGTAGATAGTGTCAAATGCTGATGCTTTGACAATACACTGTATGCTGTACTGTATTGTTTAACGATAAATTTTTCATATCTTCCCTGAGACCATTGTATATGTGACTGACCTGGTAAGAGAATGACCGTTTATACAGCTCAGCGCGATGGGCAGGTGGAGCAAACAAACCCCTGAATATTAAATTAGGGTTATGGACATCCGTTCTACAGCGTATCTTCCGCATGAGGTATTGTGGGATCCTCTTGGATAGCAACTTATGATATAATATTGCTGCATTCAACACCCTAGTGTTGTCCATGTTCAACCACCCCAAGTCGCCAAGCCTATTCTATACACGATCATACCTCCTCAAACCAAAAACAAACAGAACACATGCATTTTGGACACGCTGAACACGCTGCCTATCCGACGCCGTCAGGCAAGGACCGTACACGGTATCACAATATGAGATCTTTTTACTATTGACAGTAGATATAGTGAGATATTGTCAAAACATCAGCATTTCACACTACCGGTACTGTCATTAGACTGAAAATATTTGGGAAATCCTGGCTCACTATAGAGTATTATATCAATGCAGATGCGACCGATCTCGATCAAATAGAATTTGCTCTGCAGCTAAACTATTATATTGACCGAAAAATGTCGCAGACATGAATTATTCAGAATTTCCTCTACTTTAATTTAGTATTTAACTATTTTGAGGAAATTACAGAAATGGCAGCTCATTTGCAAAATTGCATTTAAAACACTGAATTTGAACTCGCTTTTTGTGGCTTGATAAGTACTTTTCAAGATCATAAGATTATGGTCCACTGTATTTTTCATTGTGTATTGACATTCAATTCTTTTAAAAACTACTTGGGATCAATCAACTCAATCGAGACTTTTAAAACTAAAATACTCTTAAGTTGCCACTTCCAATTTACTTCCGACACTAAGGTGTCAGCACCGTCAACCGTCTTGCTGAAAGTACATAGTGGCAAAAGCTGTTGGGGGATGTTAAAGCATGGATTATTATTATTATTTATTGAAAATCTCTGATACACCTCATTAAATATTTGAAACCTAGATAATATAATTTAGATACAACATATAAATACTAAAATTACACTAATAATTTTGAAATGTAATAAAGAGGATCAGGGCAAATTGGAAGTACCGAGCTTCGCCGAAGCCTAGGGTACTCCCTTTGCGGGTATCACTGCAGCTCTACCCAATTTTGAAAAATACAAGGCCATTTATGTTTTGCAAAGAAAAATTTCATTTTTCTTTGCAAAGCAAAGGAAAACTGCAGAAAACCCTTGCAGCCTTGTGCAAAGGTCATTAAAAACACACACACACACACACACACACACACACATTTATTAATAGACAATATACATTAAAAGAAGGTAAAGATGAAATATTAAGCAGCAAATTTAGGGTTCTTTATGATAAAACTCTCCTCAAAATATTCGCGCTTCCCAAAACCGCAATTTCTTGAATTTCCCAGGGCGAAATTTTGCACGGCAACTCTTTAACATGTTTACTATAATTTAGACTAACTGCTCCCAATGCACCTACAATCACCGGAACAATGTTCACTTTCATTCCCCACATACGGCCAACTTCTCTTGCGCGATCCTTATATTTAAGTTGTTTTTCAAGCTCCTTCCTTACAACATTCGCATCAGCAGGTACCGAGATTTCTATGAACGTGCGCACCTTCCTCTGGAAATCCTTTACCACGATATCTGGCTTATTAGCATCAAGCATTCTATCGGTGACAACAGGCATGTTCCATAATACGGTAATATGATCGTTACTCACAACAGGAGATGGGATGTGGTCATACCACCGAGACACATCCATTGCTAAACCTAGTTGGGAACATAAATTATAATGTATATATGTTCCCACCCTATCATGCCTAGCAATGTAATGCGACTCAGCTAGACTGGACAAGCCGCCAATAAGTGGTAGACATGTTCCGGAGCCCGATGACACAGTCTACAACTCCCATCATGAGCAACTTTCATAATCTTCTGTTCATGATATCTGGTACGTATTGCCTGATCTTGCGCCGCGACAATAGAGGATTCCGTTTCAACCTTAATGTTCCCATGACAAAGCCAAAAAAGCCAAAACTGACCATGCATTGGCTTACTAACATAACCCTCTTTCATTTTCTGATTCATTCTTAACTTAATCTCTCGCTGTATTATTATTATTATTATTTCAAAACCCTGATCAAACGACACGATCGGTTAATGTTCCATTGCGTAAGCTACCACAATCGAATTTATATACAGGTATACCTACTTCCGGTGTCTCTTCACCGCCCACACTAATCTCCATCGTATTTCCTATCCACATCCACATTTGTACGGTACAATAATGCAGCTCAACGCAACTCTCCGTCAAAACTAAACAGTTTACCCAGCCTACCTTGACGACGAAAACAGCTACGTTGTCAACGCTCGTGATTGCGACTGCAAATCATCACCGTCAGCGCTGATATCGCGTGTGTTTAGTAAGTTTAGTTCAGAACCAGCATCGTCCGGAGTCGCTGCTTGTTACGAAGTTACGAAGTCAGTCTTTTGCGGCAAAGATAGGAGAACGGTCGGAACTTTTCGGACCTATATGCGCGTTGTTCGGGCTCCCCGCAAGTTTATACGATAGCATTCGAGAAAAGTGTCGTTTGTTTCGTTAAAATATCGAGTGTGCTGTGTTATCTGAAACGTAGTGATAAGAATCTAGTGTGTGTGTGTGTGTTGACAGCGATGTGTCTGTGATAGAGCGGACTAGATAACTAATATTACGGCTGATGAGGAAAAACAACAAATATTGTAAATATGTATTTGTTTTTTTTGGTTGTTTTGTTTTGTTTGGCGGTGTATAGTTGGTTATTTTCCGGTTGTTTTGTTATGTTGTTGAAAGGTTTTGGATTTTAAGATCTATAGGTGGATTTTGTCTTTGAAATAAAATTTAAATCTGCTTATCAGTAAAATAAACACGAAGACTAATGTTATTGCCGAAGTTTTAGATTAGATTAAATATTTTAATGTGTGTGGTGGAGTTGGGTTTTGTTTTGTGTGTGAAATTGTACGATATGTAAAATGTTGTACAGAAGAAATATACAAAATCATATATCAGTATTTAATATATATAGAATCTGTATGCCGCAAAAAACAACCAGGTGTGCAGAGTTAGGAAATGTGCGCCTGGTTTCGAAAAAAGTGCTGTCAAAATGTCAAAAATATCACTTCGAACTGTCTTCTCGAAAATGTCTTATCTAAGGCCATAAAATTGTTAACACCCAACCAGTGGTATACCGAAATCAGCAGGAAAACGGTTCTTCCGATACAATAATAACAATAAATGATATCATAATAACAGCAATAAAAGAGAATTTATTAAAACTAACTTGACGTAGGTATTAAATTTTGATTAATATTTAAAAATGCATTAGAAAGAATGTGGCGAAAAATTTATCACAATCCAGCAAGATTACAAAAGTTGGCCGTGTTTTCTTTTACCGGTGAGTGACTATACAGGGTGATAAATAACTCGAGACTAAATATAAAATTGTAATCTAGAATTTTCAATTCTAGTTTAATGGGTCGATTCTGTGCATATCAATAACGTCTATAAGGTCAAACCTATAAGTTGTTATAGATCTATAAGGGATAGTGCGATTCTGTGAGCCCTCATAGGCTATAGATATGTACCCTTATAGATACTCTTAAATATGCTTATTGGGTATTCTGAGCGATTCTGAGCACTTTTATAACGCCACTATGGCAAAACATGTAAGCTGTTAAGTAATATGCGATTCTGTGAGCCCCAATAGACTATACAGGGTCCTGCAATTAAGCTCCCGTCTTCTGTAGCTCACTTACTAATTAAGCTAAGAGTTTGACATTTTGCAAGCTTACCCTGTACTTCAAGGTACAATTCAAGAAATTATTTTTTATTATACAGGCTGTTCCAAAAATGTGCAACGCCATGGTAATATATTTTTTTAAATTGCATGCTATACATTTTTCTACATATTTAGAAGCCTTTTATGGTTGCCTACATATCACCAAAATTTTATTGAAATCGGTTGAGTGACCGCAACGGAAAAAAATAAAAACAAAAAAAATTTATTTTGCATCGTAGGCTTTAAAAATCAATAAAAACCACAAAATGCACCTCGTTAATAAAATTTTGCGACGTGCTTATTAAGTTAGATGTAATAGTCTCGTTAACCAAGTGACATTGATCCAAATTATACAGGGTGACCAAAATCGAGTGTCAAACTTGTCAAACTTCAAAGCGTGTTATTGTTCTTATTTTAAATTGGAACCCATAAATTTTTTTATGTGAAATGATGCAGAATTAAAAAATAAACATTGTTTCTAAATACAACCCCATAACAATTCCCAATATTTTAAAACTTATTCGCCAAAAACTCATTTTTCTAGGTTTCCAACGGCAATTTTAGATAATAAATATCGTACGTGGCTTTGAAAAACAATTTATTTCATAAAAAAATAATAGACGTGTTTTAGATTTGAGTGTACTTAATTAAGTAGTTATTCAAATGCTAAATTTACTGCATAATTTACCTATAGCGGTAAGGACGGAAATAGCTATAGGTAAATTTTGCAGTAAATTAAGCAATTGAATACCTACTTAATTAACTACAGTAAAATCTAAAATACCTCTCTGCGTTATATTTTATGTAATAAATTGTTTTTCAACGCCACGTACGATATTTATTACCTAAAATTGCCGTTGGAAACGTTGAAAAAAGAGTTTTTGGCGAATAACTTTTAAAATATTGCGAATTGTGATGGGGTTGTATTCAGAAACAATATTTATTCTTTAATTCTGCATTGTTTAACCTAAAAAAAATTATGGGTTCCAATTTAAAATAAGAACAATAGCGCGCTTTGAAGTTTGGCAAGTTTGGCACTCGATTTTGGTCACCCTGTATAATTTGGATCAATGTCACTTGGTTAACGAGACTATTACATCTAACTTAATAAGCACGTCGTAAAATTTTATTAACGAGGTGCATTTTGTGGTTTTTATTGATTTTTAAAGCCTACGATGCAAAATCAATTTTTTTTGGTTTTTATTTTTTTCCGCTGCAGCACTCAACCGATTTCAATAAAATTTTGGTGATATGTAGGCAACCATAAAAGGCTTCGAAATGTGTAGAAAAATGTATAGCATGCAATTTAAAAAAATATATTACCATGGCGTTGCACATTTTTGGAACACCCTGTATAATAAAAAATAATTTCTTGAATTGTACCTTGAAGTACAGGGTAAGCCTGCAAAATGTCAAACTCTTAGCTTAATGAATAAGTGAGCTACAGAAGACGGGAGCTTAGTTGCAGGACCCTGTATATCCGCTATAGATACTCCTAAATTTACGTGTGGTCCGACGGTGGCTGTAACTTCCTATAGAAACTGTAAGCATTGGAGATGTGCTACCTAAGAAATAAGTGAACACTGAACGATTCTCAATCACAAAACGAACATCAATCGATTGATCATGATCGCTCAGATCGAAGATATCGATCTTTTGTTAATTGATCTGATCGAATAAAAAAATAAATAAAAATAATAAATAAAAATAAAATAAATAAAAAAATATGACGATTTCTGTAAATATTTAGGGATTTTCTTTTGTAATCAAGTAGATACGTATCCATGTGCAATGTCTGAAAGTCACGTGACCACACTGGCTTTATGAAAAATACTATTGTGTAAATAAATATAAAAGCAGCAATTATTTTTAGAATGGGAATGTTGTCAACAAAAAGGGTAAAGTAACAAAAAATACGTAATGCACTCAAACAACACTATAAAAAGTAAATAAATAACAAATATGTACCAAATAGTTCTGGTTATAATAGAATTAAATAAATTTGATCACATTGGTTTTTCTTGAATTTGTCTTTACATTATTTGATACATTCAAAGTCTATGAACAGAATGGTACAGGACAAATTAAAAAAGGAAGCAAGAAAAAAAATCCGCGTTAAATTGTTTTAATATTGTTGTTTTGCCATTTGCAAAATTGTTTTAAACTTAACAATAATCATTTAATTAATAAAATTAACTAATAATAATAATGAATAAATAATAATAATGACAATAAGTAAATACAATTATTTGAACGATTTGTGTTATAGTATGAGTGACTAGCATAGAGGAGTGGGGTCGCACCAATACACCGATTATCGATATCGCATTTCATAAAAATTACGCAATTACAATACGTAATTACATATAACCTTTCTCAGAATATTTTCTATAGATAAATATAGAAATAACTGAATGCATTTATGTATCTTTATTTAATATAGTATGTACAATGAACTTACCATAACTTACAAAAAAAAAAAAACGTCAAACCTAAAGAGATATGAATCTAGAATGACCATTAATTTCATTATAGATTACGGTCAATTTATTCCTGCTTTTATACAATCTTTTACACAAAATCTACCCAAAGCCTACTTATAATTTCAAATGCGCTCCCTATCGTACCGACTAGAACGGCTCGACAAAAGAATCACATCCGTTTTGCCAAACTTCTAAATAATTCATACTACTACTGTCACCAATACATTAGAATAACTAGAATAACTGTTGATTCGTCGACATTGTCTTCAACAACCGATAACACATCGCAAGCAAATACATACTGTCCTAATAATTATTACAAAATCTAGATTGCGTATCTAGTTCAACGTTTTTCATTTCGGACATTCAGCGAAATTTTAAAATCGACGATTTAGACACGATAATAACACAGGAAACTGCATTATCTTTCGTCGACTATAATTGTATATATGTGTCGATTATTTATTGCACAATGTAACAAATTTATGTAGAGTCGTTTATATTTGCGTTGTGCTTGAATAAAATTATACTACAATGAACCAAACTCGCATTATTTTCTTATACAAAACGTCGAAATTTAGTAAAGCTTACTAACTTTTTTCTATACGGTTGCAATTTTGCATTTTAACGATAAATGTGACTTTTTCGTTATACATTCTTTAGAACCAAGTATGAACTTTCATTCGAGATTATTTTTATTAAAATTTACCCACAAATTTGGTTATTGCAGGGCCGAGAATATTCGCTGTTATAAAAAAAAAAAACAGTTTTATGCAGAACTTGAGTGTTTGAGTTTAGTGTTTAGCTTTGTTAAGCTTTTGAAAGTAGTTCAAATTATAGTATACATATTTGATATTAGAACTACTGGAAAATCTGCTGCGGATAGGTGCGGATGCGGTTTTTGTGATTTTATTTCTAATGCGTTGTAAAGGAAAATCCAAAAATTGATGTACCGGCTTATATGTAATTTGGTGCAATTTCTTGATACCGTGATAGTAGAGGTAATTTAGAACATATTTGACCATATTTAGCTATATACAAATGGTTACGGTTATCGAGATATTGACAACTTTATGTTCAATGCATCTTGTATGTTGTAAATGCCGTTATGTACGTATATTTTTCCGTTTTGGATCATGTATAGCAAACAACCCCGATGACCTAGAGTTTTAAAAAATCATCCGGAAAAAAACATCTTCTTGGAAATTGGTTGCTTGAAGCCAATCGGATTCATATTCATGGCAAGAAAATACATCGAAAGCACCTACTCGCATACACAGTTCACTGGTTTAAATTGGATTCTTGTTGAGGAGAGACAATAGTAAGTTTGTGAATAGAAACTGGTTAGGCGTTTTCGATAAATATGTTTATGCGGAATGCGAATGCGTGTTCAAAACATGCGTATTATACGGTCATACCACTAAAAAACGACCGTTTCAGCTTGAAGTATGATCAAATTTCGAAAGTTTTCATGGAAACAATAAGTATAAATATTAGTCAATTTTGAAATAATACTAAAAATAATAGATTTTATAGTGATAAATATGGTAAAATAGGTTCTTAATTGCCTCTATTATCACGTCTTAAAAGGAATCCATCGAACGGAAAACAGCATGAATAGCATATGTACCGTTTCAATACACAATATTGATTGGTGTAAACTTTCATTTTCTTCCTCTACCACTGGTCTTTCAAAATAAAACTCTTTCAGGATTTTCTTACAACATAACAGATCCAAACATGTTATCTCATATAACTCAAAAGCGACATGTATTGTTCAATTTTAAATCCGTATATGCTGCGTATTTAAACTGGACATGGCATATATTATTTTATGAATTTGACACGGTAAAACATAGTAGATATAAAATCACAAAAAAATATTGATGACAAATCTTGTAGCAGTAATTAATTTACAATAGGTGTAGTGCAGTGAAGAACAATCTTTAACAGTTTGCTTTTCCTATTTTGTACTGTTCTATTGTGTTTATTAAGTTATTAACCTTCAAATTCTTAGTATGAAAGTTAAAGTGTTATACATAAATAAAACAACACATCTAAAGCCTAAAGCTTGTGCGTCCTTAAAACTATGACAACAATAGGAATCGTTATTGGCACGGAAACGAAGATATTTGCAAATGTGCGCGAAAAACAGTATCTGGTGAGGTCAAGTAAACATCCCTTTATCGTTTGATGAACCAGAAATGTTAATATGTTATATACTTTGAATGAATTGTCAGATCTAAGAACGAAATATTTGTTGTATGGATTTATTCTTCGATAATGTTAACTGCATCACAAATGCATGACTATGACCTACTTCCATCTTGGAATCTAACCGGCAATTTTAGTTTACACTAACTATACAGTACAATTCTAGGAATTCAAGACAAAACAGAAACACCACAAATATTTTACTTAGTTGTCACTTTTCGTAATAACAGACAACAAAGCTACGAAGGCTGGGTTTAATAAGAGTCAACTAACAACCTTATGGTTATATTATAGCAAAACACATCTAGATATTGGAAGAAAAGCTAAAAATATAATATAATAAGATCTTCAAAGTGTTAAGCACTGTTATGAAGCTACATTACCACAGTTATTGCTGTGTAAACAAGTTGAGTTGATTTATAAGTTGTTTCGTCGAATGTTTAATTATTTAATTTTATCTCTGTACGTACATATGTCCAAAGCATCGCAAATACCGGTTTCCTCATATAATTACTATTACGGTAAAAGAATTTGAGTATGAAATATCTTCGTTTTACTAATTATTAGGCAACAGGTTAATACTTCTAATATATATTCATTAAAATATTATTTTATTGCGAACTAATAATAATATATGTATAGTACTCTAATCAAGCAAAATGTACATTACAGCAGATAAATAGTAACTATAAATGTAATGGTAGTAAACAGACATTTTTTAGGGTAGTTTGTAGGTCAACGTGCTGTCCGACGTTGTTATTGATTTCTGTTTTGTAATCGATAGTGTCTTTCAATAATAAAATTAGATTTTGTTAGATTTTAGTTAGCCAGGATCCGACAATTATTTTGATTCTATTGACAGTAGGTATTGCCAAAACATCAGCGTTTGACCACTACCTACTGTCATTAGAACGGAAATATCTGTCAAATCCTGGCTAACTAGTTTTATATTAATGCAGACACGACCGATCTCGATCAAATAGAGTTTGCTCGTGCAGTTAAACTATCAATTTGACGAAAAAATGTCACAGACATAAAATATACAAAAATTTCTCTGCTTTAATTTATTATTTAACCATTTTGACGAAATTACAGAAATGGCTGCTCATTTGCAAATGCTCCTTGAAAAATGCCTAGAGTCCTTTGGACCTTTTTCAAGCAAAAGTTTAGTCAGTAAGTAAGTTAAAAAATTACCACCATCTTGTATTAGCTATTTTCAATTTTCATACTACATATTTGGAATGACCTAACATAGTTATGTTAGAGTTTACTGAACTAAAAAAAGAAAGAATGAATTACATTAAAAATCTGGTATAGAAACAATCGGGAATGCATAACTAACAAATGAACCAAATTCACATAAGAAGTAACATAGTTACGATAAAATAATGTTAACGTACATTCATTCTAATGTTTACTCTATTCTACACACTTATAAACCTATTGGCAGGGTCAAGGTACTCGTTTTTGGTGCATTCTTGCACTTGGGCTACTGTGTTTATTTATGGATATACCGAAACGCGATAAAAATTAAATACGGTCTGCTGTATAATCGTTAAGGCTCGGTTATGAATTATTTATCAGAAAAGTCGAAGGTCGCCGGTCCAATATTTTTAATTTTGTGGCCGAAATTCAGTCGAATAACATATAAAAATAAGAGGACAAAATTTTATCAGATAAACTTGTGAAACTGTTGTAACAGGTTATAAATTCCAGATCTTGAAGGTCTAATTAAATGTGGAATTAAATTGAATAAATCCCGCGTCTATATCGTTTTTGAAAGTCGTTTAAGATGCCACAGTAGTGGAGATTTGGGTGCTCTAATATAATCCGTTGAAAAAGCTGGTAATTTGCACCTTGTTTTTAAAATATGGTGTAACTGCTGGTGTACCCCAGGGTAGTGCATTGGGACCAATTCTCTATCTACTATATACAAGTGACCTATCACAGCTGGGAAATGTAACAGTCGCCACATTCGCAGATGACACGGCTCTAATGGCAGTGGGATCAACTATTGGAGAATCTACTAGGAATCTTCAAGAAGCTAGTAATAAAATATATAAATGGACCAAAAAATGGAAGACCGAGCCCATAGTGCCATATGCGAACACTGCAAAGTATTTGGGTGTGACTCTGGACACAAAACTAAGGTGGAAAGAACATGTTAAGAAGAAGAGAGTAGAGCTTGGCCTCAAATACAGAGAACTGTACCGGCTTCTGGGAAGAAACTCTCAGTTGTCAGTACAGAACAAACTACGAGTTGACAACCAAATACTAAAACCGATTTGGTACATACGGAATAGTGATCTGCATACTGATCTTGGTGTCCCACAAGTCATCCAAGAGATAAAAAGATTCGCCAGTAAGCATGAATCTCGCCTAAGCCATCACGTCAACGTGGAGGCCATGCAGCTACTGGACAACCGGAATCTTGTGAGAAAACTAAAAAGAACTAAACCCTTCGAACTAGCGAACCAGTGAAATGTGTAAAAAGCAGAGCACAGTGAGCTAAGTGTTAGTAACACATTACATATT
Organism: Melinopterus prodromus; assembly: GCA_964023965.1. Classification (NCBI taxonomy): domain Eukaryota; kingdom Metazoa; phylum Arthropoda; class Insecta; order Coleoptera; family Scarabaeidae; genus Melinopterus; species Melinopterus prodromus. The sequence continues at coordinate 3,622,731 of OZ030395.1, read as the reverse complement.
CCGAGACTAGTTTGTTTGTTCATGTTTGCAGAAATACTACCACGTCAATAACACAACTATATGAAATCATTTAGCGGCATGTTTTGTCTCGGGTTGCATGATAAATGCAATCGGTAAAGAGTTATAAAAAAACAGTAATTGATGCATATTTCATGTAGTTACTGCGCATATTCCTGGTAATCTACAGCGAATAAATAATATTTTTCTGTGGTGTCATTCACGTTTACTCTAAAATAAAATGGAAATATAAAAATAGTCGGAATACCAAACAGAAATAATCACCTTTAAATAACTAGTATCAAAACAGGCACGTACCTTTTTAAAATACAGGTTATGTAAGGTCAAAATTTTGTTTACCTGTTCACTCCATTCGCAGACGATGCGATAGTTCGCATGATACCAAATCATCAACACCGAATAACATACTTTCAAAGTCATCATCACAGAACAGCTTATTACACTGCAAAGGAAGGAAAATCCGAGTAGCAGATAATTATATTCTACAAGAGTTGCGACTTGCTACCGTATTCAGAATTGTTCGTATCACTGGCCGATATCGGACTCGGTATCAGAAGTTCTGCATATTATAAATAGAATCGCCGACGAACTTTCGTCATTTTCGGTGTACATTTGCTTTGCAAATGGACTGAAAGTATTCAGATTATCTTTCCGCTGTCAGCTGGTTCAAGGATAGAATCTCGGAATTTACAAACACATCTTCTATACCGGGTGTTTTCCAGATAGGAGCGTTCTTGTTGATATGTTGTCTTAAGAGTCGAGATTACCAAATGAGAAGTAATTGTTCTCTATAATCGCTAAAAGTAAATAATGGGGCAGCAGTAGATTACCAAGAAGTTTCTGGTTATCATCATCAATGTAAATAAAGAGTGTTTGATGACTGTCCGGTATTTTATTATTTAAGGTCTTAAGAATGAGTGTACGATGTTTCAAGCCAATATTCGCAAAATTAGCCAAGTTATAAGCAATTATTAAGCAACATATTTCAAAAATTGTTTGACCGATTGACTTCAAATTTTAACTGGATGTTAAGTAAACATCCATTTATCGTTTGATGAACCAGAAACGCAATATGGTATATACTTTTCTTTTCATAGAGCAAACATTTGTCAATTTGTATAAGAAAAATCGATATTTTGACTTTGACGAGTCACCGTTTCCTCAAATATAAATATTTTTATTTTCTGGTTAATCAAAGGATAGGTAATTATTGCTGATGCATCAATACACGATATAAACACCATAGTATAACATTCCAAACCATAAGAAGGACGGTACAACTTCTATTTGTAATTTGACGACCTTTATCATACCCTCAAATTTTTAGGATTTTATAAGCAAAAACTACATACTGACATGAGGTTGTGGTGTCACATGTGTCACATCAGTTTCAAATGTAGTGTAATTGAATACAGATATAAATAAATAATACGTAAACATGACATGTTCAAATGAATCATACTGTATACTGTATAGCATATACAACTTTTTATCAAGAAACATCAGTTAAACCCATTTTTCCTAATATCAAATATTAAATTATAATAAAAATACTTCAGATCAACATAATTTGATATGTATTCTATAGTATTTGCTCTACAACCGGCAAATAACGACGTATTTTAACATACCTATTAGGTGCCTACCAATACATAACCTATATTTCAGTGCTCCGTAAAAACAATAACTGACCGCAAGCGCTCTGTCAAAACGTATGCGCAATACATTACATAAAAACTAACGACAACATTCTGCTCTGTTATTAATTTCCTTTTATAAATAAATGACAAGGAAAATTGACCAACCCATAACATATTCTATTCACAATAGTAGATTTTTACTAACCTTGCTTTGACAAAACACCGATTTTCCGCTTTCATAGTCCGTTCATCGCGTCCTCATTAAAAATAAACCATATTCCCAATTGCAATCACAAATTATATTCACACAATCACACACTTTATCTGACTTATCTTAAAAATGTCATTTACCGGCCAAAAACCGCGTAGGTAAATTCTCAATCCAACACAACGACATCTATCTCCTAGTTTACGCACTATCCGAAAAATGACAGTTCTCAATTTCTAAAGTCTTGAATAATTACTCGAAATTAACACAGCGCGATTAATTTTGCGTTTTAGAATGACCGCCGAGGGCACATGCACGTTTTTGAGTTGTTACGCGAACCCGCGGTGCATTATTTTAACGGTTTGACGACGAATTTGTGCCCGAAATTGGAGATCTCGCGGACCGTCAAGCATCTTGAATTTGTTTCTACTGGCGCTGCGCCTCTAGCGGCCGTTCGGAGAAGGTCGATACTAACGGCGCTGCGTTTGAATTTATATAGCTATGTTTCGTATTTCTGATGATTATTTGTTTATTGTGAGATCAATAATTAATTACGTTTAGATAAATTATGGAACTAATGCATAGTTATATAATGCGTTCAGATCAAACTTCAATCATTATAATGCACAAATCGATATGAAAGTTTAAGATTGGAGTAAAAAAACTACGTCACATGTTATAATAGTATGCTTATTGCTTATGTAATAACTAATCATCAATAAAGATTATTTCATTAATAATTATCAAGTTTATTCGTTTTTAATAAACGTTCGTTTGAATATTTTAATATAAATATACCTGTTAGCATATACCGAATTTTAATTTTTTAAAATGCGTATGACGTTGACACATATATGCAAATTATACTAATAATAATTTATTGTTTTTCTTGTATCTTTATCCTACTGGTTTATTTATAATATGGAAAATAACATGCCAAAATTTTACCTAAAACAAATATTCCAAATCGAGATATTTGATTTATATAAATTATTAATACTTTATCTTTTTTTTTTATTTCAGACACTCATGCAGCATGTTGGAATCCAGCATACACAAGGGGCACAACCAAGCAACAATTCAATGCATTACAACCATGCAGAAATCACCACCAATGTAAGTTGACCTAAAACTTTCTCGCCACCCTTGGGGGTGCAGTATCGATAAAACTTACTTGGGTGGTATGACTCAGTGGCGGCTCGTCGATTTTTCTATAGTCTATAGACATTACTGAACGGGGAAAATATATATACAGGTGTTTACACTTTACCAATTCTAATCGATTCCTGTAAAGTTTAAACTTTAAAAAATGAAGAGTAGTTTTTAAATATGGATTATTATATTCTTCTAATAACTTGCATAATAATCATTAATGACACATTTCGCAGTGTTACCAGGAATTATGTATATGCTATATTATCTATAATAATAGTAATTAAGAAAATTCTACTAATATCTATTTAAGCTGACCAAAAATGCTTTATATTTTCATAATAATACGGTGTACTACTCTTTTAACCACTATTATTGTTACAATTCTTAATCTGAACTAGAAAAAAAACTTAAAATGGAATTATTAATCAGTTTATAAAAGTATTAGAAAAAAAATTACTTTGAGGGGTCAAAACTTAATACCTATGTATGTAGGTATTATCTTTTTTTCTGTATTTTAAAATAATAAAAAAATCATAGATTAATTTTATATATTAGTGTGAAAAATAATCAATGAATACCAGTACCTTTTAGTTGAAACTAAACAAAAAGATCTTGAGTATGTATTTCTAATTATAATAATATTAACATTTCTTAATATTTAGTTCCAAATGTCGAATCAAAACTTCTGAATCATGTACTTCTGTATCATAAACACTAAACACTATAGTTTGTGATAAAGGTGGATTGTATTAATAATTTATAAACTCATAGACTTACTATCTTGAAATTGGAAATTCTGAATCAATCGAGGTATGTTAACTTCAACAGTTTAGTTCGGTTTTTTTTTGCTGATGGTAATTATTGTGATTTTATTTCCATATAAAAAGTTGTTTCTTGTCTGTTCATGTCAGACGTAAAATAGTTTCTGCTTTTTCTTGTTGGATTCCGATAAAAATTGATTTTGTATTGTAGAAGATGCAGATTTATTTAATTTATGATAAATTTTAAGCCATAAAACCAACTTTAAAGTCAAAAATCCATGAAAATAGTTTGTCCGTATTCGCTAAAATTTTAATCGCTATACCCCTTTTAGATTTTTTCGATATTTTAGTTATTAAGAGAATTATTGAATTACTCCGTTACTTGCTCTGTCTGTGAGGTATTTGGCAACCAGAATGCACCGGATAAATTATGCAAATATCCTGGAAAAAACCCGAGTCAAAATGGCTTTACAACGATCAGCAGAACCAAGGTTTAAAAAGTCGAGTCGATTTATGTACTTTGCTGAAATCCAGTTTTATCGAATGTGTTTTGCTGCGTAAACGACTGACAATATTATCCGTGGCGTTCGTGTTCATTTCAAGACGAAATACAAGCGAAATTATGTACGATTTCAAACGTTTAAACTTTAGAGGTTTCCAATAAAAATAATGGTATCTGAAATGTATAGCGGTTCTTGCTTGTATTGACATAATAAAGTCAATCAATACTTCCAAAGAAGCCGACGCCAAATAAGAACTGTGGAGAAAGTCAGTCGATTTGGTCAATCTACCAGAACAATTTATTTCAACCTGAGTAAAAACCAAGCTCACTTTCTTCGGCCTAGGCCGTATAAATTCACAGATATTTGTAGTATCCGAAATGCAACGGTTATTGTTGCAAACTTTGCTAAACTTTGATGGTTAACAACTTTTTTAATTACTCGGACTAAAAGAAGTAAAAGCTGGGGTACCCCAAGGTAGTGTATTGGGACCAATTCTCTATCTGCTATATACAAGTGACCTTCCACAGCTGGAAAATGTAACAGTCGCCACATTCGCAGATGACACGGCTCTAATGGCACTGGGATCAACTATTGGAATCTTCAACAAGCTACTAATAAAATGTATAAAGTCCAATATACAAGGAATCCAGACTTTCCAAAATAAAGTACTAAGGAATATGGTTAACGCTCCTTGATACATACGGAATAGTGACCTGCATCGTGATCTTGGTGTCCCACAAGTTATCCAAGAGAGAAAAAGATTCGCCACTAAGCATGAATCTCGCCTAAGCCATCACGTCAACGTTGAGGCCATGCAGCTACTGGACAACCAGAATCTAGTGCGAAGACTAAAAAGAACTAAACCCTTCGAACTAGTGAACCAGTGAAATGTGTAAAAAGCAGAGCACAGTGAGTGAAGTGTAAGTGCTTCTTGTTTAGGACAAAGTAAATATAGGAGATCAGTGGATAGTCTATTAGAGACAAGTACCTAGTTTTTTGAGAATTCTGATTTAAATTGGTGGTTAATCTTTTAGATTAGTTTCATGAAATGTGTGGTACCATATAAGTTTAGTATTTTTTTCACTTTTTGGAATAACTTTTGAATACGCTGGTTCTTTCGCTCGCAATAATAAAATCATCTTGTTTTGGACTTTACCATATACCCTTTTTGAACTTCCCCTTCTTCCAATCTACTTTTCAAATATGTACGGAGTATATATTTTCGTGTGGTTGCATTTGTAAAAAGTGTTCGATGAATAAGAAACAATGGAAGAATTAAAAGGGCATAAAAACCAATTTAAATTCGTATTGTATATTGTCAACGGAATGAAAATTTTTAATATCGTTTGTTCTACGCCACCTACCGCATATTGGTGTTCTGTTATCGGCATTATAAATCCAACCTACTGCCAGAAAACTCCAACACACTGTTAAAGAGAATAGATTTTAAATTACCTACTCCAACTTTCATAGGCATGTTAGTACAAAGAGAACAAAACAAATAAGAGACCACTCCACACAACTAGTAGCTATACGTAAAGAAAAATAATCAAAAATAATAAGAAGTTGTCTTCCTTGGACCGTAGAAGATCGCCTTGTGGATTCTCCAATCGACGCACATACTTTTGTTAATAATTATACTTGATGATACGTTTCATTCACGGAACTGTCATAGTTTTTTTTTTTTCGTAATGTGGTGTAATTATTGCAAACATTCTAAACGAAAATAACCTCCGACTAGCACTGACTGTGCTTTTGTCATTATCACCAACTATTTCTATTATCTGTTTGATCTTTGTGCTTAACAGTGTCATGAGTGTCTTCTATTTTCTCTTCTATTTTAGAACACTAAAAATTCCAGATGCACAAATCTCTAAAAGGCTTCATATGTATTTTGTTTCTTCTCTCATTTGTCTACTTAGTTTATATTTAATATATTGCAGATTTACTTAAATTTATTTATTTTTATTCTCGTTATGTGCATTGTTTGTATTATTTCTTCGTTTTCGCATTGTAAATTTATTGTTTGTTTTTCTTTATGTTGTTAATATGTCAAACAGCTGCAACTTTTTAAGGATCTACTTTCTACAAATGCTTTTTCGCGGGGAAAAAAGTAGGACAGCCTGTATATAAAAATACGAGAAAAAGACAGTTGAAAATTGGTGTAATATTGATAATTATCGTTTATTTTTGTAAACCAAATACGCGTTCCTGATTGATTTATTTCAAGAACAGTAAGTTCTGCTACTTTTTTTGAAAACCTTACCCGATAAATCATTTTTAGGCCGAATTGTTTTTCAAGGCAAATATTTCTATTCAAAACGTAATTTCGTATTCAATTCCGAAATCCATGTTCCTTACAGTTATCAATATTCTACAATTTATTATCAATTGTCCTTTGATCAAAAATTTTAAGAACTTACGGAATAAAGGGCATATAGGGCCATTTAAACCATTAAAAGGTGTTTATTTTTATCTATTTTAAGACACAGTTACGAAGTAAACTTGCACTTATCTTTAAAACTGTAGATTTACACAATAGTATGCTAGTAATACTTTTATGTGAAAGTATATTGTCTGTAAAAACAGTATAATATAATGACGTTAAAAAGGTCTATTTCAGCTGTTTGCCGTAATAATTTCAAATTAATAAATCAAATAATAGTATTAAAATTTACTCAAACAATATGTATTAGACAAAGGATATTTCGAATTAATTTTGTACTGAATTTAATTCCCAATAATGTGTATCTATAAGGATCGTATGTCTATGTGTTACTACAAATAATATATTAGAAAACTGATTGATATTCTTATTGATTTTGACAAATCCGACAAATCAAACTTTCACAAAACAATTTTGTTAAGTAAACAAACAGATTTACATATACCTATAACTATTATTCACAAATGAATAATTTATATTATCAAATATTTTCTCATTCCTGATATACAGGGTCCTGCAACTAAGCTCCCGTCTTCTGTAGCTCACTTACTCATTAAGCTAAGAGTTTGACATTTTGCAGGCTTACCCTGTACTTCAAGGTACAATTCAAGAAATTATTTTTTATTATACAGGATGTTCCAAAAATGTGCAGCGCCACGGTAATATATTTTTTTAAATTGCATGCTATACATTTTTCTACACATTTGGAAGCCTTTTATGGTTGCCTACATATCACCAAAATTTTATTGAAATCGGTTGAGTGACCGCAGTGGAAAAAAATAAAAACAAAAAAAAATTGATTTTGCATCGTAGGCTTTAAAAATCAATAAAAACCACAAAATGCACCTCGTTAATAAAATTTTGCGACGTGCTTATTAAGTTAGATGTAATAGTCTCGTTAACCAAGTGACATTGATCCAAATTATACAGGGTGACCAAAATCAAATGTCAAACCTGTCAAACTTCAAAGCGTGTTATTGTTCTTATTTTAAATTGGAACCCATAAATTTTTTTATGTGAAATGATGCAGAATTAAAAAATAAACATTGTTTCTAAATACAACCCCATAACAATTCCCAATATTTTAAAACTTATTCACCAAAAACTCATTTTTCAACGTTTCCAACGGCAATTTTAGATAATAAATATCGTACGCGGCTTTGAAAAACAATTTATTTCATAAAAAATAATAGACGTATTTTAGATTTGAGTGTACTTAATTAAGTAGTTATTCAAATGCTAAATTTACTGCATAATTTACCCATAGCGGTAGGGACGGAAATGTGGTTATAGGTAAATTTTGTAGTAAATTTAGCAATTGAATAACTACTTAATTAAGTACAGTAAAATCTAAAATACCTCTCTGCGTTATAGTTTATGTAATAAATTGTTTTTCAACGATATTTATTACCTAAAATTGTCGTTGGAAACGTTGAAAAATGAGTTTTTGGTGAATAACTTTTAAAATATTGGGAATTGTGATGGGGTTGTATTTAGAAACAATATTTATTGTTTAATTCCGCATCGTTTTACCTAAAAAAAATTATGGGTTCCAATTTAAAATAAGAACAATAGCGCGCTTTGAAGTTTGACAAGTTTGACACTCGATTTTGGTCACCCTGTATAATTTGGATCAATGTCACTTGGTTAACGAGACTATTACATCTAACTTAATAAGCACGTCGCAAAATTTTATTAACGAGGTGCATTTTGTGGTTTTTATTGATTTTTAAGACCTACGATGCAAAATCAATTTTTTTTTGTTTTTATTTTTTTCCGCTGCGGTCCCTCAACCGATTTCAATAAAATTTTGGTGATATGTAGGCAACCATAAAAGGCTTCCAACTGTGTAGAAAAATGTATAGCATGCAATTTAAAAAAATATATTACCATGTCGTTGCACATTTTTGGAACATCCTGTATAATAAAAAATAATTTCTTGAATTGTACCTTGAAGTACAGGGTAAGCTTGCAAAATGTCAAACTCTTAGCTTAATGAGTAAGTGAGCTACAGAAGACGGGAGCTTAGTTGCAGGACCCTGTATATATATATTCCATAATATATATTAATAATAATACATGATCAAAAGTTACAAAGTTATAACTAGCGCACACAAAAAAATAAATATCAAATAAAAATAAAACACTTTAAAAAATGATATGCATTACGCCTACCCACAATTATTTAGGAATAAAACGACTACACACGAAGTGGTCGTGCATAATTGACGACAATTGACCGTCGTCGGGGTACGCCTCTGACGTCGTCGATCATTGTAATTTCCGCGCGGCGCGAAATTCGAAATAAAAAATAACCATGTAGAAAGAAATGGCTGCAAAATCAATAAACTGCTTTTACCGGGTTTCTGTGTAATTTCTCCTGGCTAACAGCACTAATATGGGTTAGTGGATTGTGTATTGTGTACTCGGAACTGGCCGAGAGTAAACATGGCGAATTGACAATCAGGGGCGTACGTTTACTCGGGGGTTCTGCCAAATAGAAAATTCTTTTGTTGCAATTCTTGTTTCGAATTCTCTTACGGTATCTTTTGGGAGTTGTAACGAACTTCGATTCTTGTTTGATGTTTGTCGTCTTGAACGACTGAACGAGAGAGTAAATAAAATCCTCGAATGAAGCAATGTTTGTTTTGGCAATAAGACATTAAGATAGTTGATTGGAAATCGAATAAAACAAACAATTACTGGATATTCTTTGTTTACTCGATTGTGTTTGTTTATTTATCAGGGTTCGATGATAAAATGAAAATATAGAAATTTAATAATAGTACTACGACTGCTACTACAATGAATTAGATTCTACGACAGAGTAGTACTGTTTTTTTTTAAATTAAAAACTACACCTCTTTTAAAATGAAATTATTTCTTTTTGCTTAATGGAAACACCTACTTTTATTTGGGGGTTTAACTTTTAAACAGGAGTCCCAAACCATTTTGTTGCATTCTTAGGATTAAATAAGTATTGCCAAAATAACAATATATCCAAAGTTTAAGACAATGTGATGTATTTGGATTTGCATTTTGTTGGCTAATCCATTCTTGTTGGTAAACAATAATCAAGATGCTCATTTGTGAGTCGAGATCTATACTTTGATTTTATAATATTAATGGTTAAAAACAACAATTCGCACAAGTATGTTACAGGATTTTACAGATATTTTCATTCTAATGACAGTAACTAGTGTCAAACGCTAATTATTTGACAATACGTACTGTCAATAGTAACAAAATATCTGTAAAATCCTGGCTACCTCGTTTTATTTTAATGCAGACACGATGGACCTCATGCAGCTAAACTATTAATTTTATATATTGTATGATAAAGTCATGTGCCTGACCTCATCAGTTTTTTTTTTCATATGATGTAAAGGATTTTTTTACTTGCTTATTTTATTTTAAGTGTACAAAATGGCACTTTTTGAAATTTTGAACTAATTAAATTTATTTAAATGTAATGTCCAAGTTAATTATTGAATATTTTTTGGTCCATTAAGTTCTATTGCGTCGCACATATGACCACTATGGTCTTTTGATCATCCTTGAAGCAATAACACCACTTCTTTGTAGTGGTATGACCGTAATACGCACGTTTTGAACCCGGATTCGCATTCACCGCAAACAAAGCCATCGAAAACGTCTAACCACTTTCTATTCTCTAGCTCACAACTGTCTTTCCACTACTACAGAAAAACACTCGACAAATTTCCAAGGAGTTCACGCAAAATCACAAAGTTTAATGTTGTTTCAGACCATTTTGAACAATCTATGTTCTACCCTGGTCAAAATACATGTACAAAATGCCAGATAATATCAAATTGCCAATGACTCGATAACCGTAACAATTTGTATATACTATTATAGATAAAAATGGTTTTAAATTACCGTTACTATTAGTACTATCACCCTTTCAACTGATTGTATCAAATTACAAATATGTAGGCATATAAGTGAACGTTTTTATTTTCCTATAGTACGTGATACATAAATACATAATACATTAGCCCCCTACCTATTACTGGAACTGGTTTATTATTTGGAATTAGGCCTATTTCATTATTTTTATCGTCTAATTCATTAAAAACAAGTGCGTTAAAAACTTCTCCTTTGAACATTTTTCAAAGCATATATTTAAATGTTGTTTATCGAAATACATACTGCTGATAATTTTTACGAGAAATGCTACTTTTTTTACCATTTTTACAATTACTTCAAATTGTGTGTCCTACGTAATATTAATAACGGAGATTCCCCTATTTTGTCCATCAAATATTACCATTTATTTGCTTGGTATTTAAAAAGCTACTTTTAGTATTTGTAATGCTTAGTTTTGGATTTAATTTGCACCTAACCAATTTTGTTAAATTTTGATGTTCAGTTTTGTAAGCTTTGCAGAAACTTATGTAATATTACTTAATTTACAGTATGAGTGTGCAGTTTTTAAGATGAGCAATGATTTAATGTACAGATAATAACCAGAAATTAACAAATTATCCGATGGGTAGAATATTAATATTTAGTGAAACTTAACCGTTTTTCCTAAGATAGTTATTTTTTTTTTAATGGAACACCCTTCATGTAATTATGGTACATGTACAAATAACTCAAAATGATTCGATAAATCAATAACACTATGTCTAGACGTTTATTTGTAATGAGCATCAAACAGTTGTAAAACATAACACAAACATAAAGAACAAAATTTTTCTTGTTGTGAATACCAGGTACGACATACAAATGTTTTTATTCGAAAAACAACTTATTTGCTAATATTATTTATGGTGTCTGTGTCTATTAGTTCATGGTTTCTAGTGTAAAATTGCGAATAAACGAGATACATACATATTTAATGGCGAAATAAAATATTTAGACGTTAAATTTAAAACAAACGGCACATTTCTCTTTAAACCTTTGCAAGTACGCCACACTGTGTCGACCTGATCATTTGTTCCGTCACAAAGCATAAAAAAACGTTTCTTTTTCTACGATTTGAACCGACAATGTACCGTTAAACAATTATGGTGCTCTATGCAATCTTAAAGGAGTTAGTCGTACCAAAAATTATACGAAATCCCTATATGAGTTATAAAAAATAATTCCAAATACGAAATTATCAATATTTATTCTTACTGAAGAAATTTTTAAACACGCTATTGTAAAGCTTGCATGAGATTGTACTATTTTTCTGACTTGCTTCCCTACGTGTCCTTTTGAACCAATTAAGGTTCTGTTTAGTTGGATAAAATAAAAAAAATCTACAAAATTTACAATGCTATCTTTACAATAGGTACGTCGAGCTGCTAACATCCTATGTATCTGATAGACTATTCAGAATAAAACAGATCGATGAATACTCGGAACTAAAAGAAGTAAAAGCTGGTGTACCCCAGGGTAGTGTATCGGGACCAATTCTCTATCTACTATATACAAGTGACCTACCACAGCTGGGACATGTAACAGTCGCCACATTCCCAGATGACACGACTCTAATGGCAGTGGGATCAACTATTGGAGAATCTACTAGACTCTCCAGACTTCCAGACTTTCCAAAATAAAGTACTAAGGAATATAGTTAACGGTCCTTGGTACATACGGAATAGTGACATGCATTGTGATCTTTGTGTCCCACAAGTCATCCAAGAGATAAAAAGATTCGCCACTAAGCATGAATCTCGCCTAAGCCATCACGTCAACGTAGAGGCCATGCAGCTACTGGACAACCAGAATCTAGTGAGAAGACTAAAACGAACTAAACCCTTCGAACTAGTGAACCAGTGCAATGTGTAAAAAGCAGAGCACAGTGAGTGAAGTGTTGTGCTTCTTGATTAGGACAAAGAAAATAGTAGATATTCTTAAACACCACGTATATTTATAGGTTATGTTCGTCGTGATATTTTCTTGGGAAGCAGTTGGTGCGCAAGTCTAGTATGAAATGTGCAAGTCTAGTATGAAACTTGGGACAGAAACTAGGGCCGGTCATAGTTTGTAAACTAGATTTTAGTAGGAAAACTTTGATGGGTTTTTTTGTCAATTACATTCATTTTACTATAGATAACCATTCTACCATCTCCATTATACCTTGCAGATTCCCGCAGCTAACAACAGCACCACCAGCATCCTCAGAAACTACAGAAAGAAGGACGCAACAGAGAAGCAGCCACTGGACGCGTCCAACGGTTTGGAAAACCAGGGTCCAGTAGCAAGGGTGGCACCGCACGCGCACTACCCAAAGCCAAATAACGAAATCTACAGATATCCCCAACATTATGGGGATTTCAAGTAAGTTCATGCTTCGCAACCACCTAAAGTCTTCGTCTTCTAACCTTCTTCTTTTTCTAGCATGCAGAATACAACCGCAGCAGCCCCACCTCCAGTAAAATACTCGGAGATAATAGAACAACCGATGCAGGCCATCGACCACCACTTAGGCCACATGGTCCAAAAGCCGAAAGAGAAGACTTACCTGGAGATGTGCAATCAGGGCCACATGAAGGCGTATCCCGAGAATTACTTCGGGATGAGGAACGTAAACCCGATGGCCTACAAGCAGCAGTTCCCGGTGAACCATCATTACATGCAGAAGGAGCCTCAGATCTCTCCTGGGTACCAGCAGAAGGACTTGAGCTACATGGCTAACTACAAGATGCCTCCGAGCCAATACCCGAGGTACCCAAGAGAGAGCAACGAATTCCTAAGCAATTTGAACAAGATAGCTCCTGATATGGCCCAAGAAATCCTAAACGACCCACACCTTCGCGAGCAGCAGTTTCCGATGTATTTAGAACAGAATAGGCTGTACCAACAGAGCCACCAGAGGATGTACCAGAGGGCATCTCCGATCCATCCGAATCCGAGCTTCAACCAGAGGAACGTCAACTACAACCAGTATCAGATGAACCAACCGCGGTTGCAGGAGAATTACCGGTTTTACCAACCGCAACCGAACTCACTGAGGTACCAACAGATCGACCAGAACATGCAGCAGAGGTACGAAGGTCTGTACCCTTCGAGGATATCTCCGAATTTCCCTTCATGCTCGCAATTGGAGTATTCCCAGCATTACCAACACAGGCAGATGCCTGTTAGGCAAGACTTCCTAAACCCAATGGCTGGTAAGAACTTTTTAGAGTCGCATCCGGAGATACCGGAAATTATACCCGACGAAGCGATAGCTCCGCAAGGGAAAAGCCTGAAGACGTTCTTGGAGAACTGGAACGAAGAAACGTTCACGGAAGACGCCGAGAATGGCGAACCCGGAGAAAAGGCTCCATCGAAAGAGAACACCCTGTATGTCTTGGACGCCATGGAGATACCCTCGGAGAATATCCCGCAGTACATCCACCTCCAATCCATAGATAAGCTTCCTCCGAATATTCGAGGGTTTTACGCTGAGAGCGCAGACCAATCCGTGGTGATTTCTTCGAATTTGAAGAAAGGTGAGGCCGAGGTGAAGCCGGCAGAAATTAAAAATGGCATCGACGATCGACCGGCTTGCAAGCTTCTGCAGAACATAGCGATGAACAGCCAGGCAAAGCACAACTTCGAGGAGGCATATCTGAAGAACATGGAGAACCCACCAGTGCTTCACATACCGGAACAACCTCTCAAATCGTTACCGATATTAGTCCATGAGGAGGACGACGCGACTCCTCCACCTAAGAAAGTCACTCCTCGGCCTAATCCAGAAGAACCCGTGCTTCAAAACGAGGTATTCCATAACGCTAAAGACGACACACCGAAACCAGAAGAAATTTGCTCAAAACCGGACGCAGAATCTACAAAACCCGAAGTAGAATCGAACGTAATCGTCAGCAATAAGCGTAAACTCGAAGAGATTGAAGATCCTCCGCACCGGACCGACGAAACCGATAAAGAACAACGGAAGAAAAGCGCGGTCACCGAAGAAAGCGCAGACGATATCTTCGATTTGAGCGAAGAGCGGCTGAAACCGAATAAGAACATCAGGATAACCGACCCAATCCGTAAAAACAGCCTTAGGAATAATCATATCTTCAACGAAGAAAGGAGGTATAAGGAGAAGAAGACGCAAGAACCTGATTCCACGATCATATGTTTGGGCGATGATCTTAAAACGGCTTTGAACGAAGAAACGTTTGACGATACTGCGGACCATCCAACAATTCTCGAGATGCACAAAGAACTCGATGACGAAATCGAGAGGATTCGGAATAACTCGCGAAATTCTTCAGAGGTAGCGAACTCAGAACTGTGCGCCGACGAACTCTTGGGAAGGAAATCGGTGATCACCGAGAATACCTTTGAAGAAATCCCGTTTGACTACGACATCCAAGACGAAGAACGCAAGATCACCAAAATTGCGAACAACAGCTTGAACGAAGAAATCAAAGAATCTGATGAATCTGATGTAATAAACACAGATTCTCCAATGGACCTATCGCATATTAAACAAAACCAAACCCAGGAGATTAACCAAAAAGAAGAAAGTACCCAAGATTTACCTCCTAGTAGCCCAGTCCCTTCTAAAGAAGAATCAGACTCCAAATTCGAAGACAACACCGAAATAAAATCGGTGTGCGATGATTTGGACATCACCAATGAAGATATTGAAGATCTCGAAAGGCTGGCCAATGAGTCCGATGATTCTTCAAAGACCAACGAACCAAACCAGACCAGTGATGATGACGCATACAGCTCATGCGGCAGTAGTCAATATTCAGATGAAAGTTCTCAAGACAATTTAGATTTTTTTCAAGACAAAATTGATGATGTACCTGACACCAATACACTTCTGGATGATAATCTAAAATCTCCACCCAAAGAAGAGATTTTTGAAGATATTGTTGAAGAAACACTTGAAGAAAGCAAAGAAGAAACTAAGATAATTAAAGATCAAGCTTCAAATGTTACTGAAAAATTAGACGACGCCGATATAGGTAAAGCCATACCAGAAGATCTTGAAATTGAAGATGAAATCGTTAAAGATTTGCCAGAAAATCTTGAAGAATCCAAAGAAATTGAAGATGAAAGCCTTAATAGTAACGAAGAACCTGCTGCAATCGATGAATCTTCAAATCATTCCCATAAAACTGAAGAAGTGGAAACTTCTTTGCCAAATGATGAACCAGTGGAAGATTTAAATCCTTCTTCGCCAAATGAAGAAATCCTAGAGGAAACAGAGGTTGAGACTGCGACGACAGAAGAAGTTGTTGAAGAAACACAGGAAAACTCAGAAAACTGCTTGACCGATGAAAACTTTGAAGAAGCACAAGGTTTCATCGAAGAACCTACAAAATCAGACAATATTCCTGAAGATGTGTCTTCTCCTAGTGAAGTTTTGCCAACAGAAACTGATTTAGATCTCGACGAAAATGTAACGGTTGAAGACAACAATATACCAGGAGACGATATAATGACTGAAGAAAACGTCACAACTGAAGAGAGTATAATAACTGAAGACAGTATAATAAATGAAGAAAGTATAATAAATGATGACAGTATAATGAATGAAGAAAGTATAATAAATGAAGAAAGTATCATCAATGAAAAAACTATAATAATAGAAGAAAATTTAATAACTGACGAAAGTTCACTAACTGAAGAAAAAGTAATAACAGAAGAAAACTTGGTACCTGATGAAACCGAGATGGAAGAAAGTCTTATTGAAGCAGTTCCAGACATAATAGAAGATATTGCGGAAGAAGAAACTACATTAAAAGAAAATGCTGCACGTGAAGAAAACATAATAACTGATAAAACACCAGATACAGAGGCAGCAGTCGTAATAGAAGAAACAACACCAAATGAAGAAATACCAGTAGAAGTAGAAACAATGCCAGATGAAGATACACCAGCTGCACTAGAAGACACTACAATGGTAGAAGAAGAGATTCTGGAAGAGATTCCAGACGTCATAGAAGAAGCTTCGAGTGAAGAAACACCAGTTGTACTAGAAGAAACTACAATTGAAGAAACTTCAGTCATAATAGAAGAAACTACCATTGAAGAGACACCGGTCATAATAGAAGAACCAGCTGAAGAACCAAATCTAATCCAAGAACCAATAATAACCGACGAAGGACAGTCGCAAATCGAAGAAATCAAACCAGATTCTATTGACATGCCCGCCAACGTTGACGTATCGAATCAAGCTGACGTTGTCGACGACGCAACTTCATTTGTTCTGGCGATAGCAAGCGAGTTACTTCAAATAAACGTCAGTCGAGACGAGAACGGCGAAAAAGTCATATCTGTCACTCCACTAACCAAAGTAAAAGTAGTCGCGAATGGAGAACGGGTGGCCCAAAGTGAAGAAGAGCCTGAAGAAATCCCAGTGCAGAATGTCGACGTCAATAAGAACATCATAGAACCGATACAAGTTGAAGAAAGCGAATATGATTTTACCACGATTGAAGATAAGTTGGTTGAAGAACAGCAATTGGACGTTGAAACCCAAGAAATTGTGGAAGACGAGCCCAGAATTGTCGAAGACCACGTAGAGGATGTTATTATTGAAGATTATAAAGAATTAGAAGATAAAATTGATGTTGTAGAAGAAGATAGCATCGAAGAAATAGTTGAAGTACAAATAGAAAATAATAATGATGATACTCCACCAGAATTAATAGCTGAAAAGGAAAACTGGACGCAAGCTGATAGTCAGGATCTTCTTCAAAATGAGATTGTTGTCGAAAACACTGAAGATATAGATTCCGACGGCCCAATGCCAGTGTTAGAGCCAATGGTTGTCAGTGAGGATGTCATCGAAGAAAGTATCGTAAAAGACGTCATTGTTGAAGATAAGTCCTTTGTGTTAGAAGAACCCCCTTTGGTAGTAGACGAACAACCCCCTATGGTTGTGGAACAACCCCCTATTGTTGTGGAACAACCCCCTATTGTTGTGGAACAAATCCTAGAAGAAAATTCATCAATTGCCGAAGAAAAATCTTCATATCTAGAACAGTCTGCACCGTTAGAAGAATCTTCTTCAATCGCTGAAGAGACGATAGAAGCACGTCCCAAGGAAATAGTCAAAGAACTGCGAAAAACTTTAAAACGTGAAAAAACAATAGGTAAAGTTTTAAAGAAGTTTAAACAAAGTGAGGAAACCATCACAAACAAAAAACAATCACCCGGTAATTCGCTAAAAATCAAGAGATTACTAAACTCGAAGTTTAACAAAAACAAACCGCTTTTGAAGAAGAAAATGTTAAAGAAAGATTTTGTTATGAAACCGAAGAAAGTTCTCGACGAAACCAACCAAAATTTACCAGCAAAACCTGAAGAGGATAAGGTTACCATAACCAAGAACTCCAAACGGAAGCCAGTTGATAAAAAACCGATACTCAAAACGAAGAAAACGGCTGAAATTCCAAGTGAATCGCTCGAAAAGAACGAAGAAAACGCAAAGAAGCCAAAATGTATAAAGAAAGATAAGATAAATGAAAATCTGAAGAAGGCGGTTAGTAAAGAAAAGTCAGTCAAACCCAAAACCAAGATGGCCAGTTATAAAATACCGAAGAAAGACGAGAAGAAACCCGAAGGTAAACCTACCAAACCCGATCCAAACAATCTACGAAAGTTTAGAAGAATAAAGATCTTCAAAGACCAAGATGACGAAGAAACCAAGAAACCCATTGTGCAAGAAAGCCATGCGCCACCAACAACAAACAAAGCAGATATCGTGGAAATAACAAAAACGGTCAAGACAATTGAAGAAATCTCCAGCAATAATGCAGAAATTATAACAATCAAAGAAACTAAGAAAGTTGAAGTAGAAAGTGTTACTCTTGTAGCTGCAGAATCTTTAATAATCGCAAGTAACGAACAACCGACTTGCGTGGAACAACCAATTCTAAAAGAAGAAATGAAGAAAACGACTAAGAAGAAAGTGCAGTTTGACCTGACCAGCAATAACGCCGAAGACGCTCAAGTACACGCAGAAAGTAGTAAAGCAAACGGTGAAAAGATAAAGTCCTGTTTGAAGAAGCAGATGATCCACCCACAAATGAAGAAATACCCATCCAACGGCGTCATAAAGCACGACGTATTCAAGAGATCCTTCTCGCAGGTCCAGAGAATGAACGACTACATCGAGGAGCAGAACAAACGCAAGCGACTTAGTCTTGAAGAGTACAACACGAGAAAGAAGAAAGTTTGTAACGAAAAACCGGAAGAAAAATTCCAATATGGTGACCCAGTAACGGGCTTGGACTTCGAAAGCGCCAAGCTGCAAGAAGAAATAGAAGAGGAGGTTTTGAAGAACCTGACTTCGCCCAGTCACGAAAAAGAAGAAACTCCCATGGACCAGGAACCGCCGAAAGTTCCCGAAACAAAGAAAGAAGAACCACGCAATCCCGTGACGAGTTTTAAGCACCTGGAGAAGTCAGAGTTTGAAGAAGACGAAGACTCTTGGAATACTCCGTCGGAAAATGAAGAAAAGCCACGTGGATACGTTGATAAATCAGTGGTTGAAGAAAAGTTGAATTCCCTGGAAGAATTCTTACCCAAGGTTGCCAAGATCGGCAACAGGAGGCCTACATCCGAAGATATATCCCAAAAAATCGAAGACCTCTTTACCGAAAAACCGATTTACGAACAGAGGAACTACGACATGGTGCTCATCAACAGATTCTTGAAGCACGACAACTTAAGACCCGACGAACTTCAAAAAGTCCGAGACATCGTCGAAAAGAAGAAACTACTGAAGGTTACCGAAGTGACCAAGAGGAGGCACAGCGGTGACGTCAACTCTAAGACCGTCAATATCGATTTTAACGATTTCGACATCAAGAAACCCACAGTTGAAGAAAGAAAACGGGATACCGAAGTCATCTTCAAATCCCAAGAAGAACAGGAGATCGTTGTTGTTGAGAAGAAACGGGAAGATGCTTCTCAACTAGACGAAGAATCTATGAGGGAGAAGAAAAACGTAACAGTCGATTTTGAATTGAAGAAATGTGAAGATTCGCGATCTTTAAGCTTCGAAGAAGAGAGCGGTGAGCTTGTGAAGTATAACAAAAGCACAACCGCGGTTATTCAAGAAACCAATTCCAAAGATAAGACTGTTGAGATTCCAAACCATAGCGAGAAAGGGAACGATGACACCGGTGAAGAAAGGTACGATAACACGCGTATTCTTCTATCTAAAACGAAAGCACAGCTTAAATTGTTTGAAGAGCACTTCCGGGAACTAGAAGAAGAAGGTTTTGGGAAAGAAGAAGAATTCCTTGAAGACAATTCTTCAAAAATTGGAGATTCCACAATCGAGAATATGGTTGTAGACGCACCCAATGAAAATCAAGAAGTGTGTGAAGATGTACCAGAAGCTACAACTTCTCAGTTAATTGAGGTTGAAGAAGTTGAAGAAAAACCTGAAGAAGCTTTGATAATGGTTGATGATGGAGATAAAATAGTCAAAACTGTGGATCTAAAGCTAACAGTAGATGACAAACAAGATAATGAAGAAACTGTACAGAATATAAGAGACCATTTAAATTGCTATGATTCTCGAAATGTTGGACAATCTTCAAAGTCAGATGTTGGTGTTCAAACAGCGATTGAAGAAAATGAGACAAGAAACGATAATGAAGAAAGTAGTCCTAAACAACAAGAAAGTTTGTCGAATCAAAATTGCGTCGTTTTAGACCAGAAGATCGAACCTCCCGCGGAGTTGAAGACAAATAAAGAAGAGACCAGTAAAATTGAAGATCTCAACCAAAATACTGGTGATCATAATCAAACTGTTGTTGCTAATCAAACACTTGCTGTTAACCAACCTCAAAAGATTGCAACAATACAACCTAAGCTCAACAACAAAGATTCTAACAGTAAATCTGAAGAATCGAAACCAGAATTGAAGAAAGCCGATAATCCAAACTTGTCGAAAGTAAAAGCTATCATCGACATATATAAAAGGGCACTGCAACAGCCGAATAATCGCGAGAAAGTCAAAAAGATCGAAGAACTAATAGAGAAACTGACTAACGGGAATTTGAAGAAGATCCAGAACGCTATCAATCCAGCCTTGCTGATCAAAGCAAATCCTAAATTCAGGGAAGCCAAAACTCCGAACGTGTACGAAATTGCCAAGAGCGACAAGTCAGTGCAAAATCCAATCAAGATCCACCTGAAGAAGGTGCCCGAAGAGAAGAAGAAACGTCGGAAACGTTTTAGGAATTTGTACAGCGGTAACGATACTGACGATGAGGTGCAACCGAAGTCGAAAGAGATGAAGTATAATAATAGTGAAAGGACAAGTAGTGTTGGTGATTACTCGGTAGTTCAGAGGAATAACACAGAGGGCGTGCCGAAACTTGTGATTAAGCTTAGGAAAAATGACTGTCGCGTTAATCTGCAACCGTACGTGAAGTTGCCGAGGATGCCGTACGTAGAGAATATGGTCAAACGCAAAAAGAGGACTGTTATTTTGTGTTGAAGCCTAAAGTGCTGATCTCTATAATAAGTTTTTGTTTTTTTTTTTGTTTTATTAGGTTTTATTTTTTGTGATATCTAACAAAACATTTCCATACCAAATGATTAGTTGTATTTTGTAATATAGTTACGAAGCCGTTTTGGGACCACTGGTAGCATATGTTCCTTTATATTATTATTTTCTTATGTATAAAATTTCGAATCTTTGTAATTAATTGATTATTATTAATTTTATTTAATAGAGACCCCCGTTGTAAATATCAAATCAGGTTCTGTTATTTTTTTAGTAAGTTTAAGTAGATGTTATTTTTCATATTATTATTTTATCGTGGTGTTTTCTTGTAAATATGCATTCCGGATTAAGTTATAGACACAGGGTGGTTAAAAATATCCATATATTCGACAGGTACAAATGATGAAAATTGTTCGAAATATCAAAAATTCTTTAACGATGTTATCAATAATGATCGAGTGTATTTTTGCTAATTGTTGTACAAATCGCCTTACATGTTCCATTATAATAAATAAATAATTATATACAGCGTGAGTCAGAATGAGGTCTACTAAAATATTGAACGCGTTTTGCTCATATCGAGAACAGTATTAGATTTGTTTTGATTTGATTTTGATTACCGGTTAGGTAAAACTAATATTAATTTCCATAGTTTTCTTTCGTTTTTTTGTACAAAAATTATAGGTGTATAAGCAATGTTTGTGTCGTTACGGTTACCGAGTATACTTTTTCTAATATTCATACTTTCTTCTTTCGACTTAACTGCTGAGTGCCTTTTTTAAATAAAAATATAAAACACCATGTGATTGTTGATATGTCTTGTCGGGCATGTAGCAAATTTGTGTTACGGCACGTGTTAATAAAAAAATTGGAAAAATTTATAGCATCGTTTTCTTTACCCTAAATAATATAAGATAAACAATAAAAAATCGACTCAACCCAATGGTGGAAGTAATGAATTAATAAAGGTAAGTGTGTAAGATTTAAAAATACTGTTTCCGGTGTTACAATTAACAAATTGTAAGGTAGAAACTGCTATTAAATGTTAACCGTTATAAGAATTCTTTAGTAATAATAACTCGAATATTAAACGGTGATTATAATGATCTCTATCATTAATCGCTATGTTTATATGCTTGTTGGTCAAATAACTCAAATTTCAGCGACATCTAACATATAATGTTGAGCTGTTTGCGACTGTTGTGCCACTAGCGTCATCTATGAGGTGCATAATGAAGCGCAAGTGATAAGCTGCCCTTAACCCCCGAACATACAGTGAACAAAATGATAAAATCTGAACTCCCATATATAATCCTGACTAAGATCTTAACCCTTACAGGATCTGTATGGTCATTCAATAGGACCACATTGTCCTAACTACATTTTTAATCTTCAATAAACATTTTTCATCAATTCAATGTAA
Source organism: Melinopterus prodromus (assembly GCA_964023965.1). Taxonomy (NCBI): domain Eukaryota; kingdom Metazoa; phylum Arthropoda; class Insecta; order Coleoptera; family Scarabaeidae; genus Melinopterus; species Melinopterus prodromus. The sequence continues at coordinate 3,600,137 of OZ030395.1, read as the reverse complement.
GTAACAAGTGTTTAACAAGTTTTCCCGAAGTCCACACAACAGCGCCAGTCAGCTGTCAGTGTGGTACCAAAACAGTACAATTTCGAGTTATTAATTAGATATTGACATACAATTTACACAATATGGATTCGAATCGGGAAAATAGCATACAAATTCTATTGAATACGTAGAAACACCGAGTTTAGTCGGGAATACAATATGTGTTACCAACGCAATCAGATGGATGTTCCGAATGCAACTTCGGATAGACACGAAAATGGTAAATTAACAAAACTTCGACTTACCGTTAGCCCTCTGGTCCCAAAATGGCATCTGAATGATTCTAGGTAATTAGTTCTCAACACAAATGCACTAATTATGCGGAAGTTCACACAAAAACACCGAAAGATGACCGAAAATTTGAGATGCACGCACTTCTTGTTCAAGTGTTCAACTACGCCGATGACAGCGCCAATTACAGCGGAAGATTGAACTGTTTGGTCCATAGAGTAATAAATATAAAGGAGGGAATGTGATTGTCATCATTTACCGATTTATTATTTGAAACTGGGCGCAACTTTTCTTTAAACTGCACTATAGCTGCTTTAATCAATTAATTTTCCGTGTTCAGGAAAGTATTAGATAGAGTAAATATTGGATACAAATTCTATAAACTACCTACGTCAAAACACCGACTTTGCTAGAGAATATAACAATCTGTAATATCGACACAATCAGTCGGATGCTAGGAGTGCATACACGAACGTTTTAACTAATATTGCCGAAACTTGAACTTACCTTCTCTTCTAGTTTCGGAAAAATATGTATGGTCCATAGAGCAATGAGTATAAAGGAGGGAGTGCTTTATACTCATTTATGTTCAGATTTTAATGATTCTCGATCAGATTTATTTGAAATGTGCTGCATTCTTTTTAATAGCAATTTTGATGAATTTCTTTTTTATATTAAGTGTAATTTCCAGAATGTAAACAAAACCGATAAATAAAAACACAGAGCATTATTTTAAATTATCTTTATTGTATGTATCTGAGATAATTTGTACATAGCCTTATATAACATTTTTAATAAATACCTCTCACTGTTGTTCTCAATAAGTTTAATCGTTACAATAAGAATAATAAGTTCCTAAAATATTGCATTTACAACTCTTTCGTTCATGCTGGAAACAAAAACAAAAACAGATCAATAGAGATGATGGAGGAAACAATCGAAAACAACAATTTCAGAATACAAGCAAAACAAATAAGTTTTTTTTTTTTTCGAAGAAATACCAACAACAAAGTACAACGTTAAGAACCTTTTTAGCGTTATTCTTTCTATCACAAATGTTTTTGGCTCACCATATATATCTCTATTTATAAATATATCATCCAGTTTCTCCTGTGATTACTTATTACTTAGTACGGTATTATACAGAGCGTTGCACATGAGACGGACCACTTTTTTTTTTATTATCTGTGAACGGTGATGCATATGCCCGAACGGTTCAACGTATTGTAACGCCCTGTATACTAGTCACATTACGTGTATAATATATGTATATGTATTCTAATAAGACTAACATCTACAATATTTTCACTGGAAATAGATATACATATATATTTCTCGGGACAGTGTTTTTTTGGGTAATCGACATATATGTATAAATATTCGTTTCGTAATTATAACGCACAACCGTCTTAGAGCATTGTTGTATCTTTCGTTTTTTTTTTTTAATTTTAACCATTTTGTCATACGGCACTATAATTATGTCGTAATATATTTTTATATATAGTTCTCTATGTACAATAACGATACATAAAAACAAACAAAATTGACATAATTTTCAAAAGGTATTGCTTTCAGAGAAACAATTGTTATCAGTTATTCGATTTATTATTGATTCCTACACTGATTATCTTATAAACTATAAAATACCTATAATATACGGCCAAAATACTTAAAAAAGATTTGAGAGAGGTATGAAATGAAATCCGAACCTAACAACACACAGAGGCAAAGGAGCCTCTTCGATCTCGTCGATCCTATCATGCAAATGCTATGGTAAATCTATTTTTATATTTATGTATTTATATATAAACAATATAACCGAAAAAACGATGCGCAATATAATTTAGAAAATGTAACAAAAAATATTCAATACAACAAATTTTAACATTTGTACAAAATACTTTTGGAAAAATATACAAAGAGCTTATATGAAGAATTACAGATTTTTCTATTTACAGAAAGTGTCAAAAAGAATGGCAGTTTTGTATTTACATAAACTTTAAAAATCTTAACTTTATAACTGAATAATAAAATTAATTTGTTGAAAATTTTTAATGTTACTATATAATAGTTAAAACAAATAATTAATAATCAACGAATAGAAACATTTTGTACGTTTTATGAATAAAGAAAAAATACTAAATATTAAAAAATCAAACTTTATATAATTTTTTTCAGAAGACATGCAATTTGTTAAACTAACGAGCACTAATCAACAAAGTACATTACAAAAACAAAGTCGTGGTCAAGAGATGAGAGGATAGAGAACATTAACCGATTTAAGTATTTTGGCCTTTTTTGAGTTTTTCAGTGGGTTTATAAATATCTTAAAAACTACAACCTACCCTACTATAAATAAATTACTATTATAATATATGTATAATATTTGTATTTATATATATTCCTTACGACTAAAACCGCACGTAAACAGTATTATTATACCAACGGCTCTTTTTTTATATATATATATATATATATAATATATATCTTTGGGAACTTACTGAAATAACAAATCTAACATACAACCAGTTTTTGCTTTTTCTTATTTTCTTCGCGAATAACTCAAAGTGCGTAGTTTACGTTTTGTCTCTACCAGGCTGTGAAAAACAGGATCGTTATTGCATGCCCGCGCGCGCGCGTCTTCTGAGTGTGGGTGATTTTTGTTAGTATCACAGCCAAAAATTTTGAAAAAATCGTTCCTGTGATTCGGTGAAAAATATATTATCCGGAGGGCATGCAATAACGTGCCGCTCGCGTGCGACCCTATACTCTTTTATACAGTCGTAACAAGTTATTATTTATTTTGTTAACATGGCAGCTCTGAGCGAATCTCACTTTTAAAGTCATATTTTTTTGTCATATAAACGTTTGTTAAGAACTGCAACAATAATAAAAACGACTCGTTAAAAAAATATCGTCTCTAAATATCTAACCCTACATAACAGTTTTCCGTACGTCAAACAACCAACCCGAACAACCAACCGCATTTCAAATTCATGTAAGCTACAACAGTTTCGTGAACGTTTAAAAATTAATTTCTTTTAAATGAGATTTCGTAACCTCAATTGACGTTAAAGAATTGCTACTACGATTATTGACTGAAAAATTGACCACGGACAAAACAATATTCTCTTTTTACTTTTCGAAAAATATCGACTTCGTATCAAAAAAGCAATTGCCGCCGAAAACGGCGCGGACTTTTCAACACCTCCCCCCTAAGATTCTCGTCTTTGTTTACGAACTAAACCCTAAACGGTAATCTCGATAGGCTAAGTACATCCAAGTTATTAAAATTAGGCCATCTCGACAAGGCGCATTTCCGCTGAACTCGGGAGGGGCACTACGGAGACATTACGACTTACATGAACTAGAAATCTAACCTCAACCGAGCACTTTCTATACAGGTGTCCACACGAAAACTTACCACGCTATTATAATCACCGCTTAAATCGAAAAGTCCTAACCAAATATCGTTAAACTTTTAAATTTTACAGTTATTATTTTTTTTGCATAATTACAGTGAACTATGAATACAATAAATGAATGCAAACTAATAAAATTAGTTATCAAAAGTGCGGTATGTTTCCATAGGACACCCGTACGTATATTATATATAATAAATATATATAAATATCTCGCGCTACACGCAGAATAGTCTAATTTCTTTGAACGCCTAAAGTAAAGAGAACTTGCATCTAGTACGAAAATAACAAAAATATACAAAAAAATATACACAACTCAACAAAATGAACATATGTACAGAGAAGACAAAAACAAAAAAAGAAAAGTGACAGTAGAAACATGTAAGATCAGTTCGAAAGTATAACAGGTCTCTACCAGAACTTAACCTAACAATAGGGCCTATTTACAAACAAAATCTGGCTAAATGGCATCAGAACTATACGTATTGTCACTCGCGTCGAGTAGAAGTCCAGACGGCGTCCCGCAATAAACGACGGTACGCAAACGAAGTGAAAAAAAAACATTTTATTCGCTTCACCTCTGAAATAATACTTTAAATTTTACAAATGTATACAATATATTATTATACGGCATATTAAACCCCTCTCTTAAGTAAGTCACAGTCCGTCTCAGTCGTCTAAATAAATAAATTTAGTCGCTCGCTTACAGCGGGGCTTCACACAGTGTCTGTATGTATCTCTTTTGCCTAAATCGAAAAACGGTTACTACTAACGGCCGCTGCGGGAAGCAGACCGGCAAATCACAATTTAAGACTATCCAGCTTCTTGCAGGCCTCTCCTACGTCCGCCGCGTTGGGAAGCGGAGCATCCCCGGCCCCAATCTCGTTCAGAGGCGCTGTCCTCCGTACAGACCGTCTAGCGCGACGCACAGGAGGGATAAAGTGCGGCTGCCCAGCATGCACCTGAGGAACGGAAACCGACGGTTTAGGAATCGTCCCGCTGCCGCTACTATCCGGCCTCGGGTTGTAATGATTCCCATGATTCCCAGCGTTATTATTATTATGATTAACCACATCCGTTTTCTGATTACCCTCGCCGCCCTTATGATTATAAACGTGGGAATCGACGCGGTGATTCCCATGATTCCCACTACCGTTATAGTACTGCGGCCCGTTCGGCTTACGGTAAGTCGAGTTGTTATAGTTTCTAGCCCCGCGGGACCGGTTCGGCTGGGATCGGTAGTTATTCCCGTTGGTTCCATAGCGATTCCCAGAGTTGTACTGGTTTGTCATGGGCGAGTACGGCGGCGGGGGTGGCGTTTCGACATCCCTCGTAATAGTCTTGTTGTTCTCCTCGGTGTGACTCCCGGGGGAGTTTGATTGTGTCCGCAACCCGCTGCTACTCACCGTGCTGATACTTGAAGATTCAAAACTCCTCCTATCGTTCCGGAACGTACGCGTTCCCCGACCGCGGCCGTTCGACATCGCGCCCCTCGGAGCCGCCGCATACTTCAACTCGAACGGGAACGGCGGAACGTTAAAACCGGCGTTGTTATTACTATTCTGCGATTGGTAGTTGTAGATGGTGTGCGGAACCGGAACCGCGGCGTAATTCTGGTACGCGGTCGTGTACCCGTTGTAATTGTGCGCGGGGTTACCGTTATTATTGTTGTTCGGCGCGCTCTCGTTATCGATCTTCCGGCGCCGGCCGCTCTGCATCGACGTCACGTCCTTCACCTTGATGTTGTCCGAGAGCACTGAAACGACCGGGGTGGAGTTGTGCTGCCTCGAGAATGTCTCCGGGTGCTGTTGCGGCTGTTGGTTTTCGAAGTGTTGCTGCTGCTGAGGTTGCGGAGCCTGCTGGGGAAGAGCAATCGCCTCGTCCTGCATGTGGTCGTGTTGTTGGTGGTGTAGTGGTGGCGCTAGCGGTGGCGGCTGTTGGTGGAGGTTGTGATGATGGTTCTGTTGTGTTATTTGCTGGTATGTCATTGTGACCGTCTCTACGTCTTGTAAGGGTTGAATGTGCTGTTGCTCGCCGACTGAGTACTCCTACAGCGGAACGTATATCGTATAATTCACACGTAATACTTTTGAGCATCGGGAGTCAAGTTGGGAATCATCAAGGAAATTATAGTCAAAATCAATTATGTCATCGTATCTGGATGGATAACTGGGAATCGTTGGGAATCATAACTGGGAATCGTTGGGAATCACTACTGGGACTCGGGAAGCAAATTCATATTTTACTCCAATATGCTCAATACAGCTTTTTTTACCGTTTTCAAAGGTTAAAAGATGAGAATCGCTTGGGAATCAAGAGGATTAAAATGGTAGGTATATGGTGCGATAGTTTACCTCTGGTAGTGGTGCCCCGTTGGGCATGTCAATGTTGTCCTGGTAGACGGAGGGGCCCTCCATTGTCCCGTACATTGGAACGTTGTAGTACATGGCCTCGGCCGGGTTATACGGCAGCTGCTGCCCATAGCAGGGCTGTCGGGGTGGACTGCCCGGCCGCTGCATGGGGGGTACCTGAGACTGGGGACCGCCCTGACCCCCCACCATATACTGGGGACCTCCGTTCGGGTAGTAGTTGTATTCGTACTGAAAACGCAAGACGGCACAAAACGTTAACGTGAGATTGGAAGTTTATACCGCGTGTGGTTTACGCATGCAATCGCAACAAAATATGTTAATGCCAGCTAGTCAACGAAAAAAACAGAAAATCAATTACCAAAAAAACACTAAAAACAATGTCTGCCAACTAAGATCGGATGCATGTACTTATATTGATAGGAAAAATATTTGCTGTTTCAACAACTTATTCATTTAAAATTTATCAAATTATTTGTTTTAATGATGAGAAGTAAATTCGTTAAAAAAAACTATCTCGTCATTCCGTTTAGATGACGCTTTCATTTCAATCTACTTAAAAAACTTAATCTTTTTAGTAGGGCCAACATGACATTTGTAAATTTTAATCCACATCTTTTAAACATATTTAACACTAATAAATATTCAATCAATCTGCCACAAATTAATGCAAATACTTTTGTTATCAATAGCGTAAACCTGTGTTGTGAGAACAAAAAATAAATATAGATAATATACATAAGAAAACAAAAAATCCATAGGCAGTGATTTAAGTATGGGTAATTCCAGGTCGATAATCAACAGTTTTTACCTAACCCTCTTTTTTTTAGATCAAAATAGAGAAAATCATAATTTATTTTTCTGTGTTAGTGATATCGACAATTTTTAAATAAAACATCAAAATAAAACTGTATACAAAGCTTCAGGCAGTTTTGTGATTATTTTTCAGGACTACATTCAATTTTATATTTGGCAATGAACAATAGAAGAAACTAAAAAACAATGTGCTTTTGCAATTTTGCAAACACGATACTGAGGTATCCCGTTTACTTAGATAAACTTTTACATAGCTACATAAAGACAATACAAATCGTATACAAATCCAGGGTAGTCAGGTCAAAAACCACGTTGATTTGACATGGAATTAAGCTATGTATAAAATCGCTTACAAAATACGTACGAAAAAGAATAACGATCAAATTAAAATAACAAGACAGATAGTAAAAAAAAAATAGCGCGCGATCGCGAGTGTCAGTCGACAACACAGAACTGTCATGCAAAAACTTTCTCGTGTGGCAGAGACCTTAAGAGAGGGGCAGAGCGAGACAACTGGGGCCCTCAGTACTGCAGGCCGTCCAGCAACACGTACGCCGGCTGGGACACAGGGTACAGCCCCTCCGAAATGTAATTGCTGGACTAAACAAACACATTTCGACACATCGTTAACAAAATCGGTGAAATATCCATATTATAACGTCAAGGCAAGCTCGATTCATTTTCTCTTTCGTCACCCTTCCGAGTACCGTTACAGATATTTCGGTTACACTACAAACAACACCTGACCTTCTGCGCGCCAAGGATATATTAGTTTTGGGCGCGCTACGACAACGTTCCAACGTTTAAATCGCCGAAAAATGCATAGTTTTTCTGTATTTGTGATCGCAATCATTTAGGATTGGTTGACAATATACGATTTGAGGTTATGTCCTGATGGGGCGTACAACACAGCAAAATGTACAAACAAAATTATGAAATACGTAAAGACATGAAAAACAAACAGTGCTGTAATCAACAAATTAATTAATAAAATGTCTAACAGTATCAACTCGCATTATCGCTTTTATAAATTGACCTGTTTTTGTTTCTATGTGCAACCAAACCTTAAATGCGTGCCCAAAAGAGAAAAACATCATCGACAGACACAAAGATTGGAACGTTATCTTTTAGAGAACCGTTCAAAGAAAAAGAAACCCTCAAAAAAATCACCCAAGAAAACCGCACTTACCGGCATCTGCATGGGGTACTGCTGAGGCATGTACATCGGCTGCGCCGGAAAGATCATGGGCGGGTATGGAGCGCTCTGCGGGGGGCCTGACTGCGCAGGGTACACTGTCGGCGCTAACAAACAAAACAGATCATACAAAACAGCACACAACAACGAATTATATAAAATTGGGACATATATGTCCCGGGACAAATATATCCCGGGACATGTCCAATGCCAATTTTATCATTCCTGAATGATGGGAAATGTGTCCCGGGGGGCACCCTAATACACATCGGGACATATATGTCCCGTTACTGGCATTTCTCATAGAATTTTTATAAGTATTTTTACGCATTTGAACTTACCCTGATACATGGCTGGTTGTGGAGTGTTCGGGTCGCCAGACGCTGCTGCAGGAGGCTGGTAATAGGTAACGTTGCCCTGGAAAAACGGGATCGTCCCCGGAAAGTAGTACTGCTGGCTGCCGGCGGCGACGGTCGGCGGGCTGGCCCCGTCGAAGGCTCGGCTGTACGGCTGTAATGGCGATTGCTAATTTCAGAAACGGGAATGAAGGGTTGACGTTCGTCGGGCGCAGTGGGTCAAAATACGGAAACGGGTACGATATAAATGCTTGCCTTATTTCTAGTTTGTTTTTGATGAACACCCGGTAATTAGGCTATCGAAAAGAATCTTTCCGTACTTAAATAAATAAAAAAATCTCCAAACGCAAGGTAACCTTTAGGTTAACTTTTTTAATTTATAATAATGAACAATTTATGGTTGCTGCATATACTTTAGTTGTGTCAATGAAGTCATAGTGGGCATACCAAAGTGTACAAAGTGTACCAAAGTGTAGAATTAGTTCTTGCAGTGGTTTCTTTTAAGAAGAACATGTTTTGTGTTGAAACAAAATTAGGTACACAATATCTCCAGTAACTGTTAACTGTTATATGAAATATTGTATAAAAAACAAAAATTTTTGCATTGTCATTTTCCAAAGAAAAACTGAAAAACCCACCAGATAGGCAATACCATGTTTAATGTACAATTTCAGGTTTTTCCCTTTACATTAACTTAAGAGATCACTAAAAAATAATCAACCCGTTGCTGAATTTTGAAGCACTGCGCAAACGCCAAACAAACCTGCTTCTTGATGGCCGGCGCGATGTTCAGCTTGCGCTCACGCAGCGTAATGTTGTCCGACTCGCGCTGCAGACGCTTGGCGTCGTCCTCGCTGTCGAACGTGATGAAGCCGTAGCCCTTCGAGACGCCTGCCCGATCCTGGATGATCTTCGCCGCCTTCACAGTGCCGTACTGGCTAAAGAGCTGCATCAGCTCATTCTCGGTCGTGTTCGCAGAAATACCTCCAACGAATATCCTGTTTGGCACCAAGGTACCTACGGCAACCAAAAAAAGAATAATTAAATAATCAATACAAAATCGGTCAAAAAAAATGTTACAATTGATATAATAATTTCTAATATTTTCCATAGCAATGCTTTTTAAAAACTGTTTTACCTTAATTATGAATATTAATCGACAAGCAAAATCTTCCTTGCGACAATAGTGAAGAATAGCAACCACGAACTTCCTTCCTTTATTCACTAATAGTTTTATCGTAATAGAACAGGAAGGACACGTTTGTGAAGCTGAACTCTAAAAATAGAGCAGCAGATAAGAAGCGGGGGTTTTATCAATTCATTCGAATATAGCGTAAATATTTTTACGGATTATTGCTTATGTTTTCGGTAACAAAACTGTTATGATAACGAGCGACTATGAATGCTTAGCTTTGATAAAGATAAAATGTAATTCAACCTAATTAGAAATTTTGATGCTCGAGGAATCTTAAGAATTGTTTTCAAATATTTATTTTTATCTGGCAAAATGATAATGGAAGTAGAATTTTACAAGATGTTGATTGGTGGCAAATTTACTAGATGAAGAATAGCGTTATTCATTAGCTCTCTGTTCTAAATATAGAACTTCGTGTACAAATCTTATGTTGAAACTTGTTGAGAGTTCTTTCTTTGTTTGGTCAACAACATCCAGTATATTAAACACCTGGTTTGAAACAGGATACTTGTGACGAAAACACCAAATAAATATGATCTTGAAAACAAAATTAATAGTTTAGCTGCATGAGATTATATTTGATCGAGATTGAGCGTGTCTGCATTAATATAAAATAAGTTGCCAGGATTTGACACAAACATTTCCTTGTACCTTGGTCAAAAATGTTCAGGGAACCCTAAAGTATATATTTTCGCTGAAATATCAATTTCTTTTCGGCGCAATTACAATACTTTTTCATACTACATATGCTTTTCATGTTCCAACGTACTCTCACTAAATATTAATTAAATATTTTACTATTTTACTATTTTAATTAAATATTAAATTAGTGTTAGTAATTTATTCATAATCACAAATAGGAAACATATAAAGGTAAATATAACCACCTTGCATTAGTTATTTCATAATTTTAATTATCTATTGGGTGAGCTTTTCATCGAGCAAATGAACAATTTTGCGGTAGTTCCAAATTAATATACGCAATCATTTCAAAATTGCAAATTAGATATAAAATTTAATGAAATTTTTTAAACAATAGATTAGAAAGAATTTGTAGAATCAATGTGGAACTACTAATATTCATTATAAGAGCAGTAGTGTTAAAAATACACCAAACAATATTTGGTTTTATTTGAAATTGGTAATATAGTTTTTACTTCTAAACCTTTCCAAATAACATTTCATAAATAATGAAAATTAAGTACATACTTTACTATTATGTCAAATTCCTATATTCTACTCAGTATTATATAATATACTAATTTATTAAACTCTTTCGATAGAAGAAGGTGCACAGGATATTACAGAGATGACAGAAAACACTTAAAAATCTGAAGAACGTCACATCAAATATGTAACAGCAAAATGAACTCGCTGGTGTATTTATATTAACCGGAAATTAGTGCTACAAATAACCAGGATTTCAAGAGCGCTAGAGTTCAAGGAAACGAAGTAAATGAGGTTACCGTTTTATCAGATTCAGATTAGATATCTTCATGTTCATTCGTAAATGCCACGGCAAAGCAAATTTTTGATAATAAACACGTTCATTTCTCACCTATTCAATAATACTTGAACAGTTAAAAACTAGGAGTCTGATTTTGACAAACGTAATCGCTAAAACGTCATATCTCAGCCCTATTTTTACCAAACCTAGCAAAATAGCCAAATAAAATATTAAACATAATTGAAAATCAATGTATTCACACGACGATCATGACCGAACGAAACTCATGTTGACGTAGTTGAAATCCATCATTGTTAAATTCAGGGTCAAACACATCAAGACCAAATATTTGGTTTTACCTTATCCGTTATCAAAAACCTGCCTACCACAGCTGATAAATAATCACCATAACGCATATATAGATTACACAGAACGAAAAAATAGTTACAAATATAGTTACGGGTTGTACACTAAAGAAGCTAGCCCGAGATAACATTCAAAACACAGATAAACAAGCAACAACAAACTAATGAGTCACAAGAATCCGAGGAATTCTATGACTTCGCAGATAACAAATACGTCAAAAACGGAGAGAGTGACACTTACCGAACTTGGGGGCGTTGTTGTTAGGCGGCGGGGAAGTCTGCGTGGCAGACTGCCCGTTTGAGATGCTCGGAACAGCGGAAACAGGCGTACTTGCAGGCGTGTTGACGATAGAACTGCCGCCGCTACTGCTCTTCTTCCCGTTCGTCTGACTCAACGAAGACATCTTTCTCTTCTATCCACGCGTTGTTGCGGTCACAAGTAAACAATTCAAACTACCTACAATGTCGTAACGGGTGAGATTTTTCAATGGGGACCGGTACGGACCATGGTACGTCGATTTCGTCTAACCGATATAAGAATTACTGTATCAACATCTACTTCGGTAGTTGCTGAACCGCTAGAAATAAGTCGGAAATGTTGAAAATCGATATGTAAACACATACAGTCTTTGCGAAACCAACGTGCTGCTCTTTATATAAAAATACAAACAAAACAATGCAGACAACCGTAAATCTGGTGCTGAACACGTTTTCCCCTAGACAATGACCTACTTCTGCGAACCCCTTGCCCTATTTGCGTCGACTAGCTTTCTCGTATCAATATTTGTCGTTCGTTCGCACGAAAACCGTGCAAATCTGTACCTAAGTTATCCGCGTCCAGCTCTCAGAACGCTGCACTTTCCCTATGAGCTCCTAAAGTAGCGAACCAAAAGAACTGTCACTGGTTTTACAATAAAAATTTACTGTAACACAAAGGCAAGGCACTGAAAGCGGCAGCGGATCGCGACGGGTGACATTAGCAACTCTCGGAGACTGTCTCAAACAAACGCCGAACGGGTCGTATCAAAATAAACTCGCTCGAAGCGTTTGCAAATTATCGACATAAAATACTGCAGCGAGCAGCGAGAAGGGAAATCGCAAAGAATGTATGAAAATATCGATTTGACAGCGAGAATCTTTTGCGTTAACTTACGTGGCAAGCTCTCCCAGTAGCTATTTTCCGAATCATTAGTAAACTTGAACAAATTCATACACAAAATATTTAAAAACTAAAGTCGCTTTTACTACAAACGGAACTCTATAAAATGGCGTCAGCCACTGCGCCAATCACAGCGCACGGTTGAAGCACGCGTCGGTCGGTAAAGTAAAACCCGCCAAATATCCCTATCGCGAAAATTCAAAACTAATAATCTATTATCAAATTCTCGCAAACCTAAATTAAAAACGGTCTACCGCCGCACAATTCCATATCGCGATACAAAATACCCGCAATTAAATGCGAAATCGCAAATAAGAAACGCGAACGGTGTCAAGCGAATTCAAGACCGCACTCTCGAGAAATCGATTGGTGCACCACTGCAGCAAAATGACGTGTTGAACAGTATGGCTACCCTTCGCGCTAGCTAGCGCGAATATTCGGACCTTTCTACGTGTGTCCGTATCGGAGGTGTGCGGGGGGTGCGCAATGGTAAAAAGATGTCACCACTTACCTTACAAATTACTCTACAATGATAACGTTCGAATGCACTGTAGTTTCCTTAATTTTTACCACTAATTATTGTACTTGGAAGGCATTTTAAATTATTTTTAAAAAACGAAAACACAACTGGAACACAACTTTAACTTTTCAAATAAACAACAATAATGTTTACTAACAAAAACAAACGACAACGGAGAGGCGTGAATGATCCCGCCACGGGTTGCTGTATATATTAAAATATTCAAAATTGATGGACACGTCATTTTTGACTTTTGATGTTGTCGACAGAAAATGAATAATTTTTATTTCAAACAACGCGCCAAAATGAAAGGGTTGATGATATCCGGTTGCATTACCACCGGTATTTTTTTTTTAACCCTAAATTTAACTTTTGGGATCGTTTCCTATTATTTACCCAAAAGGTTAAAAAAATGTATTCTTTTGGCTTGATAATTACGTAATACCCGTAATTAATTGATATTTAATGTGAAGCCATTAATTTAATTTAAAATAGATTTGAATGTCCTTAAATGTATTTATACCTACTTAAAAGTAATAGTGATTAAAACTTAGGTACCCTATTGCAAATTTTCTAATTAAAAATCAATTAAAAATTCACTAAAGAGGAACTTTAGGACAACATTTCAGTTGTGATGTTGTTTCGTGAAGGTGTAGTGCTGAAGTAGCCGAGTTATTTTTTGTTAATAAAAGGTAGGACCCCTCTTTTATAATATCGCAAGGAAATTATTATTATTATTAACAATTTTGAATTGCCGTTTTTTTTAATTATTACTAAAACTTAATAGACAAGTTTATCGACTGAGACGTTTTCAAGCAATATTTTAGATACCTGTAATCTAACTATTTTAAATTTAAATTCATTTATTGCTAAAGTATAGCTTTTTGTGTTTCACATACAATTATTGATTGCGATTTGCGTATTCATCACAATTATTTATAAACAAAAATAATAAATCACTGAACTTTAATAATATTATTTCTTCAGTACAGTAAAAGTTTACAAAAAATAGTGTTCTTGTTGTGAACAGCTGTATAATGTGAACAAACATTGTGGTAAATAAAAAAATAACTAGTAAACAAACAACTTCGATCAATGCTTCCTATAGTTTTTAAGCCATATAACTAATAATCTATCTATTATATTCTAATATTTCAACATTTCTTTCGACAAAGTTTAGCAGGGAATTCAAAATTTTACCTAAATATAGGTGTCTTAAAAATAATGTATTATTGGGTTGTTACAATCTTGTAGAACATCCTGTATAGGCATATAAATGCCCATTGTTCTTTTTAACAAACAAAGGAATTTAGCAAGGAATTTAAAATTGTGCTACAATATAGGTGTTTTTAGAAAAAAAAACATAACATAATTGTTGTGTGTTAATACTTACTTACCTTTGATATTAAAACAGTATCAAACACTTGAATCTTAAACATTGCACCATTTGTTCCTAGCAAGTCTGCAAGAAAAGCACAAAACAACGATAAAAAAAAAACAAACCTTATAATAAAATTATATTATATTATCTAATCACTGGAATGTACAAAAAAGCTTAATGTCTGCAGCAACAATAATCTTATAAAAATACACTTACAACCGATTAAGTATTAAATAGTATAAAAAAAGACAAAAAAAAATCACGTCGAGCGGAACCGTTCGAACAAACGGCCGCGCGGACCATCACAATACAAAAAAAAAAACAAAAGAAACGACCAACCGGAACCTCAGAGCCTCCTCAGCGCCTTCTTACTCCTCTTGGACCCGACCGCGTAGGGCTTCACCTTCGGGGGGCTCGACGGCTCGTAGACAGGCTCAGCCTTCTTCACGTTCAACGGCACGACGGGGACGATTGGCGAACTCCGCCTATCGTGGCTCCGGCGGCCCCCGGAAAGGTCCGCGTTGCAATTCTTCAGCACGTGCGATCGATCCTTGAGGAACGAACGGGAATTATTCGCGGATAGGTCCGATTCGGTCGCATAGCCCGACGAATTTATCGTTTGCGAGTCGTCCTGGAAGAACGACGGTATTATCGAGTCCTGCGGGGCCTTCCTCGGGCTGTCCAGCAGGCTCGGACGTTTCCGCTGCTGCGGCTTGTCCGTACAGAGCAGCATCGCATTCTCGCACGAGTCGACGAAGTTTTTGGGGCCCGTCGTCGAGAAGCTGCCGCATTTCAGGCAGGTTATGTAGCCGCACTGGTCGCGCGAACATTGCGAGATTTGGAGTTGGACTACCGCGGACGGGTTGTTGCACCCCGGGCAGTGCTGGAGGTGTTGGCCTTCCGTTAACGAGTTCGTTAGCTGTGAATGAGAAAAAAAAAGGATGATTTAGTGTTGTATTTGTGTGGTTTTTGATTTATTAGTTTAAAGGTTTGGTTAGGGAATATAATCTTTTATCTTTTACTTAGTTTGGATTTTTTTATGTAGCTTTATTTAAACGATTCATTTTAAACTTTATTATATTATTGTTGTTATACAAAAGTCCGTTGACTCTTCATTTACTATAATGCAATATTATGTTCATTGTTTCAATTGTTTGTCAAAAATAGCAATTGCAGACCTTTTTTTTAAAAAGCTACATAAAAACTATGTTATTCCGGATTTTGTTCTGGCTTTCTTTTCTGCATCAGTGTGCTGAGTAATTTGATATAAAATCTTTAAGGGGCAATAGAAAAGGTCATTTATAACCTATAAATTTGTTCCTATACAAATTTATTGACAATTTATTTAAAAATTTTGTTATTTTTGCAAAGTTTAGCAAATGAATACGGAGACCTACAAAATTTCAATTGTATACCGACGTAAACGTTAAAGATTGTAACTTTAGGTGAATTTTTGCGAATATTTGATTTTTGAGTTTTGTTGTAGTGGTATGTGCGCTCACAAAGAATAATAAAAACAAAAATGTCAGACATAAATTATACAAAATTTCCTCTACTTTAATTTATTATTTAACTATTTTGACGAAATTACAGAAATGTCAGCTAATTTACAAAATCTTTGAAAAATGCTTAGAGGAAACATCCAGTTCCTTTGGAGCCTTTTGAACCAAAAGCTTTAGAGCTCTAAGTTTGGTCATAAAACATCTAAATATGAACTTTTGCCCCGATACCTTTAGTAGTTTCTCCGGAATCGTTGCCACAAAAATCATTTATCATACTGCGTATGATAAAGTAAAAAGAACAAAAAATTCTACTTACTTTACACAAAATTGGGAATATGTAATAATATATATTCGGAGGCGTTTTCCATAGATTTTCTTTTTGCGTTAATTCAAATCATAAGATCCATCAGCTTGTTTTAGCAGTTTTGCAGTTTTAGCTTTTGTTTGTGAACGGATACTACTGAGACGCTACTTAGAATGTAAAAAGAACCTTAAGGTACAGAGTTTAGGGTTTACGTTCTAGTAATTTGAAGTTTTTAGCTCACTAGGTTCATTTACCATATGATTGCAAAAATTGGAAAATATACTAATGACATTTTATATTAATATCTTGATATATTTTACTTCACAACTACCAAACACTTTGTATAGAGCAATATTAAGGTTAGTACTTACATTACATTGTTGTTACTCTGCAATTATGATAAAAACTAGTAAAAACCAGGGTGTGACTTACTTAATATAAATTTAAAAAGAAGTTAAGGATCATTACAGTCAGCAAATAATTTACAGGCTAGATTGAATTGGCTAGAAAGTCATTAAAAAATGTTAAAACAAGTATGTGATCATCCTGTATAGTGAGGTTTTTGTCAACGATAGCCTGGCCTATAAGTTTTGGTTATTATCTGACAAAGTTGAACTTTTTACGTAGTTTTTAAATAAGGCCTGCAGTTGCGATGTGTGGAGTGGGCAGTAACATAACAAATATTATCATGATATTGCGATCACTTCCGACAATTTATTATTAAAAATCTTAAAAGATAGCGTACAGTTTTATAAATTCCATAACAATCCAAAAAAACAAACCTCATAAATGGCGGTCTCCCTCGGAATCGGTGTCGACTGCTTCGTAAGTCCCTCCTTCCAGTTATAGTTGGGCGACGAACTATAATTCTCCTTGTTGATGATCCGATCGCTCCGGAAAGTCTTTAATCTCTCGCCGTCGAGCTCCATGACGACGGACTTCCACCGTTTCGACACGCGCGAGCATACGTATAAATCTCTGTCCGGTAAAGCCTTGAAAATCTTCTTAACGATGTGCTCGCACGCCTTATAACGCAAGAAAAAATTGACGGGGTCCCTTCGGAGGGGCCCATTAAACAACTGCTTCTTCGCCGGAGACCCCCTCTTAAAATCGTTGAACCGCTTCTTCGACGTCGGGTGTAATTTCGGATACAAAATTTGCGAACGTTCCGGGGACCCCAATTTGGGGCTGTGTTTCGGGGACATCTTAAAAGAGAACTTGTGCTTGGATGGCGTCGATGGTTCGGTTGTGTTTTCTTCGGCGGGAGGCGACGTTTCCGCCATGAAACTCGTGTTTATGTTGCAGTGTTCCAGTTGTGAGGTTATGGAGTCGTTTAGGGTACTCGAGAGGATATTCGGGTTAAGCCCGTCTAGGTCGTACGGTGATGCGTTGTTACTCAAAGGCAGTGACGGTGGTTGAAGCTGCGTTAGTTTACGTTTTCGCGTGTTGAACGTTTTTAATACTGGGGTGTATAGCGGGCTTGGGTCGGCTTCTGCCGTAGAAACCTCCATGACTCCGGAGTCCTCTTGGTTTTGCACCAATTCTTGCGCGAAATTCATCTGAAACACATAAATATTTACGTTAGAATCACACAAGTGTTTCGCTAATTTATATTTAAATTTAACATGTAACACAGTAACAATTTTAGTTAAATTTAATGGATTAAAGGCTTACCTTGGTTTGGGATGTACTGTTATGATACGTGATGAACTGTGAGGTCTAAAATCTTACATTAAAAGAGAAAGTTTTACAATAATGCCGCCATGTTTTCGCTGGATAACGGCTCAAACTTTACAAAACATGGGATGCATTTTATAACCGCCGTGATTATTTGTTGTGCCAATAACAACACGTTTAATACATAAAATAATACTAAAACTGATTAAAACTGGGACATCACACACTCCGGATAAACCGAGTTTTCACCATTATATTTTGTGTACGGTTTCTCAAGGTTATTTTGCCTCTCAAACTAGCAAACGTCAAAGTGGTGCCCTCTAGGCTTAAAAACTACCAACCTAAACGGTTTCGGATCGTCACATGATCACTGAAAACTTTAATAAACTAAATAATTAATGATAAAATTGTTATTTTTCTGTTAGATCGTTGATGTTTAGAACCGAATAATTAAGTATTTGTTTTTGTAGGTTGAGTTTTTTGCAAATTCACTCGGAGAACGGTGGCGAGGCAGGTGTGCCAACGTGAATGTTGGCGAAAACATCGAATAACCACAAACTTCAACAAATCCGTGATAGCCATTTGCAAAATGGCCGCGGTGTCGGAATGTTTTTCGATTGGAAGTACGGTATGGTGCAAAACATGTTACAACAAAGAAATGGAAGGCGAAGTAATGGCTTTCGATCCGAACACAAAAATACTAATTCTAAGTATCCTTTTTCTGCGTCCGGCGCTGCCCTAGGGCTCGCACAACACGGTCTAAAAAGCATTCGATCTCACCCTGACACATTGCTATGTTTCGTGAATTTCCCCGACGAAGTTCAACTAAAATCGCTGGTGCCGTGATCGTGCTCACCTCGTAACTTAATTCACGTCGATTATCTTTTGTTTTAATCGAAAATTCTAGGTTATAACTCGCACGAATGTTGTGTGTCATTTCCTTAGCTATTTCTTACAGAATGCCCGAGTACGAGCGGTCAAACACAATCACACGATGTCCACTTTGTTAATCTACAGCTCGTTAGTGAATTACAGGTCAAGAAAGAGGTGACGACAAGTCCCGAAGTACCACAAAGTCTCAATTTACACAGGGTAAGTGGATAGCGATCTCTCGCCAATTTCGATGAATGTATCGTAATAATACTTGCAGCTAAACACACGTATAAGAAACCAAGTGGCGGAGAAAAGTCGAGTTTTGGAGGCTATGTCCGCCGATGTCTCTCCCGAAGGTCAACGCCTTTTCATAGCAATAAGTAAAACGATAAGCGCCGTGCGATGGAGCGACTCGAACATCGTCGTCTGGGAGAACGCCGTCGTCATCGGGCCCCCTTACCAAGTAGAAGACATTAAGGGCAACACAAGTAGCCAGGAGTACACGTATATTCGAAAAGTTGTAAGTCAACTGTTTTTTTTTGTTTGTTGTTATTAGCGAATACTTAGGTTTTGTTTTTTTTTGTCAAGTAGTCTAGATTTGGTTTAAGCTTGGAAGGGTTAATTGTGTTTGAATGTTGGTAAAACAGTGTATTTACACTATTTATAAATATAACTATTTAGTTTATTTAAGTTCTTAATTATAGTTTATATTTTGAGGAATATTCACAATAAAAAAACGTCAAATTAATATTTTCCTCCTCATTTCTTTCTGTTTGATTTTGACGACAGTTGGGTCTGTTTGTAGCATCAGTCAGCGATAGTATTGCAGTTTGGCCCGATGCTTATACATAATACCTCCATAATCTTGATAAGGCTGGATAATGCATCATTGACAATACATATGGCTATACTTGCTGCAATATCCACAATTACTTTGCCACTAGAAAGTTAAAATGAAATCACCAGGTGGACAATTCTCGTGCTGCAGCATTTCATCGGTCAGAATGTATTGAGCAGTGTCGCCCAGATTTATTTTTTTCACACAGTACAACGTGTGAAATAGCAGAAAACACAGCAACAAAGTTCAAAAGATGATAATTAAACGTTGTTCCACTTCAACGTTGTAATAATCTTCAACCGATATTACTTTTTTGCAGGTGTGGACTGTGGATACGAGCTGGCAGAGGTGACTCTAGTTCCAAAC
Source organism: Melinopterus prodromus (assembly GCA_964023965.1). Classification (NCBI taxonomy): domain Eukaryota; kingdom Metazoa; phylum Arthropoda; class Insecta; order Coleoptera; family Scarabaeidae; genus Melinopterus; species Melinopterus prodromus. The sequence continues at coordinate 3,580,082 of OZ030395.1, read as the reverse complement.
AATTCAATGCTTGTCATATTAGTTCTGTGTGAAAATCTGCTGCTTCCTTTCGATTACGATATACTCCGGGAATGTCACTAATTATTTCTGCAATTGTTACCAACTAATCAAGAACAACACACATTACATCAGACAGCTATAACATTGTGCGGTTAGCGTCAGTTGAACGAACGTGCCGAGGATATTTCCACAAAAACTTTGTGTTTTATATTACTTTTTATATTACACTCAAAATAAAATTAAAATATTAGACTTTACTTTAAATATCGATAACAAATTTGAATTTTTTTTTTTATTGAAGCGTTGTTTTTGTTTCAGGTTGAAAAGCATATGAAAGATATGGCGTTCACCACAGCGGGTATAACCTCGAATATGAACACGTCGATGCAATAGGACGCCCAAATTGCATAAGAAAACAGAAGAAAGAGAAAAAAAATAGTAAAGAAATTAATTATAATTAATTTTTTTTTTAAAACCTACCATCGTTCCAGCGGATCATCGCCGCCCGGCGGTTATAATTTGTTATTATTATTAAATGTAAAATTGTATAATTGTTTTATACAGTATCCTTCAATTTTCCTCAGTTTTTGATTTGTTACGTTCCACATTTGACAACACTCCACACTCCAAAATCCTTCGTCCTCGAACCTAACCTCAATTTTCCCTTGTAAAGACACGGACCCGACGTACAGATTACGATTGCAGTTTTTTGCCTCCGGTATGTAATTGCAGTAACCTCTGGACTGTATTTATTATTTCCCAATAAATTTAATATATATCTATATATATATATTATACAAACTTGACTAGTTTTATTTAATAAATTAAATTATACTCATTCAAAATTAAGAGCTATATATGATACCTCACACAACCTACTTTTGAATCAATCTGTATAAAATATTACAGTAAGTATTCCTGGGAATCAAAGCATAACCTATTTATTGACGCAGTTTAAGTATTAAATATCTCAATAATCTTAAGACTCGGGTATTTAGGTCTACAAAGAAAAATTAAAAAAACAATAGGTTGATTCAAAACTATAAATACATTTTTTTATTAAAATCTGTGCTGTCAAATATATACAATGTACATGTCTTTACATAATAATATTAAAACTTACAAACTACGCAAGTTAATCGTAACGATCAAGTTGACAATTCTGCTCTACTACGGTCGACAATAAAAATTATATTTATACTCAATAGACAACAGCTGCGCATCTACAATATATCCTTCACGTATATATATTTATATATTTATGTATTATAATATATAAATATAATTTATTTATAAAAAACTAAGCTCTCTATACAAAATCAAGTACTATCCATTAGCGAAATAACAAACTTCAATAAGAACAAACAGCTGTTAGATTAGAGAGAAAAATGTGATTCCCGCAAGGTATATTTTTATCAAATTCTGTCGATATTTTTATCAAATTCTGTCGATATTTACAATTTAAGCTTAAATAAACAACCTCAAGCGTTCAAGATTCATCGGGCATCAACAATCTTATAAATAAAAATAGTTTAGAATAATCAAAATTGTTTTTCGGTTTTATCATTAAAAATTCATAACACGAAAATGAACGAATAGTAAATTAGTTTTGTTTTTGTAATAAAATAATGGAATAATGAAGAATTATGACCAAAAGGAATTTATTCTTATTTTTTATGTATTTTATAGTAGAAGAATAATAAAACTTTGTTAAAAAGCTTAATAATTTATCGTAATTTGCAAATTAATAAATAATAAAATACCAAACCATAACCTCTCAAGATAGAAATATACGTCATACAGATATACAACTCCAATCAATACAACAGACAAAACAGCATACAAATTATTTAACAGGTACTTAAAAAAATGAATCAAAAATGAAAAGTGAATCATAGTACCTATTAAATTTTATGTGAAAAGTTTCCCGTTGTAATTTTTTATATTATTCTGATTTTACATTCTATAAACAGTAAAAAATGATAAAGACATACCTTGCCTGCCGGACTAATATTAATTAATGTACATAACAAATTACATAACCACATACACCGAGGGAGAAACTCATAAAAAGAAAACACCGCGATATTTACACCGTTCGAAAAAAACCTCACGCAAACGCAGGAAGTTAAGATTTTTACTTATACAAATTTCATTGAGCAATTTTGAATTTCCATCATTTCTTTTTTAAAATCCGAACCACGATTCGCACCTAACCTAAAAACTCCATAAGAAAACTCAAAAAAAATCCCCGACCGAAAAAAATCTCGCGCTCGTTACGAACCGTGGCAAAAGACACAAACTTGAAACATCGGTAAAGGCACTGCCGAAAACGGTTAGACTCCGTCGTTAAATTTCCGTTCGAAAAACCAAAACAAACGTAGGCACTTCTCGTGAATGAGTAGGAATTTACGCAAACGCTTCGTCGAGCTTAACCGACGTTATTTACAAAACAAAACAACCGGGGGGGCCCCGCAGCGGGGCGAACCTAACCTAAAAAAGATCACTTTTTCGTCTCGGGGGCCGCCGCGACCGGGACAGAACTCGACGGGGGCCCTTCGGCGACCGCTTTAGATGCCTCTTGCGTCTCGGTCTTTTTCTTCTCGACGATATCGGAATTTTCTTTCCCGATCATCGTCGTTGACGTTGTTGTTGTTGTCTCGAGTTTGGCCTCCTTGATTTTGTTTTGCGTCAGCTTCTCGACGGCGTTCTGTAAACTCTTCTCGTTCTTGTCTTTCTTTTTGACGTTGTTCTTGATCTGGGGGGCCGAGGAAGCGCTTGTCGATGGTAGACTGGGAAGGGGGGAAACGTTGGTTTTTGCCATCTCAAAGCTCTTGCGAGCCATATCCAGGTTGATGCCGAGGTGGCTCACAAACGGTAACCTGAAGAAGTTACGAGAGAATAAGTAAGAACATGCAATTATAAAATAAGAAAAAGTATTATAATATAACTATCTCAAAATGTTGATCAATTGTATGTAAAAGAATAAGATTTAAGCCCAGAAAAATTGTGTGAAAACTTCAAAATTGTACAAATTGGTCACATATGTGACCTGGTCTACGAAAAAGGGGTTAATGTGTCAAGAGGTCGATCTTGAGGTTTCGGGTGATTCGAATTCTTTCTAACGAACCCAAGCCCAGGTTGGTAGCTTTCTTAACGGCCGAGTTATTCGTACTTGAAGTTAGAGTAGACACAATAAAAACACAAAATGTAAAAAAATTATTTTAGCTTTCTTTTCTTGTACGTAGTAAAATAAATTAGAGAAATGAAATTTCTTATAAAATACAAACCAAATGATAATTTACAAAATAATAAATAATCTGTTCTTATAGGAAATAATATTTATATTAAATTCAACTTCTCTAATTTTTTGTCTTCTTGGTGTCTTTAGCATCTACTTTTCATCCCGCTTCTTTTTATGATTTGTTTGATCAGTTTTAGCCTGTGATGTACTTACATGAGGACCTGTTTCGCAGTTACCTTTACTTTTCTTTTTCTTCAACTTTTTCAGCGGTTCTGGCGCTACTTAGCCCTTTTTTCTGGCATCAGTTGCTAAGTTACGAACGGTGTTGAATGTGTACCACTGGCTTTCGAGTTACAATCCAACTGGTTAGAAAATGTCTGGCATTTATTCACTCAATGTTTCAAAAATAAGAGTAACCTGCTCAAATTCTTCACTATTCGCAATTTTTTTCATCTTCACCATTCAATTTTTACAAATTGTAAAATAGTTGTATTGCGTTATACCTTTCAAGGGCCGCTGGGCCGCTTAGCCGGAACTGGTTTGTTATGGCCGTGGAAGATAGGTACCTTGTGATACATGTACAGTATTATATTTTTCAAAACGTCACAAACCTTCCAACTTCCATACTTCTTTTGTCCAGATAATTCAGAATACCCTGTTCCAACTCATTGTTAGAGTTTCCTGCTTCTTCTAAGCTAAGATTGGCCAAGTTTTCTCTACGTTCAATAGTTCTAAAAAATCCATTCTGGATATCTCTTGTATTCCACGAGGAATTTTGGAAATACATTCCCGGGTGCAACAGAGTTTTCATCAAAGAATTGGGACACAATTTTCGAATCATTACCATCCGTATAACTTAAGCCAAAACCCACTTCTGTATCTCCAGTAGATGGTTCTGGTTCGTCTATTTCAATGTCTGTTTACGTAAAACTATGAAATAAAAAATACCTAGAAGGTGCCTATTCAAAATCTTTAGCATATCAGACACATTGGCAGGGGGAGGGGGGGTCAACATTCGTCACCTAAAGTGACAACAACACAGCTGATCACCAAGTGTGTAGATTTGTGGAAGAAAACGAGCACACCGTTGTTCAAAACTTTACCAGCGCTTATCTCGGTAAGCGTTTTCGCACATAAACCCCCTTTCCGTAGACCAGGTCGCATATATCGTACCAAGACAACAGCAGAGAGCAAATCACAGACAGACATAACCTCAATCTCCTATTAGCCAATAGTGACAATAATTTACCTAATTTTTCACTCAACTCAAGTAGCAATTACGTTCAGAAGGTTGAAAATGTCTGGCTAAGTAGTCCTTCAAGCAAATTTACGGTCTAAAAAATTATTTTTCAATAAAAAACTAACTTCATTGCAAATATACCATACTTATTATTAAATTCTGCTCACCTCGAATAAAACGACTGGTACGCGGCCATCACCCTAGGATCGTACGAAGTGAACGGCGGATGGGGCGCCGGAAACAAAAACTGATTCGGCGACATCGTCGGCGACGTCAAATTCGGAATGAACGGATTCGGCGGAGTAAAATTTAAATTCACCCGATCCTTTCGGCCCGGGGGCGACGTCGATGTGCCCCCCTTCACTTTCGGCGAGTGCGGACTCTTCCTGTCGTTCTTCGGACTCCCGCCGCTGCACTGCAACTTCAGCGGATTGAAGATCGACACAGACGACGTATTTATCTTCAGATCCGTCGTCGTATCGGCGGTCCTGCATAAATTCGACGTTTCCGGCGCTCTTTCGGAGATCGGCTTCAACGTCTTCGGGTCGATTTTGACGATCGAATGTTTCTTGATTTCCGTCTTCGGCGTTTGATCTAGAAGTGGGGCGTTATTTAATGATCTGTTATTTTACTACGTATAGTGCACGCCGCTTACTGTAATCACGGTTATTGTTATCAGTTTTGCCAAAAATGGGCAGGCCGTGTATTACCACATAGAAAAAACACGGCTTATTGGAATCATCACATCGAATCATCAAATAAGCTGTGTTTGTTTTTGTGAATCAACCGGTCATTTGTTTTGGCACGTCAGCATATGCGCCGTAACTACCGCGGAGCGTCCTACAGAAGATGAAATTTGTTAATCTGTAATGTTTTCAATGCCAAACCAAATGTGAACAACAGTAAGTGGACGAAGATACTATAGAAATATTGCCAGCTCCAGCAAATAACGAAATGCAGAATGCTTTAGAAGTTTTGTGTCGTGGTGTCCAGCATAAATCGCCAAATTTTCAGCCACATTACGGGTACGAACTCTACATAAACTTTTGAGTATAGTCGTTTTTTCATGATCATGATGGCACATCATAGAGTATGATGGCATATCATTGTGAATTATTATGACTATGAACTAATCATACCTGATATTTGTACAAAGATAAAAAATAAAACAATAGCATTAAAAACAACAGAAATAATAACTACAACCTGGTATTTTAAATTGTTATTTTTAAATAACGGTAACAACGATATGATAAATATAACAGTAACTCAAAAAATAACAGAAGAAGTAACTACAATGTGTTATTTTAAGCTGGTATTTTTAAACACGTTAACAGTCGCCGTTATTATTTAAGTATAACTTTTTACCCACCTCTAGTTTGATCGGTCGGGACTGTCGACTTGTCTTTCTCGGGGCTGATGTGGAGTTGGTACATCGGTTTGACGCCCGAGGCGGGATTGCCCAAGTACCGAGGGAGGTTGTTGCGCATTTTGAAGAATTTCGGAGGTCGGGAGTTTTTCTGGTCCCCGGGGGATTTAGGATCGTTGCGGTTTAGGGCGGGGCGCGCGATCTGCGGGTTCCACGACTTCGGGGGATCTCGGAGTGTTTTGTAGCCCATCGGGGCCGAGGAGGGTTTCGGTTTTATCGAGACCTTGCTGTTGAGAATTGTCGCCGGTGGGGCCTTTTCTTTCTTTGTCGCGCTGTCGTTGACTTTCGCCTGGAATTGAATAGTTGCCAGCAAATATATTAAAAGCAAATAAAAAAATGCTAATAAACGCCATTTGTAATGCATTAAAACCAATACTTTTTTAAAAACCAGTTTAACATGAGTGAAAACATAACCTTATAAAGCCAAGTTTTAAAAAGAGCAATTTTTAACCCTCCAGCCGCGGGTAACGCGATTTCCCCGTTGCCGCGTCAGGAGGGTTAATACTAGTGTTCAAAATTTCTATAGCAACTATTACGAAATACCAAATCAGAAAAACCGACAAATGTTAGTTTATTATTTAATGATTGTTCAGCTTATTTTGCATTTTCATCATTTTTAAATTTTTTTCTAAAAACATATTAAATGCTATCTTTAAATGTTAAATGTACTTCTACTTTCTTCAAATCTGGCCAATTAGTACTGTGATTGTAAATTTACAAAAGCAAAACTTAAAATACGGTTACGATTAGGTAATCAACTAACAAACACAGAAAAAAAAGCACTCACCTGTGTTGAAGTCTGCGGTTTCGGAACATTAATAACAGGACTATAAACAGTCGTCCTCGGCATATAGCACGGCGAACTCGTAGTCGGTTTGACAGGTTTCGGAGAATTCGTCGCAACCTCAGGCTTCGACAACGCATGTTTCTTCAACGGATGATTATTCGACAGATTCTGCAACCCCAACGTATGGTTCAAGATCGTCGGCTGCTTCGGCGACGGCTCGTAATCGGCCTTCTCTTCGATTTTATGCTTTGCCCTGCGAATATCCGCCGTAGAATTCGACAACGTCGAAGCGGTCAACGTACAAGAAGCCGTCACGGTTTTCGTACACGCTATCGGAGCTTTGAACTCGGAGAAAACTGTCGGGATTCCCGGGAAGCAGTTCAAAGCCGCGATCTGCGTCGTCGTTTGTACTTTTTCCATCATTTCCGCGATATTTTTCTTCGTGGAATCCGGTTTAGCAGTTTGATTCCCGGGAAGATTCGTCTGATTCCCGGGAAGCATCGTTAGATTCCCCGTGGAATTAGGTGGATTCGGGAAAGTTTTACTCCCGTCGTTCAGAATCTTATTCACGTTGTGGTGGTTTTTTGAATCGTCCCAGTTTTGATTCCCACTGTGATTCTGTAGATTCGTAACCTGGGAATCGTTGTTACATTCTTTACGATGAGGCTCCGAATTCTGTGTAGTTTTCTTTGTACTTTGTTGGGAATCACTGAGTTTAGGTATAGTTCCGGTCTTGTTATGAGAATTCGCGACGTTCCTATTGATATTACCGGAGTCTTTATCATTATGAAGATTCTTATCATTTTCATCGCTCTTTTCTTCGTCAGATTTCAGTAAATCCTTTATTTTCTTATCGACTATACATTCACTATTGTCTAAAGTTTTATTATTATCACCCTGCTTGAGACTTTTATCCTCTATCCCCGTTTTAGTTTCCGATGGTTCTCGACTTTTTTCTTCAAAATCTTCTGGAATCTTTTCGGGTTTCTCCACGTTTTCTGGATCAGATCGTTGATTCGTAGTTACCGGTTGTTGGGAAGATTTTGTGGTGTCTTGTAGATTCCCGCTGTTTTCTAATTGTTTCGATTTTGTAGCGTCCAATTTTTTTGCTATATCGTCACCGTTCGTGCATCTACTTTCCTTCTCATCGCAAATGTCCCGTTTATCTTTGATTTCTTTATCGTTTAGTAATGTTTCGGTGGCTTGATGTTGATTCCCGCTGGGTTTACGTTGATTCCTGATGGCTTTGTGATGATTCCCGCCGTGTTTGTGTCGATTCTCACTAGGGTCCGGTTGATTCCCGCTACGTTCAAGTTGATTCCCACTAGGTTCAAGTTGATTCCCACTAGGTTCAAGCTGATTCCCACTAGGTTCGAGTTGACTCCCACTAGGTTCGCGTTGATTCCCACTAGGTTCGAGTTGATTCCCACTAAGTTCACGTTTATTCTCACTAAATTCAAGCTGATTCCCGCTGGATTCATGCAGCGTCCCGTTGGAATCTTCGGGATTCTTGGGCGTCTCGTCGATTGGAACTGAGTCGACCGGTTTTACTGATTCTTCCAAGTTTTTGTTGACATCCTCTTTGGAGTCTTTGTCACGATCATTCAAATCTGCGAGAGTTTAAAGAAGTTGTAATTGGATTTAGTAAGGTAAACGCACCAAATTTAGACAGGTTAACGCATTTTGTAATGATGCTAATGTTCCGAAGATGTTATCTAAAGAAAGTTGATCATATATATTAAATTTTTGCTACTTTTGTAACTTTAACAATTTTATTTTATAGATATTTGATTTTTTAATTTCTGAGATCTCTGGATAAACTGATTCTGAATTTGAGACGTTTACCTTACAAAATATTTTGATTAATACATACCGTCTTCGTCGTTTTTCTTACGTCGTCCCCGTTTGGCTTTCTTTTCCTTTTTCTCCTTAGTCTTCGGACTTTTGATTTTTCTTATCCTCACCTTTGCTACCTTTAGAACACCCGTAATTTCGTTCCGTTTGCTGCCGTTACTCAACTTCTTATGCCCCTTGGGCATCACGATCTCGCACGGCTCGTCGACGTCCATCTTCTCGTCTTCGGGGGCCCCGGCGACATGCTGTATCTCCTCGTCTTCCGAACTGCTCTTTATCACTATGCCGAGGTCGTCCACAGCATCCTTGATGTCGTCCTGAATGCCCGTCACGCTTATTTCTCCGTTCTCGCTAATTCTCAGCTGCACCTCTTTCCAATTATTGTTGTTGTTGTTGTTGGAGTTTGTCGTCGCCGATGACGATTCTTCGACGTCGAGCTTTAACCGTTTTGTTCGGTTCTCGTATATTCGATAAGTGAGCTCCAACGGACCTTTCTGTTGGCAGATAATACAAGGAAAATTGAGGTTAGGTTACACTATTTTAAGAGATTAGTCGAGTTATTGATAGATTTTCAAAATTGATAAATAACCTCGCTGATTTATCAGCAAAACGTCAAAAATTATGCAGAAAATGTTTAAATTATAAAATTTAATAGCAAGAATGCTATTTTTGTAACTTATTGAAAACTTACTCTACGCCATGAGTAGATATACGCTATTTCCATCAAAGATGAATGGGAATTCAACGCATCATCGTTGTAGAACATTGTGACGCGGTGACTTGGGGATAAATCGTATTTCCCAATGATGAGCTTCTCCAAGTGGCCAATTGTGACCGCAGCAGGACATTTTAAATACCTAAAAAAGGAAAAAAAAATTATTAGCTTAGTGGTACTTTCATTTTAGGCCTGTCATTGAAATATCATAAATCAAAATGTTTCAAAGCTCCGTAATATGTAACCATTTTGTCCATGACAAATTAAAAGTATTTTGCTTTTACATCACTTGACTCTAGATGTAGTTTTATGAGTTTTGTTACAAACAAACAAACACTACTATACGATAGAACGATAGAACAGAACGAGATAAAAATCTTATCTGCCAAAATCGAGAAAATATATCCAAAAGATAGGGGTTATTCAACAGCCAGTTATTTATCTCCTGTTGGTGAAATTGGGGGTAACTAAGCGAATCAAGTGCAACCTTGATAAAATGACAGGTAATTTACATAACCTTAATTTTTTTCAATCAGTGAATGACATAAGCTTGGCCCATTAGTTATAATAACTACAAAATAATCTAATACAAATATATAATAAAAACAACATCATAAAACTAAACATTACCTAGGAGATCCAGAAAACCCTGTATAATTCAACGCAACGCATACATTCTCATCGGAGGTTAGAATATACTCGTACGTAACTTCGTTCTTCTCCTCCAACGCAGAAGGCTTAGCCTCCGTATGCGCCGAATAAAACTCTCTCCTCCTTCGCATCTCATCTACAAAAATACCACACACATAACAAAACGTCCAAGCAATATAACCTCAAAACGTACCGTGGTACAAACGTGGAACTAGCTTATACACGATATCCTGGATAATCTTATCCGGTCTTATATTGGCTAAAGGTTTCGTTTTGTGTACTTGTACGTCGCATATCGGGCAATATTTGTGCGTCTCCAAGTACTTCACGATGCACGATCGACAAACTAAAAATAACGAAGAAATAATTAGCGTTATGTTTACGGTGGGGGCTTAAGGTAACTTACATGTGTGAAGACATTCGATTATAGTGGTAGCGTCGATGAAATAACCTTTACATAGGGCGCAGGTGATGCGATCTTTTATATCGTTTAAAAGTATCTTGCTAGTGTGGGGCATCTTCTTAAAGTCCTCATTGGAGTCGCTCACATCGTGATTTCGCTTCAGAATCATTTATTTAGCACCGCAAACTTAGTATGCCCATATTGGTGATCATGTTGACCCAAAAACCACACACAGCATTTTAGCTAGTTTTAAGCGGACTATCCTTCAAATCGAGCAGGCTGATCACATTGTCGACACCGCACAATAATTCCGAAGCACCCTCGATCTAATATTTGTTATTGTTTACTTCAAAAATTACAATTTGACAGTTTAGTAAAGGACACTGTTTTTAATTTGACAGATAGATCATAACCAAAATGGCGTCACGGCGGATAAAACGGGAAAAACGCGCGTTGACGGTTTAGCGTAGCACTCTACGAGCGGAAGTGGTTCGTTAATTTTCCGCGGAAAAACTTTTTTTGCGTAATTAGTAGCGAATTCTAATCGGAAACCTTTGAGCGCGTTTTTTCAGTAAACATGTCGTGAAATCAAACGCATTATACACTGCCAACTGTCGAGCATGAAATTCTCGAGCGAGAATGACGGGGGAAACAACACTACCAACATGGGATAAATAAATAGTTTGAATTTTATAAATGCGTAGATAACCGAATACCAAATCGGTAAATGCTAATTAGATAAAGAGGATGTGCATAATTAACCGAATGAATTATGATATTTTCAATGCTGTCATTAAATTAATTATGAAAAAATTGTTTTCGATGTTTATTCCGAACTTTGATATTAATTACCTAATTTATGAAATGGACAAATTAATATATGTAGAATGTTTTTGCCTATAGGTGACTACAAAAAAAATCTATTTCTTGATACAGTTTGTTTCATATACAAAAACTTAATAAAAATTAGTTACCTAATTTATAAAATGGACAAATTAATATATTTAGAATGTTTTTGCGTATAGCGACTACAAAAAAAATCTATTTCTTGATACAGGCTGTTCTATATACAGAAACTTAACAAAAATTAGTTACCTAATTTATGAAATGGACAAATTAATATATGTAGAATGTTTTTGCCTATAGCGACTACAAAAAAAACCTATTTTTCGATACAGTCTGTTCCATATACAGAAACTTAATAAAAATTAGTTACCTAATTTATGAAATGGACAAATTAGTATATGTAGAATGTTTTTGCGTATAGCGACTACAAAAAAAATCTATTTCTTGACAGTCTGTTCCATATACAGAAACTTTCTTGTTTATTGTAATTTTTGCTGCTTTTTTGGCACGACAGTAATGAAAAATACACAGAATGTCCTCGAATAAATTAAATATAATTTTTATTTCCCTTTGGAAATGCATTTCTTTTTCTTCTGAATGTCCCAATGAAATAAAAACAAACAAATTCCTTACATGAATATATTAGAAATGAGTACATTAGGGTATATTTATAAAAAAAAACAAATTTAAAAGAATATCTTAAGCAAATATAATAACATTAACGTTCCGTAGCGATTTTCATGCAATGCCGCATGGCATCTCTCAATTTATAGACGATATCATGGAGCTCCTGACTAGTACAAGAAAAATCGATAGTATCCAGTTTATTACATTTATTTTCCTTATCGTAAACTTCGACGATGAGACTTATCCTAAATATCGGCCCGTCGACAACATTTACATCGCTACTCTGCAAAACAACGCAAAAATCAACATACAGAACAAAAATCTTAAAACGTCCTAACTAATACCTTTACGATATGGTCCATTTTCCATTTTACGTCGATTACGTTAGGTAAATGACTACCGATGTTCCCCAAAATTATCTGTAGCTTAGCTTTGTACTTCTCGTAGAGATCGCAAAATGTTTTCGACCGACCGACAGTAAAATTGCATTCGTTCGATAAAATATTGTTTATTACTTCGGGGTTTAGGTTACGTCTACCAAAATCCGAAATAACAGCTAAAAACGTAGCGTGGAGCTCCTTCATGACATCAGGTTTTGATACGCAAAGGGTCGCTATATCTAAAAAAAAAAGAATGGAAATTTTTCTTGTTATGCAATTGTTTTAAAAACTTTACTTAATTTATCGTTCTCCCGGCACAACTCAGCGAAGCAAGATTCTAGTAAATTCTTGTATATTTGGTCGTTTATTACGCTGTTATTGTTGCATATTGTTAAAGACGTCTTCCATTCGTCTTTTAAAGCCATTTTCGAATTGTTGAGTGCAAATTGCTAAAATTTGTTGATAAACATAACCTAAAATATTGGTTTCCAGGGGTAAACATAGATGTCGCTAGTAGTGGCATATATTTAAGATAAGGTTAGGATTTTATTTTCTTTATTGCTGTATAATTTTTTGGTAATAAATTGATTGTTCAATCATGCTGTTTAATCTTGCATAATATAGTAATTAAGATAATTTACAATATTTTTAAATTATACGTGTTGCGTGCATGTAATTAGGTGTATGAATAACGAATTTATAAATTATGCATAATTATTGAAAATCGATATTGTTAGGAGCTTTATTGAATAATTAATTAAAAATCCAGGGTAAACGATCTAAATAGGGAAGAAATAAATAATTGAATGCTTTTTTAGTCTTAGGATTTGTATACAAAATAACAATAACGTCCTGTATGATTTTTAAACTGTTTTTATTTAAAATATTTAGGTACTGGTATATTTCGCGGTCTCATTTGAATATTTGTGGTTTGACGTTTGCATAAAAAACAACCTTCTGATCTTTGACGGCCGCCCTAACCTTACATTTTTGAAGTTAGCGTTTCATATACTGTTTTGTGTGCGGATTTATGTTTTTCCGTGTGCTCCATTATTAATGACGCGTTGCGGGTATTAAAATAAATAATAGGTAAGTGTCCTTTTACAGCTTTATTGCATAACGCACTCTTTCACGATCGAACTTTGATGTTATCGGTTTTTATTATTGTTCCCTTGTGCTAACAGTGTGCAAATTTCAAGCAAAAGTTGATAGTCGGTATGTATTTCGATCAATATGCATGCTGCTGTCGTAATTTCCTACAAGTTTTTGTATTTTGTTGCCGCAAATTTGTTTTTTTTTAAGTTTGCTTTTATTTTTTGTTGTTTCATCTTCTATTGTGAAGTCTGTTGCTAGCAATAATTAAATAATTGTATTATGTGTAATGGCGCACTACGTATTGCATGGTATAATTATTTTAGTCAATTATCCTTCGATTTTTTCTCATTAGAAACAATATTCAATAATATCTAACTCCAGGTCAACAGTGTTGTATATGCTATATATACAGTGTCCTTAAAAAGCGTCGACAAAATCCAGAATTAGTTATAATATATGTGCTTTATATTTAAAGGTTTTCAAACTCTTTATAAACTATAGCGTCATAAAGTTTTACCAAAAACTGACAGTGACAGTGACACTGTTTGAAAAGTGACCTGTTTTATCAATTGCGTTGACAGATGCAGTTATGGTGCATTGTGGTTCTTTCACAGTCCCACTTTTTCCAACCAATTTTAACCTACTTAGTTTCTTACTGGATTTTTCTGATAACATTTAGAGTCCGTGGTATTTATTTACATCGATTCTGTATGTTATCGTGCGTTTGGTCTGTAGAAAGCATGTAGACACACCTTTACGGAATCAAGCCAAGCCCACAACACTAATTTCTCACACTTTGATTGAATTGATAAATTATAGTTTGTGTGCGTTTTTCCCTAATGTGAGGACACACCCGAATTCTTCGGTATTCTTTGTGCCAAATATCGTACGTTACACACCTCATAACTTATGTAATTTTTAATGTGTTTTTGAGATATTTGGAAAAAGAAAACAAAGAAAACTTCGTTAAAGAAAAGACATAAGATGTTGCCACTACCATTTACACAATTAATAGTACATATATTATTATACACAAGTTTTATAAGACCAAATGGAACGAGTGCGCCAATACGTCTTACAAAACGAGTGTTATATACTATTTTTTCTACTTTGCGACATTAATTTTACATTAATTTCTATAGTATTGCACAATTTTGTCTGTAGATACATTATGAAAGGAACATGCAAGTACATAAATGCACAATTATTTATTCTGATGTACATTTGTGTAAACTATTCGCACATTTATTTGTTCATGCACTTTCCACGTAGGATCTCAAAAAGGAAACTGTATTGGATTTATTTCCCTATTTTCGTCTACTTTCACTCCACTATTATCACCATAAACTGTCATTCTTTTTTTTAATGACAATTATAAAGTTTTTACGAGTGAAAATTATCTATAATCATCATTTTATGTATAATTTTAAAATACTAAAACCTCAAAAGAAAAAAATGACCGGAATACAAAGAAATCTTGTCCATTTTTGCGTCTTTTTGTATATAAGAGACCTCGTGCCTTTTCCAACAAAACTTCCCTGAAAATTCGTGACCTACTTTCCTCCCTAAACAAATTAATTAATCAGACCAAAACCACCCCCATCGATACCACCCCCCCCCCCCCCCCCATGGCATCCATTTCCGGCGTTCGGTCTTCGTGACCGTCTGACAGAAAAGGGGTGAGCGACCCACCCCAATACTCATTAACCCCCGCACTAGAAATAAATAAAAAAGCCCCTTCCCGTAAGACAATTCACCTGGCCAGTTCGCACACAAGCAAAATATCGATTCCCATCGTCGACCTTTGGTCAACTTTGTCTTTCCCATACACTAAATACCCAGCGGCGCCGCACAGTGGGGTATTTGACATGAAAACCTGGCCAAAATTATTTTTTCACCTAAAAAGGCTTTAGATGTGTTGTTTTATTTATGTATCACATTTTAACCTTCATACTAAGAATTTGAAGGTTAATAACTTAATAAACACAATAAAACAGTACAAAATAGAAAAAGCAAACTGTATTAAACATTGTTCTTCACTGCACTACACCTATTGTAAGTTAATTACAGCTACAACATTTGTCATCAATATTTTTTTGTGATTTTATTTCTATTATGTTTTACCGTGTCAAATTCATAAAATAATATTTGGCATGTTCAGTTTAAATACGCGGCATATACGGATTTAAAATTGAACAATACATGTTGTTTTTGAGTTATATGAGATAACATGTTTGGGTCTGTTATGTTGTTTTTTGAAAGACCAGTGGTAGAGGAAGAAAATGAAAGTTTACACCAGTCGATATTGTGTATTGAAACGCTATTCATGCTGTTTTCCGTTCGATGCATTTCTTTTAAGACGTGATAGTAGAGGCAATTAAGAACCTATTTTACCATATTTATCACTATAAAATCTATTATTTTTAGTATTATTTCAAAATTGTCTAATATTTATACTTATTGTTTCCATGAAAACTTTCGAAATTAGATCGTACTTCAAACTAAAACGGTCGTTTTTTTTTGTGGTATGACCCTAATACGCATGTTTTGAACCCGCATTCGCATTCCGCATAAACACATTTATCGAAAACGGCTAACCAGTTTCTATTCACAAACTTACTATTGTCTCTCCTCAACAAGAATTCAATTTAAACCAGTGAACTGTGTATGCGAGTAGGTGCTTTCGATGTATTTTCTTGCGTTGAATATGAATCCGACTGGCTTCAAGCAACCAATTTCCAAGAAATGCATATACAAGTACAAAGTTTAAGGTTTTTTTCGGATGATTTTTAAGAGTCTGGGTCATCGGGGTTGTTTGCTATACATGATCCAAAACGGAAAAATATACGTACATAACGGCATTTACAACATACAAGATGCATTGAACATAAAGTTGTCAATATCTCGATAACCGTAACCATTTGTATACAGCTAAATATGGTTAAAAATGTTCTAAATTACCTCTACTATCACGGTATCAAGAAATTGCACCAAAATACATATAAGCCGGTACATCAATTTTTGGATTTTCCTTTACAACGTATTAGAAATAAAATCACAAAAACCGCATCCGCACCTATCCGTAGCAGATTTTCCAGTACTTGTAATGTCAAATATGTATACTATAATTTGAACCACTTTCAAAAGCTTAACAAAGCTGAACACTAAACTAAAACACTCAAGTTCCGCATAAAACTGTTTCTTTATAACAGCGAATGTTCTCGGCCCTGCAATAAACAAAATTGCGGGGAAATGTTAATAAAAATAATGTCGAATGAAAGTTCATACTTGGTTCTAAAGAATGTATAACAAAAAAGTTACATTTATCGAAAATTTATCGAAAACGCTACAAAATAATTACTAGTATAGTCAAATCTTGCCCCCCTGGAACATTTTGTAACGGCGCCCATGTAAACACCCCCGAAGAGGGCGCATGTGCGACACCCCACAGTCTTTCGCCGCACCCGGCGATCGCTATCGAACAACCACCGAGCCGGTTCAGCAAAATTTCCACTTCAGACCGCGGAAAACAACGAAAAACCATGAGAAAATCCGTTCAGTAGACGGTGCAGGTGATTTCGTCGAGTAGGCTTTGGAATACGCGTTGGCGTTTCGCGAAGTTTTGCCAGAAATCGAGTGTGCTGTCGCGAATATCGCGAGTTCGGCGCGCCAAGATGGCCGCCAAATCACCACGGTAAATAATTATTGTTAAAAGGCGCCTTTTAAACAATTTTCTAACGTTTAAAGTTTTGTGTAGGTGTTAATTGTGTGTTTATTGTTTGTTGTAGGTTTTCCAAAATTGTCGAGATGTTGTCGGAGATATACAGGACGCGCTGCAACACGGTCGATTTCGTTTCGAGTAATTAATTGATTGGTTGTCGATAAGTAAACTGTGATCTTTTGTTTCGTGCGGTTTTTTCGTTGTTACGGAGCGAAACATGGGGGAATTCAAGACGGCGTCTTTCTGCACCCAACTCAGGGCCATGCTGGCGAGGAATTTGCTGCTGAAGAAGCGGGAGAAACGGAAAACAACGGCGGTAAGTTTTGCTGTTTCTTTGTTTTTTGTTAACGATAACCGGGAAATCTGAGATTACCAGGCACATGACTTTATCATACAATATATAAAATTAATAGTTTAGCTGCATGAGATTCTATCGAGGTCGATCGTGTTTGCATTAAAATAAAACGAATTAGCCAGGATTTGAGAGATATTGACAGTAGGTATTGTCAAAAAATCAGCCTTTAACACTACCTACTGTCATTAGAATAAAAATATCTGGCAAATCCCATATTAATGCAGACACGATCTCGAACAAATAGAATTTGCTCCTACAGCTAAACTATTAATTTTACCAAAAAATGTTATAGATATAAATTATACAAAATTTCCTCTACTTTAATTTATTATTTAACTATTTTGACGAAATTATAGAAACGGCGGCTCGTTTGCAAAATCCTTGAAAAATGCGTAACAATATTGCTATCCGCAATCCGCACTTGAAATACACATTGACTTTGTAAACACCATGGAAACACCAAGCTGTTTCAATATTGTTTCACATAGCGTACGTGCGCGCGTGTTTCTTCTCCTCGTCGCATTCTCCATGCGTTTGCGTGTTGAATTGACGTTTCGCAACCGCTGATAAAGTTTCGATAAAGTTTGTGGTGTCCCATTATTAATTCAAACTAATCTTTCTATTTTTTATGTTCTAATACCCTAGAAAGTACTTTTCATAAAAAAAATAATGTTTACAAAAAAATTTAAATACGCTAATAATTCTTTTTTAGTTTTATAGACTTTCCAGGGTGTAAAACCACATCAAAAACATATCGTATCGTGTATTATGGCTAGAAATCCGAATCTACGATACACTTCCGGTGGACTACATCGTTAATACGATAATAAAATATAGGGCTTCTGATTTAATATTGGCGTTATTGGCTCACCTGAATCAATCTCCATGGCCAACCCCCCTTTCCACCTTGTATTCATTTAATACAATGAGATTAGCTATATATTTGATCAAAGAATATCATTCGACAGGTAAATTTAAGAGTGGGGCTTTAACAGAAAGCAGATGCAAAAGTAATAAACCACAAATAAATAATAATAAAAAACAAAAATAAAGTATTTTTTTATCGTTAGGTATATAATCATATTTCAGGCCTTTGATTTAATTATAAATATCGTTAAATTGCCTGAAGATTCTATTATTTTTTTTTTTAAATACATTAGTAAGTAAGTTTTTATTTAATATGTTTTACTTTTTGAGTAACTATCTTCGATTTTGTTTGTGTAAAAATTCCAAGGTATTTTTGTATTAAATAAGTCAAGATAACTGTTGAAACAAAGACAAATTAAAAGAGAAACAGTCTTTCATTAAAATGATATATAATTATACTGTACGTGATTTTTCTCCGCACTTATAATTCACTTTGTATACCTATAAAATATAAACTGGATTACCAAATATTTAAAAAAACAGCGATAGTACAGAACAAACTTATGTTTTTTAAATTTCTTCTAGTTTTAATTTGTAACGGTTAATTAGTAAATATTCGTTATACTTTACTACATTTTGTTACGTATTTTTTCAGGAAATAATCCTACCCCTGTACACGTTAGGCATCCTTATAGTGCTGAAGGTGGCCACACCGAACCCCCACTTTCCAATCATCGACACGCCACGCGGCGAGGCGAAACTATTCGAGCATTTCCAGCATCTGAAGAACCACACGGTGGCCGTCGTACCAAACACAACCGACGTCCAGAAATTCCTAAATTCCGTGAACGATCTGTGGCAGAACATGCACCAGGAACCAGGCCTGCATCCGATCAACTGGCACCTGTTCGAAACAAAAGAGGATATGCTTACGGCGTACTGGCTCGATCCTCTCTCGATACCGTTGGCTGTCATCTTCGAGGAACCAGGACCGCTCAACGGCCAGCTAGTGTACGTTTCATTTGTTTTTATGATATATATATATACGCTAAAAAGTTCAAAGTTACAGTGAGAATTTTGATTAAACATACAGGTGGTCTGAAAAATGAATAAATTTTTTACATTTAAATTATAAATGAGCTAAATTAAAGTACAAAATAGAAAAAAGCAAACTGTATTAGAAATTGTTCTTCACTGCACTACACCTATTGTAAATTAATTACTGCTACAACATTTGTCGTCAATATTTTCTTGCGATTTTATTTATTTTACCGTGTCAAATTCATAAAATAATATATGGCATCTCCAGTTTAAATACGCAGCATATACGGATTTAAAATTGAACAATACTTGTCGTTTTTGAGTTATATGAGATAACATGTTTGGGTCTGTTATGTTGTATGAAAATCCTGAATTTTTTTATTTTTTAAAAGACCAGTGGTAGAGGAAGAAAATGAAAGTTTACACCGGTCGATATTGTGTATTGAAACGGTACATATGCTATTCATGCTGTTTTCCGTTCGATGCATTCCTTTTAAGACGTGATAGTAGAGGCAATTAAGAACCTATTTTACCATATTTATCACTATAAAATCTATTATTTTTAGTATTATTTCTAAATTGTCTAATATTTATACTTATTGTTTCCATGAAAACTTTCGAAATTCGATCGTACTTCAAGCTAAAACGGTCGTTTTTTAGTGGTACGACCCTAATACGCATGTTTTGAACCCGCATTCGCATTCCGCATAAACACATTTATCGAAAACGCCTAACCAGTTTCTATTCACGAACTTACTATTGTCTCTCCTCAACAAGAATTCAATTTAAACCAGTGAACTGTGTATGCGAGTAGCTGCTTTCGATGTATTTTCTTGCCTTGAATATGAATCCGATTGGCTTCAAGCAACCAATTTCCAAGAAATGCATGTACAAGTACAAAGTTTAAGGCTTTTTTCGGATGATTTTTAAGAGTCTAGGTCATCGGTGTTGTTTGCTATATATGATCCAAAACGGAAAAAAATACGTAGATAACGGCATTTACAACATACAAGATGCATTGAATATAAAGTTGTCAATATCTCAATAACCGTAACCATTTGTATATAGCTAAATGCCTAAATATGGTTAAATATGTTCTAAATTACCTCTACTATCACGGTATCAAGAATTTGCACCAAATTACATATAAGCCTGTACATCAATTTTTGAATTTTCCTTTACAACGTATTAGAAATAAAATCACAAAAACCGCATCCGCACCTATCCGCAGCAGATTTTCCAGTAGTTGTAATGTCAAATATGTATACTATAATTTGAACCACTATCAAAAGCTTAACAAAGCTAAACACTAAACACAAAACTAAAACACTCTAGTTCTGCATAAAACTGTTTTTTTTATAACAGCGAATGTTCTCGGCCCTGCAATAAACAAAATTGTGGGTAAATTTTAATAAACATAATGTTGAATGAAAGGTCATACTTGGTTCTAAAGAATGTATACCAAAAAAAGTCACATTTATCGTTAAAATACAAAATTGCAACCTTTTTTAAGAGCGGCAACTTATGTGCATCTACCCCAATGTGGTTTGAAATAATAGCAAAACTGAATTTTATAAACGGCTCTAACTTCTTTAGGAAGTGAAAAACCCAAGTTGACATGACACTTTTTACTCAAAATGACATTTACTTGTATCTCTACAAATGTCTCAACAATTTCATATGTGTTTTGTTTCTTCCTTCATTTGTTTATTTAATTAACTTTTAATATTTTTAGTTTTTTGCTTAAATGTATTTGTTTTTAGTATTGTTATGGGTATTTGTTGTGTTATTTTTTTATATCGCATTTGTTTGATATGTACTTTTTGTTTATATATATATGTATACATTTTTTGATTTTGAATCAAACGTTCTTATAACATACCTATCAAACAATACTTTACTTTTTTTTATATTTGATTTTCTATTAATTGTTTGCTATACAATTTAATGATAGTTAAAAATTCAACTGTTCCATAAAAAAAAAAAAAACGTTTTTATTATGTTTTCCTATGCATTGTAGATTTTCATTTATCGTTTTATATTTGTTACAGGTACGAAATAAAAACAAATCCGTCGATATCGCACACACCATCAACAACGGAGCTGTTCAGCTCCCCCGCAAACTGCCGGCAGGCCCCCAAGCACTGGTCCAGTGTCTTGCCAATCGAGTCAGGTGACAGCTGTCCGATCAATCAGTATTATTACTCCGGTTTCATTGCACTACAAGCGTTACTCGATTATACAAAGATTAGGGTTAGTACGCCACGTTTAAAAAAAAAAAATTATGTTATGTTTCGTATAACATAATAAAACTATAAAATGTTGTACCACACATAACATATACCTATAGTTTAGTTCTTTAAATCAATAAACAAAGAAACAGTGTTATTTTGCAATTGTGTCAGAGCTAATTTGAGGTTATGTTTCAGATCGACACAAACCGTAACGACATCCACGTGCCTCACATACTCCTCGAGATGATGCCCAAAGAGCCGTACACAGCCGACTGGCTCCTCGCTTTTCGAATCGTCATTCCGTTGTACATGGTCATGGCTGTGTCGCAATTCATAACCTATCTTTTAATCTTAATAGTCGGAGAAAAGGAGAAGAAAATCAAAGAGGGCATGAAAATAATGGGGCTGCGAGACTCTGTATTCTGGTACGCTCTCCCGTGCTTCGCGTATGTTTTTGAGGTTATAACAATCGATTTTTTTTTTAGGTTATCATGGTTTATAATCTACGCGATGTTTGTGTTGTTCCTAGCGGTCGTCTGCAGTATTCTGCTCTTCGTGCTGAAAGTATTCGTGAACACCAATCATTGGCTGCTGTTTTTGCTGATATTGCTATATTCTCTGTCCGTTATTATGTTCGGGTTTATGATCACACCGTTCTTCGACAAATCGAGAGTGAGTGGTTTATTCATAACCTAAAAACTAATCAACGTTTTTAGGTTATGTTTTTTTAGCATGGAATTCTTACGTGTTTTTGTATTTGCAGACCGCGGGGGTAGTCGGAAATTTTGCTGTTACCATAATGAGCGCTTTGTATTACATTGAAGTTTTCGTCGATAAGTCACGATCTAGTACGTTCTGGCTGATATCTTTGATAAGCTCGTCGGGATTTGCATTAGCTATGGATAAGGTATGTCTGAGGAGGTTATGTTATTGTTTTATTGGTTGGGATTTCTTTTTATGTCAAAAGTTGTGTGTCACCACAAGTGAATTGTCGTTAACTGTCAAAATCAATGTTTATGTTGTACTTGAGTAGCAAGGCTTAGCTGTCAAAATGTTTGACACTTGTTATTAACTGTCAAAAAATGTCAAACTCTGAGTTTCAATATGTCAAAATGTTTGACAGATCATATTAAATACGCAAAAGTAAATTGAGTAAGTAAGTAACTAACAAATAAATCCTAAAATCAAGAAAGAATTTAATTGAATTTTGATATTTTAAATTTATAACATAAATTTTTATATAGAAGAAACAATTGAAAACATTAATGGTAGAATATGTATGCTAATATTGGTGATGGTCCTTTCTTGCTTGACGCTTCTCTGTTAACATTTTCAGGCTTTAGTAATGGACGTATCGGGCCAAGGGATTAATTTTGATAACCTATGGGACGGTCCGGGAATATCTTTCGGAGGCAGCTTAGTTATGATGGTCGTAGACATAATTTTATACGCTTTAATCGCTTATTACTTAGACAGCGTCCTGCCAAGTACGTATTCGTACCTAACCTCAATCTGCTCGTAGATAATCTTACTAATACGACGTATTCCAGGCGAACATGGCACCAAACGATCTCCGTTCTTTTGCTTCTCCAAGTCGTACTGGTTTCCGAAGAAGCAACAGAAAAAGGTTAGAGGCTCCCGCTAAATAATCGTTTAATCTTTTGTTTTATTTCCTATAGATACCCGTAGGTATCTCAACAGACGAAGAGAATAACCCTGATGTTGAAACCGTTCCCAGGGAAATGAAAGGCAAAGAGGCGATAAGGATCGTAGACGTCGTAAAAGCCTATAAGGTCTGTTTAACCTCAAAATTTGATTCTAGTATTTTTGTGTTCTCGTCACAAAGCCTATTCTCAACAATTTTCTAACCTGAAAACGTAGTTTAAATCTGAAAAATTATTCTAACCTCAAATTGTAGGGTTGCAGGAAGCCGGAGATTAAGGCTGTTAATGGAATCAACCTGACGATCTACGAAGGGCAGATAACGGCTATTCTTGGTCATAACGGTGCCGGAAAGACAACCTTGTTCAATATGCTGACAGGTTTGACACAGCCAACTACAGGGACTGCTTACATATTTGGTTACGATATCCGGAATCCAAACGATATGGATCAAATACGGCGTATGACGGGAGTTTGCCCGCAACACGACATTCTTTTCGATACCTTAACTCCAAGAGAGCATCTCGATTTTTACGCAGCTGTCAAAGTAAGGTTATGATTGATGAATTCCTGTCTAGATTTATTTAAATATTAAAATATCTTTGCTTTGTAAGCTACATTTACATTACACCATTTTAATTTCAGGGTGTGCCGTCGTCGACTCGTAAATTTGAGGTTAACAAAGTTCTGAAAGACATCGATCTGTTGGATAAGGCTGACAGTTTTGCGAAGCACCTCAGCGGTGGTCAGAAAAGGAAGTTATCCATTGGCATAGCGATAATCGGTGACCCAAAGGTAACCTAAAAATTTCACCGTTTCCAAAATCTAACCTCAAATCGGTCGTTCCAGATTATCATCCTGGACGAACCAACGGCTGGGGTGGATCCGTACTCGCGTCGGCACATGTGGTCTGTCCTCCAGAACATTCGGCACGGCAAGGTTATCCTGCTGACGACCCATTTCATGGACGAGGCCGACATTTTGGCCGATCGGAAGGCGGTAGTCTCGAAGGGAAAGTTACGCTGCTGCGGCGGCTCGCTTTTCCTCAAGAATAAGTTCGGGATCGGTTATCATTTGACGCTGGTCCTTGGGAATAACAACAGGGAGGACGCCATTATAAAGTTGGTAACCTTGCATGTCCCGAAGGCGGAGAAGGCCAGACGACACGGTCGCGAGCTGAGTTTCATCTTGCCTTATAACGCTGTCGACAGTTTCGCACCTCTGTTTTCCGCCATCGAGACGGAAATCGGTAAAGCGAGTAGGCTTGGTATGTAGACATAACCTAATTCTTTACTTGTTTTCTTTTTCTTTGGTTATTTTTTTAAATAATACTAATACTTTATTATTTCATCTACAATATAACCTTCATTTTACTGTTCAGTTCGCGTTCAATGTCAATTCAAAGTTATCATTTCTTTTTCTTTTATTATTTTTTCTTCTATTTTTAAATATGTAGAATGTGGCGACATTTCTCATATCGATGCAGGTATAACAAGCTATGGGATCTCCATGACAACACTAGAGGAGGTATTCCTCCATCTCGAGAAGGACGAAGAACCAGACGAGACTATGGATAACCTCTCGAAGAAAATGGTCCGAGATCGTGCCTTGAGTCGAAGCCTAAGCTTGCAGAGCAAGAGCACAAGTTACCATTCCTTACAGAACGAGGGCACGAATTGCAACGATAAAGAGGGGATGCTCAACGAGAGTATGTAACCCCAAAATTATAAATTTTCCAAATTCTAACCTCAAATTTTTTTTTCTTAGGTAAAGCTAGGTGTTTGGAATTGCATTGCGAGGTGACCCCGAACTGCTGGCAGACACTAATCGCCATGACGAAGTTACGGATCCTACGTTTGATACGGGATCTACGGAAGCTGTATATTACGATAGGCTTACCGCTGTTGTTCGCCGCGGGAGGGATAATTCTCTCGCCGAAGCTGTGGCATTCGGATTTCACACCGCACTCGCTAATATTGAACGGTTCGACTTACAACGCGTCGTTAAATACTTTCGCAATTCATAACTTAACATCTCGGAATTTGGATCGTTTTATCGAGCCGTTGCTAAATCTGGGGGCCTCCGACGTGTCATTCTATAACGGGAGTTTCTCCTATCTACTTAATATAAGTCCTAAACTCGCGGCGTTAAACGTCTCGGTTTTTGACGATCCCGAGTATAACATAACCGCGATTTATAATGATACGATGCAGCATAGTCTACCGATTTTAATTAATTTTATCACGAATGCTCTGTACAGGTTAGAAGATTAATTTTGTGTTTTTGAGGTTAGGTATAATGTTAAATTTGTTTGTAGGATACAAAGCCCGGAGAAAGTAGAGTCTGGGGAGTGGTTGCCGATTGTTGTCAAGTCGCAGCCGTTGCAGTACACGTCTCAGCCGTCGGGGTTCAATTTTACAGCGTTTGTGATGGCATGTTTTCTTGGGATGTTGTTCGTTTTAGTGCCTATAAGCTTGGCTATCGACATAGTCTACGATAGAGAGGTATGTAGTGAGTGAGATGACATTTTGAGGTTAACTTATATACTTTTGATACATATATGTACATTTTGGAGGTTATATTCTAAATTATGCCCCATTTCCTTCCAGATTAAAGCTAAAAACCAACTTAGGGTGAACGGCCTCTCGCTGGGCATGTATTTCCTAACCTACTTCATAGTACAAATAGCGTTGATGCTAATAATTTGCGCCGCCGTGCTCGTAATAATACTAATCGAGAATATACCAGCACTCAACCAATGGCCCGCATTGACGGTCTTTGGCGGTCTCGTATTCTTCTACTGCATACCGGCCATTCTGTTCAGCACGTGCCTGAATTATCTATTCGACAAGACGGATTCGGCCCAGTCCATACTACCCAACTGCGTCACCTGCATCGGTTTAGTCCCGTTCCTCATCGTCGGCATGCTCGATATGCTCGGAATAGGTAACTGTCAAAACATAACCTCAAATACTTTTTTTTTATAATTTATAACCCAAATATTTAAAAGATTGCTTTATTTTGTTATTGCAATTTTTATGTTACAATTTTAAAATTCTAGGCGGGAAGACAGCGCTGTGCCTACATATCACCTTCTCCATTCTAAATACGATGTACACGCCTTACGCCATAGTCTACTACGTGCAGCGCATGCACATGATGTGCGGCGCGGGTTCTATATGCGATACGCTATCCATATCAAACTATATGACTACGGAGATAGTCGTCATTATCGTCGGAATGATTTTGCAAATACCGATTTATTCGGTTGTTTTGGTGGTTATCGACGTCATGAAGGGAGGTGGATCGCCCTACGACGCCTGGAGGGCCTGCGTGGTTAGTATCCGTCACTTTTGAGGTTACGATTTTTTGTTTTAAGTTATTTTTAAATGTTTTTTGCGTAATGTTTGCTTTTCTTATATCTTCAAGGGTTCTAAAACTGAAGAGGTTAGCAATTTCGAAGACATTCACGACATAGGCGACAATGAAGATGCGGACGTAAAATCAGAACGTCAGAAAGTCTCGAATATATTAAATACGGGCGTTCCAAACCCTCCTGTAGTGTTAGTTCACGTAAGTAATGCATAGTAACTTTTTAAAATAGATATAAATGTTTCTAACCTCAAATAATTTTTTAAATCAATTAAAATTTTTACGTTTTCTTCGACAGAATCTACACAAAGAATACAAGAAGCACAGCCGGTGTTTCAGGCCGATCGAGGAGACGACAAAATCCGTGATACGAAGCTTATCTCTAGCCGTCGACGCAGGGGAAGTGTTTGGGCTTCTAGGCCATAACGGTGCAGGAAAAACCACGACGATGAAGATCATAATAGCAGAAGAGACTGCGACAAGAGGCAGAGTATGTATTACGATTTCCTAGTTGTACCAAATAAAAAAAATTTCTAACCTCAAAAGGTACAAATTGTCGGGGAAAACATCAGCAGCAACCAAGGGGATATCTTCAAACTATTAGGTTACTGTCCGCAACACGACGCGTTGTGGAAGAACATCACCGTCCGGGAGCACCTAGAGTGCTACGCCGCGATACGCGGTGTCCCGCCAAGGCACATTCCAACGTAAGAATTTCTCGTTTTGAGGTTAATTTGTGAGGTTATGTGCTATTTTTTTTTCAGAATGGTCGATCTGTACCTGACGGGGTTGCAGATACACGAGCACGCCGATAAAAAAGCTCATCAGTGTTCGGGGGGCACGAAACGGAAGCTGTCCTACGCCATGGCGATGATTGGTAATCCGAAAGTCGTATTGCTCGACGAACCGAGCACAGGGATGGACCCGAAGAGTAAACGGTTCCTCTGGGATACGATCTTAGCTAGTTTTCAGGTACGTGTTTGAGGTTAGAATTTGTAAGTTTGATTATTTGTTATGTATGAGATGAGAATCTGATATAAAAAGCTAAATTAGTTTAGATTCTGGGGGGAAAAAAGAATTTAACGGAGAATAATGATTTTTTTTTAGGTTATGTGATTATTTTTGTAATTTTAGGGAAAACGTGGTGCCATTCTAACTACGCATTCCATGGAAGAAGCCGATGCTTTATGTTCGCGTGTGGGAATTATGGTGAAAGGAGAACTACGGTAAGATTAGCTAGCATTTGTTTTTATTTTTGTGTTAAGGAATTGAAAAATGTTCATTGGATTTTATAAATTTTGATCTACTTAATACTAAATTATGATAACTATTAGCAAAGAACCATCTCCAAGGTGTTAAACAGAATCTAACCTCAATTATAGGTTAGATTACCTTCATTTTGTTTGTAGTTCTTTCTCAGAGTTACGATAAACAATTGCAATATGTCATTGATGACGAAAATAAATGTCAAAGATGTTGATTCTAACCTAAAAATGCTTTTAGATGTCTGGGGTCGACGCAGCACCTCAAGAATTTGTATGGAGCGGGGTATACGTTAGAGATGAAGTTACGAGGGGGCGACAGTACGCCAACGTCCGCGACAGAGGATCGTTTGCAGGTGGTACAACTTTTCGTGAAGGGCCTGTTCCACGATGCAAACCTGGAGGAGAGCTTTGCCGATCGTCTCGTGTTTAGCGTGCCGCAGAAAAGCGTGCACTCGTTGGCAAAGGTTTTCACCCAACTCGAAAAAGGTTTGTTATTTTAAGGATTTGTCTTAAAAACCAAATATGTTCCATTGTATTCATGTGCATTTTTGACTATTATTTTCCAAAGTATACTAGAGATTCAGTTGCTCTTGTAAAAAATGTTCTTACGTTTTATGTTTCATCGTGACAAAACAACTAAAAAATAAATATTTTATAATTTCCAGCAAAAACGGATTTGGAAATTGAAGAGTATAGTTTCAGCCAGACGACGTTGGAGCAAGTATTCCTGAAGTTTGCGCAGTACGACGAAGTGACAGAAGAGTAAACGAGATACATAAATTAACAACTATTATATTAATATATATGCAAAGTGTATGTACGCAAAGTGGAGAATACGTGGCAATTTTTTTTTAACAAACCAAAGTAATAATGTACCAAGAGTGGAGAATAATTATTTTTAACCAAAGAGAGAGTCTTATAAACGAAAAAAAAGAAAGAATTATAAAGTGCGTAGTATAATAATTTTAAAGCGGGGATTTTATTATAGGTCGAATTCCGGTTTCTAGTTCGTTCGGGACGTTGCATAGTTTAAGAGGAAGACTTAATCAAATTTGTTGAATATTTAGTAAAAAAAAGAAGATTAAAAGAGAATCTGATAAAAAAAATCTAGTTCATAAGACGTTACGAAAGGAAATGAAAGAAGACGTTTTTTAATTAATTAATTAATTAATTAATCGCTTGGTTAGTTGATTGATGATATTTATATAGTATTTATTTCGCACCGCTTAATTTATAATTTATTTATTTTATTACCAATTCCACCCAACTGAGATTTATTGGCCTAAGTGTTTAGATTTTTATATACGTATATATAAAAACGTTAGTTTTTATTCGTTTTAAATCGTTTTTATCGTGTTGTCTCACGTTGATGCCGCTGTAGCTTGTTTTCTGTCGTTTTGCAAGGGCTGTGTTTAACCTCAATCACGAGATCGGGGCCGCAAGATCGGCCTCGGACTTAACCGAAGAACTTTCGACGCAGATTTTGTTCGTTTTATCACCTTATATCCGCATATATATAGATTGTGCGATTACGTAAATATAATAATATACATATATACGATATAAGCTGATACAGCATGTGTTTCGATTGTGATATTTATAATTTCTTATAAATAAAAATGGTCAGTAAGTGCTCGTTTTGTTCTTACATGTATTATTTTTTATCCAAACTAACCAAGACAAAAATAAACAAATACTAAAACACGTATACTAAAAACATTGATGACCAGTATGATTTTTTCTAATGTGGTGGGTGGGACATTTAGGGCATAATGTATAATTTATGCTTCAGAAAAATTACTAAAGTTCACTTTGGTCCGCAGAAATCAGATAGTTTGAGATATTTTATTAAAATAACGTGTGTATAATAAAGTAAATGAACTAAAATAAGTATCTTATGAGAATATTTGCTCTGGAAAGCCTATTATAATTATTAAAACCTAATAATAATTTAAAATTACATCCCTTTTTTTAGTTATATTCAAGTTCTGCTATTCAGAGCAGGATGGCAGCACCCATTTCCGGCAAGGCTACCAAACGATATTTTATTTGTTATTTACAATATTTCCAACATCTGAAAATAGCTGCATATAACCTACGAGAATAATACAATCGATGGGTATTAAAACATGCAACTGATGCATTAGTTATTGTTTCATTTGATCATACCTCTGCTATGAAAAGTTGAGGTTATGTTAAAGTGCATGCGTGCACTACTAAGAAATAAATATAAAAGCAATCAGGCTATGATTTAAAACTTTACTTACCTGTCAAACTAACTTTGTTCTTTTGTTAATTCATAAAGAACAATTTGTTATTGTGACACTTTTTTGGATGTTTAAGTTAGGTTAGGTTCCTGACAATACGAGTACATTCTGTTACTTTGTTTATTTTAGTATACTCAACCCAATTTCAAAACTTTATAACATCGTTCCGTATATTTTTAAACATTTTAACAACGAACATACTTACCGTTATACTCAAATAAATTTTTGCTTACAAATAATAAATTTTCTTCATTAAATTAAAAACCAATAATTTTTCAAATTTTATTTTTACTGTTATCATTATAAAATAAGAATATTAAACGGTGGTCTTGACGCGTTTCGAGGTCTTCTCTCCGGCCTTCTTTGTCTTGGCGGCGGCGACTGGGGCGCTCTCGCCTTCGTGCAGCCAGAGTTCGACGTGGCACGGCGAGCTCATGTACGGGTTGATCCTGCCGTGAGCTCTGTACGTGCGTCTCCTCAGACACGGGGCCCTGTTAACCTGGATATGCTCGACGCATAACCTATCAACGTCCAAACCTGCGTAATCGGCGTTACTCTCCGCGTTCCTCAACAATTGCAAGAGAAACTCGGCGGATTTCTTCGGCCAACGACCCTGAGTGGTGCCAAACTGCTTAGCCTGAGAACAACGGCCAACTCCTCCGTTAAACCTACGGAATGGAACGCATTCTTTTTGCTCGACTACGTTCTTGAGGTAGGCGACTGCCCTCTTAAGGGGCATTTTCTTGATGGCGTTTGCGGTCTCGCAGGTGTTCTTGAAGTGCACCCTCAAATTTGAGCCGCGCGCTTTGCATGACTTGGCTGGTGTGTCTGGTTCACGAGCGTATCTACCCATCTCGGTTGTTTCACTGCAAAAGAACGGTTTAAATCTATTAAATTACGTTCGCGAAGTGCTGATTTATGTTTTGGTATAGGATAGAGGTTATTTTTCCAAGGAAATACCGTTGAAAACAACGAAAATACGTACCGTGTGTCTACCGAACAGCGTGGTATACAAAAAGAGGTTATTCTTGGGGTTGGCAACCCGGGATACGTTGTTCCGCTTCGCTAGCGCCGCCTCGCGGGACGTAGTTGAACTGTTGGCGATTTATGTTTTCCGATTATTATGGGTTTATTTAGCATTTTATTATTAATTTATATGCGTGCAGTTTGAATATTAAATTGTTTACAGCGAATAACGCTGGGATTTATAATTATAAATTTGTACATTCTGACGGATGGGCAATATACAACTAGATTTGGTGATAATCGCGGTGCCAACCTAAAAATCGGCTGTCACTTGACCGGGTGCGTTCATTAACTTTCGGAAAAATTGGTCCAATTCGTGCCGATTTCAACTCGCGAATTAATTGGCCAAAGTTGGCGATCCGGTTAATCATTACAATTGAAGACTATTTAGGCGAGTCCTTCCGCGATTTACAGTAGAAACCGTGATCGATTGCATTTCAGAACGGTTCCTCGATTACAGTTTCCGATAACGGTTTGGCTGAAGCTTTATCGAACCGCGCATAGATGTCGCTGAGGTCGCGCGCTGCGACCGGCGCGCCATCTGTGCCCGATTTTCGAACGTTGGAACTAAAATCGAACGGGAATTGTCAAAATTGTAACCTACAAAGCAACTACAAAGCATAGATAAAACTAGATGTGGATCGGTATCGTCAGGTATCGTATACACGAGATCAGAGCACGATGTTGACAAAGGGCAGCAAGAAGATTTACCATAAGTAAGTTATATAATAAAAGCATTATATTATATTTCGACCCATGGAACGAAGACAGCGATTGCACTTGAGTTACGATAGTCTTCGTTGCTCGATACACAGTAGGACGTAAAAAAACAAACACGTTTTAAAAGAGTTTAAATACATAATTCTTTTAATATAAGTATATTTAATCAATTGAAGTGCACTTTGTAGGCGTGAATATCATTTTCTGGGTTATGTTCGACAAAAAAGTACAATATGATAATCCAAATCACCTTCGGTCCAAATTAGTTCGGATTGTCAACGCTCTGTAACACGTGGAAACGGGCTGCCGGTTTCTTAATATCTAATTTTTCCACATTTTTACCTATTTAATTTCAAAATGTGAGATTTGTTTTATACGTTTTTAAAATTAACCCTATAACCAGCAGATTTTCAATCATGTGTGACTCCAGCATTTTATACGACATTGTTCCTTTAAATAATAAGTAAGATTGCTTAACAAGATTGCATATCACATGCACAGTCACATAAAACACTTTCTGTTTGTTTGTTTATAATACGTCAATAAGAAGCTGTGTGTACATGTAGTATTGATTTGGTATTAGACATTATGCATTTATGTAAAAAGCGGAAGGAAATCTTCAAAATCGGAAGCCACCTGCATATATTGGGAGGTCTAGCAACCCCAATAGTACCCCCCAAGTAGCGGGGATACAGTATGTAAATATTTTCATGTTTTCTGTATCTTTTTTCTGTTTGATATAGGTATCTCTGTCCGTTCTAGAACCAGCTTAATTGAGGTGCTGCAACTTGCTCTGTTGCATAGGATCACAACTCTTCACTGCTGGATTTGTAACAAACCAGATTTGGATCTTCTGGGGTTCAGGTTACTCGTTTTTGTCATCAGAAGCCGATACAGAATGTATCAGAAAATCGTAACAGCTCTACTGCGTCTTTGGTAAGTTTATGATGCTTTCTGTTTATTAATGTTTCTGCTCAGCCTTAAAAGTAGTGTATTTTTTCATATAGTAATTACATGTATCACTTAAACTTTGGATAGTATTAAATAATGATTTTTACGTTATTAGATTAAGCTTAAAGTGTCTAGTTGGGTTGATTTTTGTTTATTATTAGAGTTGCTTTTGAGTTCTAAGAGGAAATTAATAAAGAAATATGTGTACTACGTCGATTGGTTTTTGTTTTATAGGAGTTGCGGTTTTTTATTACTAACTAGATATGACGGACTTACCGTAATGATTAATGTATATATAGTAAATGGTGATATACAGCTGTGATGTAATTTTAAAATAAATTAAAAATTACGACCGCAACGTGGATTTGAACCAGGGACCTTTGTGTCGCTAGCACAATACTCTACCAACTGAGCTATTGAGGCCTATGACATCTGTTAGGGAAAATTTTCATATCAAGGAAAGTAATACTAGTTAATAAATATGTTCGGCTTCATTGTTTTATTTTTTGTCGAAATTTTTTATTGTTTAATTGTTGTTAGTTGTTAGTTTTATATTATTTACTAGACTGTTTAGAAGAATTTATTCTTTCTTTCATAATTATCGATTAATTATTGTGGTAGTTATGAATTTTTTTGGTTTGTCTATTTTCTTGATACATACAATTTTCTCTCGGCTTCAGAATTTCTGTCTAAAATATGTGGTGGTTTTAACCCCTACTGTTTCTCTTATATTTATCGTTAGACTACCAAGAATAAATATTGTTAGTTTCATGATTATCAAATAGTTATTTTGGCACTTATGAAATTTTTTAGTTTGTCGATATCATTCATACGATTCTCTCGGCTTTGTAATTTTTTATCTGAAATATGTTGCGGTTTAAACCACTACTGTTTCTTTTATATTTATTGTTAGACTGCCAAGAATAAATATTGTTAGTTTCATGATCATAGCTTAGTTATTTTGGCACTTATGAAATTTCTTGGCTTGTCGATATTATTCATACGAGTTTCTCTCGGCTTCATAATTTTTTTCTGTCGTATGTGGAGGTTTCAACCACTACTGTTACTTTATATTATTCATTAGACTGTCAAGAATAATTATTGTTAGTTTCATGATTATCAAATAGTTATTTTGGCACTTATGAAATTTTTCAGTTTGTCGATATCATTCACACGATTTTCTCTCGGCTTTGTAATTTTTTATCTCAAATATGTGGTGGTTTAAACCACTATTGTTTCTTTTATATTTATTGTTAGACTGCCAAGAATAAATATTGTTAGTTTCATGATCATAGCTTAGTTATTTTGGCACTTATGAAATTTCTTGGCTTGTCGATATTATTCATACGATTTTCTCTCGGCTTCATAATTTTTTTCTGTGGTATGTGGAGGTTTCAACCACTACTGTTACCTTTATATTATTGATTAGACTGTCAAGAATAATTATTGTTAGTTTCATGATTATCAAATAGTTATTTTGGCACTTATGAAATTTTTCAGTTTGTCGATATCATTCACACGATTTTCTCTCGGCTTTGTAATTTTTTATCTCAAATATGTGGTGGTTTAAACCACTACTGTTTCTTTTATATTTATCGTTAGACTACCAAGAATAAATATTGTTAGTTTCATGATTATACCATAGTTATTTTGGGACTTATGAATTTTTTTGGCCTTTCGATATTATTCATACGATTTTCTCTCGACTTCATAATTTTTTTCTGTGGTATGTGGAGGTTTCAACCACTACTGTTGCCTTTATATTATTCATTAGACTGTCAAGATTAATTATTGTTAGTTTCATGATTATCAAATAATTATTTTGGTGGTTAAGAATTTTTTCGGTTTGTCGATGTCCTTCATACAATTTTCTCTCGGCTTCGTAATTATATCTCAAAAGCAAAGTGCGATATCAAAAAACAGCTTCCACTTCTGGAATCAGCACGGCCCCCTCTATTGTTGATTTCCGTCATAATTGAATTTTGGCCAAAATTGATACAAATCTAAGGTGTTACCCCTTAGTGTTTTTTTACTGAACACAGTTTTTTTGAGCTACCCCCATAAACGATACCTTTTTGGAATCGTCTTGTAATTCTCTACCAAAAAAATGCTTTCAGTTCCTCTCTACGACAAATAATTTTCAAATTATCGGCATTATAAAGTATGAAATTTTTTTGGTTTGGCGTTATCCTTCATACTATTTTCATAGCTTCATAATTTTTTCTCTGAAATATGTGATTGCTTCCATAGCATATTCACTAAATTATACACAAATTTAAAAATAAGAAACGGTTCTTTTATTGTCAACAATGACTTATTTTTAACATTAGAATTCTATAACTACAATATATGGAATTAAAACTTCTTCAGGCATTGCATTATTATTTGCCGAAGTTTGACACGTACGGTCTCATCCCTGCTGCACAAAATACAGATAGAGTTATCGGCTATTTGAATTAGAGCATCTTCATCCATCTGAAAAAAAAAATATGGTCAATTTTCCTATTTATAAATTGCAGGAATCTACGTACCAAGTACCACCTCCGATACTAGATTCAACTTTCGCTCTTTAGCCAATTTTTGAATAAAATCCGTAATATTAACGTCACCAAACTCATATTTCACCTTACTCTGGTTCTTAAAATCAGTGTTAACAATCTCCTAAAATAAAAAAACCAACCATAACAATCAGCAATACAATCGTCGGTTTTCGAATTAAACTCGTATCTCGAGGTATCACTGTATATTATTGCAGTATCCTAGGAAAGATACTGTAATTTTGCAGTAGAAGTTATTTTTTTACGTTTCTTTACAGAGATATTACTTGATACAGCAAAATTGCTTCACAAATCTACGATACTTTTTACGCGGATCAAAATTTACTTGAAAAATACAACATGAAAGCGGGACATTCTATAATATGTTAGGATAAATGTTAGTTAACAATAAAAACATCGAAAAATGCTGGTATATCAATTCAAGTGTTATAAAAACGCATTTAAACATTCTCGCTGTCTCATATTTACACCCTACAACAAAAAACTAACCTTCCTATTTGTAACGTAGGTTCTGTAGCGTAAATCCTTCCTTCGAAGCCCGTTCCTTCAGTAATAAACGGCAAGGCCATCATACACATATAATTCGATATTTGAATAACGTCAACCTGCGAAAAATCTATCAGTTTATCCAACGGGGGGCGAAATTCAGGTGTGGAATCCACAAAAACGCGATCGCAATTCTCTTTTAATTCCTTAACAGAAAAACGTTGAGTTAGTGGTTAATACAGTCTCGTAAGGTAGATGTTAGAATCGTACTCCTTCTAAATCTGGTTCCGAAGCATCCGCTGGCAACCAATTCGGTAAGTTTTGCAGCCGAATCAGCGGGACGAACGACAACGGTAGGTAACGGTAGGCAACAGATTGCATAGAAAGCCCGCAATCTAACATCATGGTGATCTCCTTGAAGGTTAGAATGTGGCATGGCTTGTTAGGATCGTTATTCAAGCAGTACTACGGAGGAAAAGTAAGTAATACCACAATTAGGGAAGATAACCTAAAATTCGCCGGTTTGTTTTGCGATTTTACCACTTACCAGCTTCATTTTCGATAATTTATAGCTTTGTTTCAATCAGTTATAACATATCTAGTAAATTTCAAGAGTTATTTTAGCATAATCTACTTGTATTACCCTAATTTTCTGTAAGAAGTGCGATTTTAACCTAAATATTTGTTTATTTCTAAGGTTGGAAACAGCGATCTACCCCGTGTCGGTACGTAGTTCGGTACTTCGCCGGTAGATGGCGCTAAAGGGGAATCTGCAATGCCGGTAACGTAGTTCGGCCGCTCGCCGATAGATGGCGCGCGAGGTTGGACCTGCTCGGCCGGTAAGCGTAGTTCGGCACTTCACCAATAGATGGCGCCACCAGGATTGAAATTAGGAAAAATCGAATTAAAATTTAATATATGAATGAAAATAAATTGTACAAATCAGTTTGTAAATAATTTTATGTATAATAAAAGTGGTTATTTGATATTTTAATGTTTTATTTAAAAAAATTATTATTAAAAATTATCGAAACGCAAAATTACAGGGAATTCCTCTGACTCATCCGCCAAAATGGGAAAAATTTTGAGGGGGATTCCTCTAACTCATCGTAGTTTTTTCAATTTTTGTTGCGGAGCCGGGAATTTTTCCCGGCGCCGCCACCAAAATTGATGACAAAGATTTCGGTTTATTTTTCGTCAATTTTGGTGGAGGAGCCGGGAAAACCACGCCGAAATTTTTTCGATTTTGGCGGCGGAGCCGGGAATTTCTCCCGGCTGCGCCAGCAAAACTAACGATGAAAATTTCGGTTTATTTTTCGGCAATTTTGGTGGAGGAGCCGGGGAACCCACGTCGAAATTTTTTCAATTTTGGCGGCGGAGCCGGGGATATTTTCAACAAATTTTAAGGCGGCTTAGACTTCTGGGCCTTTTTTTAATTTTGATGCAACCAAATTTCACATGCAAGTCAAGGTAAGTGAGCGATTTTTATTTTTAAATATAAAAATGAAAGTAATGCTCGGATTTCTTGGCCTTTTTTTAATTTTGATGCAACCAAATTTCACATGCAAGTCAAGGTAAGTGAGTGATTTTTATTTTTAAAGATAAAAATTAAAGTAAGGAAGACCTTAAAAAAAAGCAGGTATTGTAAAAATCATTTTATTAAAATCAATATAAATAAATAATACAATAACACAACATTCATTTTCATTTGACCCAGAAGTTAGGCAACCAAATTAACTCATCACTGTTAATTTGGTTGCCTATAACCCAGGGGCTGACTGCTAGAACTTAGGCAACCAAATTAACATGTCACTGTTAATTTGATTGCCTATGCCCCAGGGGGCTAACCGAGCTAATTTGGTTGCCTAACCACAAGATCTAACCGAAAACTTTGCTTATATTTCTACGCCTATGAAAAAGGATGTTTTTGTACGCTATGCACAGATACGATGACTCAATTTGAGCTTGAATTTTAAACAACACTGTTGCGGCCTAAAATTATGACATATTCGAATTTCTTTCTACAATAACAACGTGCTCAACGCAGATGCGTAAATTAGGTCGTAACAGTGTTGTTTAAAATTCGCAATCAAAGTGAGTCAGCGCGACTACGCATAGTGTACAATAACTTTCTGCAGATAGAGCTCTGTAATTTTCAGTAATAATAAATATTATCGCAACTAGTTTCCGCGTGATCGACCTAGAAACAAATTTGTTACATTCAGTCTGGAAACACCACACAAATAAATTTTTGAAATAATTCTCCTAAAAAAAGTTGAGTAGATAGAGCTCTGTAATTTTCAGGATTAATTACTTAATCTATCTGCTAATGAATAATTAACAATAATAAATATTATCGCTACTACTTTCTGCGTAATCGACCATGAAACAAACTTGTTACATTCAGTCTGCAAATACCACAAATAAATTTTTGCAATAACTCCTCTAAAAAAAGTTGAGCAGATAGAGCTCTGTAATTTTCAGGATTAATTACTTAATCTATCTGCTAATGAACAATTAACAATAATAAATATTATCGCAACTACTTTCCGCGTAATCGACCTAGAAACAAATTTGTTACATTCAGTCTGGAAACACCATACAAATAAATTTTTGAAATAACTCCTCTAAAAAAAGTTGAGCAGATAGAGCTCTGTAATTTTCAGGATTAATTACTTAATCTATGTGCTAATGAATAATTAACAATAATAAATATTATCGCTACTACTTTCCGCGTAATCGACCATGAAACAAATTTGTTACATTCCGTCTGCAAACACCACACAAATAAATTTTTGAAATAATTCTCCTAAAAAAAGTTGAGCAGATAGAGCTCTGTAATTTTCAGGATTAATTACTTAATCTATCTGCTAATGAATAATTAACAATAATAAATATTATCGCAACTACTTCCCGCATAATCGACCATGAAACAAATTTGTTACATTCAGTCTGCAAACACCACACAAATAAATTTTTGAAATAATTCTCCTAAAAAAAGTTGAGCAGATAGAGCTCTGTAATTTTCAGGATTAATTACTTAATCTATCTGCTAATGAATAATTAACAATAATAAATATTATCGCAACTACTTTCCGCGTAATCGACCTAGAAACAAATTTGTTACTTTCAGTCTGGAAACACCACACAAATAAATTTTTGAAATAATTCTCCTAAAAAAAGTTGAGCAGATAGAGTTCTGTAATTTTCAGGATTAATTACTTAATCTATCTGCTAATGAATAATTAACAATAATAAATATTATCGCAACTACTTCCCGCATAATCGACCATGAAACAAATTTGTTACATTCAGTCTGCAAACACCACACAAATAAATTTTTGAAATAATTCTCCTAAAAAAAGTTGAGCAGATAGAGCTCTGTAAATTTCAGGATTAATTACTTAATCTATCTGCTAATGAATAATTAACAATAATAAATATTATCGCTACTACTTTCTGCGTAATCGACCATGAAACAAACTTGTTACATTCAGTCTGCAAATACCACACAAATAAATTTTTGCAATAACTCCTCTAAAAAAAGTTGAGCAGATAGAGCTCTGTAATTTTCAGGATTAATTACTTAATCTATCTGCTAATGAACAATTAACAATAATAAATATTATCGCAACTACTTTCCGCGTAATCGACCTAGAAACAAATTTGTTACATTCAGTCTGGAAACACCACACAAATAAATTTTTGAAATAATTCTCCTAAAAAAAGTTGAGCAGATAGAGTTCTGTAATTTTCAGGATTAATTACTTAATCTATCTGCTAATGAATAATTAACAATAATAAATATTATCGCAACTACTTCCCGCATAATCGACCATGAAACAAATTTGTTACATTCAGTCTGCAAACACCACACAAATAAATTTTTGAAATAATTCTCCTAAAAAAAGTTGAGCAGATAGAGCTCTGTAATTTTCAGGATTAATTACTTAATCTATCTGCTAATGAATAATTAACAATAATAAATATTATCGCAACTACTTTCCGCGTAATCGACCTAGAAACAAATTTGTTACATTCAGTCTGGAAACACCACACAAATAAATTTTTGAAATAATTCTCCTAAAAAAAGTTGAGCAGATAGAGTTCTGTAATTTTCAGGATTAATTACTTAATCTATCTGCTAATGAATAATTAACAATAATAAATATTATCGCAACTACTTTCCGCATAATCGACCATGAAACAAATTTGTTACATTCAGTCTGGAAACACCACACAAATAAATTTTTGAAATAACTCCTCTAAAAAAAGTTGAGCAGATAGAGCTCTGTAATTTTCAGGATTAATTACTTAATCTATCTGCTAATGAATAATTAACAATAATAAATATTATCGCAACTACTTTCCGCGTAATCGACCTAGAAACAAATTTGTTACATTCAGTCTGGAAACACCATACAAATAAATTGTTTAAATAACTCCTCTAAAAAAAGTTGAGCAGATAGAGTTCTGTAATTTTCAGGATTAATTACTTAATCTATCTGCTAATGAATAATTAACAATAATAAATATTATCGCAACTACTTCCCGCATAATCGACCATGAAACAAATTTGTTACATTCAGTCTGCAAACACCACACAAATAAATTTTTGAAATAATTCTCCTAAAAAAAGTTGAGCAGATAGAGTTCTGTAAATTTCAGGATTAATTACTTAATCTATCTGCTAATGAATAATTAACAATAATAAATATTATCGCAACTACTTTCAGCGTAATCGACCATGAAACAAATTTGTTACATTCAGCCTGCAAACACAACACAAAAAAAAATTTGAAATAACTCCTCTAAAAAAAGTTGAGCAGATAGAGATCTGTAATATTCAGGATTAATTACTTAATCTATCTGCTAATGAATAATTAACAATAATAAATATTATCGCTACTACTTTCCGCGTAATCGACCATGAAACAAATTTGTTACATTCCGTCTGCAAACACCACACAAATAAATTTTTGAAACAATTCTCCTAAAAAAAGTTGAGCAGATAGAGCTCTGTAATTTTCAGGATTAATTACTTAATCTATCTGCTAATGAATAATTAACAATAATAAATATTATCGATACTACTTTCTGCGTAATCGACCATGAAACAAACTTGTTACATTCAGTCTGCAAATACCACACAAATAAATTTTTGCAATAACTCCTCTAAAAAAGTTGAGCAGATAGAGCTCTGTAATTTTCAGGATTAATTACTTAATCTATCTGCTAATGAACAATTAACAATAATAAATATTATCGCAACTACTTTCCGCGTAATCGACCCAGAAACAAATTTGTTACATTCAGTCTGGAAACACCATACAAATAAATTTTTGAAATAACTCCTCTAAAAAAAGTTGAGCAGATAGAGCTCTGTAATTTTCAGGATTAATTACTTAATCTATGTGCTAATGAATAATTAACAATAATAAATATTTTCGCTACTACTTTCCGCGTAATCGACCATGAAACAAATTTGTTACATTCCGTCTGCAAACACCACACAAATAAATTTTTGAAATAATTCTCCTAAAAAAAGTTGAGCAGATAGAGCTCTGTAATTTTCAGGATTAATTACTTAATCTATCTGCTAATGAATAATTAACAATAATAAATATTATCGCAACTACTTCCCGCATAATCGACCATGAAACAAATTTGTTACATTCAGTCTGCAAACACCACACAAATAAATTTTTGAAATAATTCTCCTAAAAAAAGTTGAGCAGATAGAGCTCTGTAATTTTCAGGATTAATTACTTAATCTATCTGCTAATGAATAATTAACAATAATAAATATTATCGCAACAACTTCCCGCATAATCGACCATGAAACAAATTTGTTACATTCAGTCTGCAAACACCACACAAATAAATTTTTGAAATAATTCTCCTAAAAAAAGTTGAGCAGATAGAGTTCTGTAATTTTCAGGATTAATTACTTAATCTATCTGCTAATGAATAATTAACAATAATAAATATTATCGCTACTACTTTCTGCGTAATCGACCATGAAACAAACTTGTTACATTCAGTCTGCAAATACCACACAAATAAATTTTTGCAATAACTCCTCTAAAAAAAGTTGAGCAGATAGAGCTCTGTAATTTTCAGGATTAATTACTTAATCTATCTGCTAATGAACAATTAACAATAATAAATATTATCGCAACTACTTCCCGCATAATCGACCATGAAACAAATTTGTTACATTCAGTCTGCAAACACCACACAAATAAATTTTTGAAATAATTCTCCTAAAAAAAGTTGAGCAGATAGAGCTCTGTAAATTTCAGGATTAATTACTTAATCTATCTGCTAATGAATAATTAACAATAATAAATATTATCGCAACTACTTCCCGCATAATCGACCATGAAACAAATTTGTTACATTCAGTCTGCAAACACCACACAAATAAATTTTTGAAATAATTCTCCTAAAAAAAGTTGAGCAGATAGAGCTCTGTAATTTTCAGGATTAATTACTTAATCTATCTGCTAATGAATAATTAACAATAATAAATATTATCGCAACTACTTCCCGCATAATCGACCATGAAACAAACTTGTTACATTCAGTCTGCAAACACCACACAAATAAATTTTTGAAATAATTCTCCTAAAAAAAGTTGAGCAGATAGAGCTCTGTAATTTTCAGGATTAATTACTTAATCTATCTGCTAATGAATAATTAACAAGAATAAATATTATCGCAACTACTTCCCGCATAATCGACCATGAAACAAATTTGTTACATTCAGTCTGCAA
Source organism: Melinopterus prodromus (assembly GCA_964023965.1). NCBI lineage: Eukaryota > Metazoa > Arthropoda > Insecta > Coleoptera > Scarabaeidae > Melinopterus > Melinopterus prodromus. Next base: position 3,537,507 of record OZ030395.1, on the reverse strand, counting down.
ACACCACAGAAATAAATTTTTGAAATAATTCTCCTAAAAAAAGTTGAGCAGATAGAGCTCTGTAAATTTCAGGATTAATTACTTAATCTATCTGCTAATGAATAATTAACAATAATAAATATTATCGCAACTACTTCCCGCATAATCGACCATGAAACAAATTTGTTACATTCAGTCTGCAAACACCACACAAATAAATTTTTGAAATAATTCTCCTAAAAAAAGTTGAGCAGATAGAGCTCTGTAAATTTCAGGATTAATTACTTAATCTATCTGCTAATGAATAATTAACAATAATAAATATTATCGCTACTACTTTCTGCGTAATCGACCATGAAACAAACTTGTTACATTCAGTCTGCAAATACCACACAAATAAATTTTTGCAATAACTCCTCTAAAAAAAGTTGAGCAGATAGAGCTCTGTAATTTTCAGGATTAATTACTTAATCTATCTGCTAATGAACAATTAACAATAATAAATATTATCGCAACTACTTTCCGCGTAATCGACCTAGAAACAAATTTGTTACATTCAGTCTGGAAACACCATACAAATAAATTTTTGAAATAACTCCTCTAAAAAAAGTTGAGCAGATAGAGCTCTGTAATTTTCAGGATTAATTACTTAATCTATGTGCTAATGAATAATTAACAATAATAAATATTATCGCTACTACTTTCCGCGTAATCGACCATGAAACAAATTTGTTACATTCCGTCTGCAAACACCACACAAATAAATTTTTGAAATAATTCTCCTAAAAAAAGTTGAGCAGATAGAGCTCTGTAATTTTCAGGATTAATTACTTAATCTATCTGCTAATGAATAATTAACAATAATAAATAATATCGATACTACTTTCTGCGTAATCGACCATGAAACAAACTTGTTACATTCAGTCTGCAAATACCACACAAATAAATTTTTGCAATAACTCCTCTAAAAAAGTTGAGCAGATAGAGCTCTGTAATTTTCAGGATTAATTACTTAATCTATCTGCTAATGAACAATTAACAATAATAAATATTATCGCAACTACTTTCCGCGTAATCGACCTAGAAACAAATTTGTTACATTCAGTCTGGAAACACCATACAAATAAATTTTTGAAATAACTCCTCTAAAAAAAGTTGAGCAGATAGAGCTCTGTAATTTTCAGGATTAATTACTTAATCTATGTGCTAATGAATAATTAACAATAATAAATATTATCGCTACTACTTTCCGCGTAATCGACCATGAAACAAATTTGTTACATTCCGTCTGCAAACACCACACAAATAAATTTTTGAAATAATTCTCCTAAAAAAAGTTGAGCAGATAGAGCTCTGTAATTTTCAGGATTAATTACTTAATCTATCTGCTAATGAATAATTAACAATAATAAATATTATCGCAACTACTTCCCACATAATCGACCATGAAACAAATTTGTTACATTCAGTCTGCAAACACCACACAAATAAATTTTTGAAATAATTCTCCTAAAAAAAGTTGAGCAGATAGAGCTCTGTAATTTTCAGGATTAATTACTTAATCTATCTGCTAATGAATAATTAACAATAATAAATATTATCGCAACTACTTTCCGCGTAATCGACCATGAAACAAATTTGTTACATTCAGTCTGCAAACACCACACAAATAAATTTTTGAAATAATTCTCCTAAAAAAAGTTGAGCCGATAGAGCTCTGTAATTTTCAGGATTAATTACTTAATCTATCTGCTAATGAATAATTAACAATAATAAATATTATCGCAACTACTTTCCGCGTAATCGACCATGAAACAAATTTGTTACATTCAGTCTGGAAACACCACACAAATAAATTTTTGAAATAATTCTCCTAAAAAAAGTTGAGCCGATAGAGCTCTGTAATTTTCAGGATTAATTACTTAATCTATCTGCTAATGAATAATTAACAATAATAAATATTATCGCAACTACTTTCCGCGCAATCGACCATGAAACAAATTTGTAACATTCAGTCTGCAAACACCACACAAATAAATTTTTGAAATAATTCTCCTAAAAAAAGTTGAGCAGATAGAGCTCTGTAATTTTCAGGATTAATTACTTAATCTATCTGCTAATGAATAATTAACAATAATAAATATTATCGCAACTACTTTCCGCGTAATCGATCATGAAACAAATTTGTTACATTCAGTCTGCAAACACCACACAAATAAATTTTTTAAATAACTCCCTTAAAAAACGTTGAGCAGATAGAGCTCTTTGATTTTCAGGATTAATTACTTAATCTATCTGCTAATGAATAATTAACAATAATAAATATTATCACTACTACTTTCCGCGTAATCGACCATGAAACAAATTTGTTACATTCAGTCTGGAAACACCACACAAATAAATTTTTGAAATAATTCTCCTAAAAAAAGTTGAGCAGATAGAGCTCTGTAATTTTCAGGATTAATTACTTAATCTATCTGCTAATGAATAATTAACAATAATAAATATTATCGCAACTACTTTCTGCGTAATCGACCTAGAAACACATTTGTTACATTCAGTCTGGAAACACCACACAAATAAATTTTTGAAATAACTCCTCTAAAAAAAGTTGAGCAGATAGAGCTCTGTAATTTTCATGATTAATTACTTAATCTATCTGCTAGTGAATAATTAACAATAATAAATATTATCGCAACTACTTTCCGCGTAATCGACCATGAAACAAATTTGTTACATTCAGCCTGCAAACACAACACAAAAAAAAATTTGCAATAACTCCTCTAAAAAAAGTTGAGCAGATAGAGATCTGTAATATTCAGGATTAATTACTTAATCTATCTGCTAATGAATAATTAACAATAATAAATATTATCGCTACTACTTTCCGCGTAATCGACCTAGAAACAAATTTGTTACATTCAGTCTGGAAACACAACACAAAAAAATTTTGAAATAACTCCTCTAAAAAAAGTTGAGCAGATAGAGATCTGTAATATTCAGGATTAATTACTTAATCTATCTGCTAATGAATAATTAACAATAATAAATATTATCGCTACTACTTTCCGCGTAATCGACCATGAATCAAATTTGTTACATTCAGTCTGCAAACACCACACAAATAAATTTTTGAAATAATTCTCCTAAAAAAAGTTGAGCGGATAGAGCTCTGTAATTTTCAGGATTAATTACTTAATCTATCTGCTAATGAATAATTAACAATAATAAATATTATTGCTACTACTTTCCGCGTAATCGACCATGAAACAAATTTGTTACATTCAGTCTGCAAACACCACACAAATAAATTTTTGAAATAACTCCTCTAAAAAAAGTTGAGCAGATAGAGCTCTGTAATTTTCAGGATTAATTACTTAATCTATCTGCTAATGAATAATTAACAATAATGAATATTATCGCAACTACTTTCCGCGTAATCGACCATGAAACAAATTTGTTACATTCAGTCTGGAAACACCACACGAATAAATTTTTGAAATAACTCCTCTAAAAAAAGTTGAGCAGATAGAGATCTGTAATATTCAGGATTAATTACTTAATCTATCTGCTAATAAATAATATACAATAATAAATATTATCGCTAGTACTTTCCGCGTAATCGACCTAGAAACAAATTTGTTACATTCAGTCTGGAAACACCACACAAATAAATTTTTGAAATAATTCTCCTAAAAAGGTTGAGCAGATAGAGCTCTGTAATTTTCAGGATTAATTGCTTAATCTATCTGCTAATGAATAATTAACAATAATAATTATTATCGCAACTACTTTCCGCGTAATCGACCATGAAACAAATTTGTTACATTCAGTCTGCAAACACCACACAAATAAATTTTTTAAATAAGTCAGCTGAAAAAATGTTAAGCAGATAGACAGCTGTAATTTTCAGGATAAATTACCTAATCTATCTGCTAATTAATAATATACAATAATAAATATTATCTGGACTACTATGCTCGTAATCGACAATGAAACAAATTTGTTACATTTCACCCACTAACATAACACAAATAAATTTTTTAAATATGTAGTTTCCCTGAAGAAAATTGAGCAGATAGACAGCTGTAATTTTCAGGATAAATTACTTAATCTATCTGCTAATGAATAATATACCATAATAAAGTACTTTTCGTATTACATCTTTCAAATAATTTTTCTCGTAACTCATCTAGTTACTGAAATAAGTCGGAAAAGTGTCTGCGGCCTCCAAAGATGTGAGCGACGGAATTCCATTTCGTCAAGCTCGTGCCCTGCCTATCAGGTTCCTACTGCGGCTGAGGTTGTTCTTCGTACTGCTGAGGCTTCCTGCCGTTGTATTTCTCCTCGGCGGCGCGCTCGTTCCGCTGCTGCTCCTTCCGCCTCAGATCCGTCAATCTGTCCAATTCTATGCAAACGCTCGTCTCTTGTGCTCTAACCGCTCTTGTTCTCCCTGTCGTTCCTTTGCCTTTTTCTCTTTCTGCTTGTAGAACGATTCCTCCATCTGTAAATATTGAATAATATTAAACTTAATTGACACAAGGAATAACATAATAATCTGACAATAAGTGATAAAATTAAAGAACAAGTTTGCCAATGAAGATAATTGGGAAGTACTACTGAACAAAACTTTTTCTAGTAAAACTATATTACTAACAAAGTGAGTGGTAAAAGTTATCATACTACTGGACTTGGACATGGATTAGATGAAATTTTTTCTGGAAGGGATGCATGAAGTAATGACGACGTTTCACTTTTTTTTTTGTTTTTAAATTTTGTCAGAAAAATGTTTTTTGATAAAACAGTGTAACTTGATAAATTATAACATTTTTGCAATAGAAATAGTGAAAATTGCTTATTTTCTATATTTGGATGTATGCTTGCTTATTTTTTTAGCTATAAATAAGGAATTTTTTATCATCATTTTATAGGATATTATAAGAGCTAAAGTTGTCAATTACTTACCAGGGTGGTAAGTTCTTTGCGAGATATTGAAACCGGCTCATACAAAATACTAGGCGAGAGATTAGCTGCCGCTGCGTGACTAGGTATTCCGCTCTGGTCTGTGGGCAGCCTATATCAAAAACATCTAGAAATTAACAAAAACCTTTATTACTTAGGTCTAAAAATTAACAAAGGAAAAATTGATAACATAAAATAACAACAACAACAAATAAATTGATCAAATTTAAAACAATGTGTTCTTGTCAATGATTGAGAACCAACTAGAACACTTGCAGTAGAAAATGCAATAGTGTTTTGTTATCAATTTCTTCTTTGTTAATTTTTAGACCTAAGTAATAAAGGTTTTGATTAATTTCTAAAGGTTTTTGATATAATAATGAAGACTGCAATAAAAAATGTCAAAAATGACTGGACCATAAAGTATCGTTTACATCCACTTAACTTAACGTACAAAATTTGGATCCGTTCCATTTACACAATATGGAATCCATATTAAATCTATCGCTTTTATCATACAAATATGCTTATGTACAAGCAAGTTGGATCAAGGTTTCATCATCATTCATTAATAATCTGTTAATCAAGCTACAAACAATGCAAAACAACACAAAGATAACAAAGTTCAAGTCGCATGAGTTAATTTTTAGTTTATGTTACTGACACACACCGTCACCATCAACAAAATTGTCAAAATTGAGAGTTTGTGATTGGTGCACTTAGCGCACGGGTTCTGTTAAGTTGAAGTTGAGGGAACAAATCCGTATGTTACATTAAGTATTTCTACGTTAAGTGAATGTAAACAAACACATATAATTCAATCGAGTTCAACTTTCTCTAATGTTTAAGTTTTTTAAGTGGATGTAAATGAGGCTTAAGACATTATAAAATCGTAATTCTGTGTACCAGACAGCCTGTTTGCGTACATGATAATAAATTTTGAGATATTAAGGAAAGAAGTTCCAACACACCTGCCACAATTCCATCGGCCCCATCCTGTACCATTCCGTGTGGGTTTATACATTCTCTCAACGCCGTTTTTCCTATCCGTGGAAATTCTCGTAAATCGTCATGACCCACAACATGTCCTTGATTAATCTCTTATCAATCTTAGGTTATGTCTGTCCGTGCTTTTTATCGGCATGTACGCTTCTGTCGTGTTTAGCCAGACTCAAGTGATTCCTGTTTTATTTAAAAGCGGCTGCATCTTGCAGTGATTCTGGATATCTGTTCACAGCCTCTCTCTGAAAGTCTTTCTGTCTCGTATTCTATTATTTGTGATGCTGTTGGGAAAAAACGATTATATATTATATTCTATTTCATATATAAATATATAGATATAAGTGTGTACATACAGGTTGCAGCAGTAAACACAGCATCCACGCATCCACCATAGATCTCGATTTGGGGTAACAGCAAAGCATTATGCAACCGGAAACGTTGACTCGATAATCTGCACCCCTGAGAAACGATAGAATAGATTAAATATAGTTACAACACAATACTATGCGGCCACCCTACTATGCTAGCAAAACTTTTATCACCTGATGTTTTGCGTACCTTAAGGCAGTCTGAATGTTTATTGAACCCTGTTAGTTCTGTATTCAAAGATGATTTAGTCTATTTTCCCTATATGGAAATCGGTCTCCTCGACTCGACATCGTATACCATATATTTGTTCGCAGACAGCCAAGCAGTGTACTTAGCTAGATCAGTATAGATAATGAACGAGAGAAGGAAAAATAATATCCAACACACAATCATCTAACCTTTATAGGCTTTGTAGGTTACAATTTTGACAATTCCCGTTCGATTTTAGTTCCAACGTTCGAAAATCGGGTACAGATGGCGCGCCGGTCGCTGCGCGCGACCGCAGCGACATCTATGCGCGCTTCGATGAAGCTTCAGCCAAGCCGGTATCGGAAACTGTAATCGAGGAACCGTTCTGAAATGCAATCGATCACGGTTTCTACTGTAAATCGCGGAAGGACTCGCCTAAATAGTCTTCAATTGTAATAATTAATCGGATCGCCAACTTTGGCCAATTAATTCGCGAGTTGAAATCGGCACGAATTGGACCAATTTTTCCGAAAGTTAATGAACGCACCCGGCTGATTTTTAGGTTGGCACCGCGATTATCACCAAATCTAGTTGTATATTGCCCATCCGTCAGAATGACATATAAACATAGGATTGATAGGTTATGTTTAGTTTTTACAATTAAATTAGGTACGGTAAATACCGTAACACCAAAATTAAAGTGCTTGGTAACGATCCACTTGTGGTGCTGCGGGAAGTTATAGTAGACTGAATGCGACACACCAGACGGGATGCACTTGCATGTGATAAGTACCAATGCGTACAGTGTTTGTTTTTAATTGTAATTGATTTATCTGATAGGCCTATACTCTGTCCTATACCTTGCAGTATTTGCCTGGATAGGGCTCTAAATTCACCCTGTTGATTGGAGCAAACGGCAGGCAGATTTACACTAGCGCAAAGAAAATTGTCACAATTTGACGTGTGTTTGATTTTCGTTTAACATGGCTGAACTGGATGAACAGCGAGATGATATCCGCAACCAAATGGTTGTTGGTGTTGATGAGGTTGTCGGTGAGGCTGCCGCGGGTCCAGCGTCTTCGGAGAATGTTGGTGATATAATATATACAAACATCGTCCGGGCAAACCGCATAGTCGAGGGGAAAAGACGCTTGTTTACGACATTTTTCTCATCATGATGAGGGTGTATCAAAAACACAGAGTTAAATTGACCGCATTTCAAATGGGCATTTTAGAAAGAACTGTTTGGGCAAGTGTAAGAGAACAGGAAAGAAATTTATGTAAAATTAATGTCGCCAAGTAGGAAAAATGGTATATAACACTCGTTTTATAAGACGTATTGTCGTTCCATTTTTTTTACTGTTTTGTATGTATCCATTCGTCTTAGTTCAAAAATTGAAAGGACCACATATAGGTACCTCATAACCATTATTGAATGTAAATAAAAACAAAAATTAGCTGAAAATTGATTGTTTTTTTTTTTTAAATAAATTTGTTCAAGTTAATGTCCTACAAACAGACTATATACCAGCAAAAAACAATAAAATTCCAACTTTATCGACAAACTTCTCAAGCATTTAACAACAAACGCTGAGATTCTTGCCCTCTTCTACAAAAAAAGTAATCTCGTATAATACATTAAATGATTATTTTCGTCGATATCTAATAAACACTAGATAATAACCAGGAAACCATCTTTTTAACAAGGTTTGAAAGAAAAAAACAACCGCAGCGCCCGGTATGGACGATCGACAGTGATTTGTTATAACAATAGACTACTGTATAAAACAAAACGCAAACGGTTATTGTTGTTGCCCAGACAAGAAAGGTGGAACTAATAGCTTTAAACCATTGAAGGTTGGAATAAACGGATAAAGCATAGAACGAACGGGAAAAAAGACGTAATTAATTACTAACAAGGATTTATTATTTCTTCCCGCGTAGGTTGTCAGGGATTTTTTTTACCACTGTCGCGTGCATTGAATTTTAAACTGTCGACCAATTAGCCGTATGATGCAAACAGTTGACGACCGGCATTGAGATTTTCGTTGTTTCGTCGAATTATGACAACAATTGGTCGTTCTTTTGTCACATGCCTTATAATGGCCACATTATGTGTGCGTTATGAAACATGACGCTATTTTGAATATAGTTCAAGGAAACTTCATTTTAAAAATGTTTTTCCTAAAGTATAGATCCTGAAAAATGATGACTTTGACAGCATTTTTCACCATTTCTCTTATCTGCAATGAAATCACCACATTGTGAAACGTGACTCCAATTTTGAATATGGCTCAAGTAATTCTGCAACAGCTAGATTTTGTCGTGAAACGTGTTATTGTCCTGTTATTATAACTATCGTCATTTCATGAACGTATCTAAGCGCAAAAAATAAGTGGACTTCCTTTTGCCCAATTCCGAGTAATTTTCAAGTCTAGAAAGCGTGTCTCCAGACGCGTGTACAAACAAATGACAATCGTGCGGCTCTTCATGCACCAATATCAAGTCGTGTGATTATTCTTCAAGTGCACAAGATTACTGTATAATTATGTTGCCTGTACAGTAACATATTCCTCTAGAATATGAAATTAATTTCAAACGTATAAAAGTAATTATGTATTCTTCTAAATTTAGAACGAAACAAGCGCGCCACATTTGAAGAATTCGCATAAATAAACAATGACCATTTAAAAATCGTGTAATAATTTGTGGTAACTTTTCTCCTGGCACAACGATTATAATGATTCATACTCGCGCTTGTTTCTGGTTGAGTCACTATGGTGATCCTTAACTTCTATGTGGTAAGCCTTGGAAACGAACTGACCCACTACTGCAAAAAATATATATATGCTACTATATATATATATACTAATAGTACTTATAAACATTTAAAAACTCCGAAGAAAACTCGATAACAGATGAGAACACGAACCCGAAATACCCAATTACTTTCTACCATGCAATACCATTGAAATTTGCAAGATAAATCGAAACAAATCTTGCAGTAGATAAAATACATAGCAAAAACGTCCTTTCTAGTTAGTTAAACTGCACTAAATACTCTATGCAAATGAAATATGTCACGTGGGAGATATAACAAGGCCGACAGTGTGTCTCAACTCAATTCTTCAGAAGCTGACCACTTATTTATAAATATGAAACTACCGAGTGACACTGTTTAATAATTCATATCGTCGCTGTGTTTATTGCGAACGTTTATTTCAAACAAGGAGCACACTTAATAATAATGATTATCATGTATAAATGTTGTTTAATTTTTATGCACTACTTGGTTTAGATAGCAAGAATGCAAGTCAAAAAAAATATAGACAAAAGAAACGAAGGGAAAAGAAGAAAAACGAAAGAAACATGGCGTAATGGGAGCAAACAAAAATAAACGAGAGGAAACGACACGAAACGAATAGAATCAAACAGAATCGAAAAGAAAAGAAACAAGAAGAAACGAGAATAAACTAGGAAAAATGAGAACAAACTAAAAGGAACAAAAAGAAACGAGGATAAACGTTAAGAAACGAGAAGAAACGAGAATAAACGAAGGGAAACGAAAAGAAACGAAAAGAAACAAAAAAAAAAACGAAAAGAACGAGAAGAAACAAGAAGAAACGAGGAGAAACGTAAAGCAACGAGAAGAAATGAAAAGAAGCGAGGAGAAAAGAGAAGAAACGAGGAGAAACGAGAAGATACGAGGAGAAACGAAAAGAAACGCGAAGAAACGAGAAGAAACAGGAAGAAATGAGAAGAAACGAGAATGAACGAAAAGAAACGAATGGAAACGAGAAGAAACGAGGAGAAACGAAAAAAAAGTAATGTAACAAAGAGAAAGGAGAAGAAACGACAAAAAACGAGAAGAAACGAGGGGAAACCGGATCTCGGAGAAACATGAAGAATCGAGAAGCAACGAGAATAAACGAAAAGGAAGAAAAACAAAAAACGAGAAGAAATAAAAAGAAACGAAAAGAAACGAGAAGAAACAAGAAGAGATGAGAAGATACGAGGAGAAACGTAAAGAAACGAGAGGGAATGAAAAGATCGAGGAGAAAAGAGAAGAAACGAGGAGAAACGAGAATAAATGTAAGGAAACGAAAAGAAACAAAAAGAAACGAAAAGAAACGAGAAGAAACAAGGAGAGATGAGAAGATACGAGGAGAAACGTAAAGAAACGAGAAGTAACGAAAAGAAACGAGGAGAAAAGAGAAGAAACGAGGAGAAACCAGAAGAAACTAAAAGAAACGAAACGAAAACAAACGAGAAGGAACGTGTTTCTTCACGAAACGAGATTGAACGAAAAGAAACAAGAATGAACGAAAAGAAACGACTGGAACCGAGAAGAAACGAGGAGAAACGAAAAGAAAGAAGAGAAACAAAAAGAAACGAGAAGAAATGAGGAGAAACCGGATCTCGGAGAAACGTGAAGAAACGAGAATAAACGAATAAAACGAATGGAAACGAGAAGAAACGCGGAGAAACTAAAAGAAACAAAAGGAAACAAAAAGAAACGACAAGAAACAAGAAGAAACCAGATCTCGGAGAAACGTGAAGAAACGAGAAGAAACAAGAATAAACGAAAGAAAACGAATGGGAACGAGAAGAAACGAAAAGAAACAAGAAGAAACGAGAAGATACGAGGAGAAACGTAAAGGAAATGAGGAGAAACGAAAAGATCGAGGAGAAAAGAGAAGAAACGAGGAGAAACGAAAAGAAACTAAAGGAAGAAACGAAAAGACATGCGAAAAAAATGAGGAGAAACGAGGAGAAAAGAGAAGAAACGACGAGAAACGAAAAGAAACTAAAGGAAGAAACGAAAAGAAAGGCGAAAAAACGAAAGAAAACGAATGGAAACGAGAAGAAACGAGAAACAAGAAGAAACGAGAAGATACGAGGAGAAACGTAAAGAAATGAGGAGACACGAAAAGAAACGAGGAGAAAAGAGAAGAAACGAGGAGAAACGAAAAGAAACTAAAGGAAGAAACGAAAAGAAAGGCGAAAAAACGCGAAGAAACGAGAAGAAACGTGAAGAAACGAGAAGAAACGTGAAGGAACGAGAATAAACAAGAATGAACGAAAACGAGAAAAAAAGATGAGAAACGAAAAGAAATGAAAGGAAACAAAAAGAAACGAAAAGAAACTACAAGAAACGAAAGGAAACGAGAAGATACGAAAACAAAGAGAAGAAAGAAAAGAAACCAAAAGAAACGATGAGAAATAAGTAGAAACGACAAGAAACGAGGAGAAACGAAAAGAAACAAAAGGAAACGAGAACAAACGAGAAGAAATAAAAAGAACCGAAAATACACACACAAAAAACCGAAAAGTAACATGAACAAACGTAAACACACGAGAAGAAACGTAATAAGAGAAAGGGAAAAGACGGTAGCATCATTTTTTTTTCAGTGGCAGATCTGCTTAATATTAAAGTGAAATTCCGGTTAAAGTATGATGGACGATTTGGTTCTTGGAAATCTGCAGTTTCTCTTCGCAATGTCTCCGTAACCGATTGTTAAAAAAGAAATCGTAAATCTTAAAGTTGTAAAAACTGGGTAGCCTGTCATTTCTGGTCGTTCCTCTTTCCGATCTTGCCACGCTGCTTTGCGTGGGAGGTGGCAAAAAGTGAAAATTTTATCGAGATTTAACAAGAGGAATATACTGGCTCGATGTGACTCATCCGATCGATTTGGAAAAGTAAAAGTTGCGTGTGTTGATTTACGATCGTTTTGGCAAGATGATTCTTAGTATGAATTTATTATAATATTATATGGGTCGTTGTGTCAAAAGATAAAGTCGGACGGACTGAGGCCTTTTCTCATAAAATAAATAATAGAAGAAATCTAAAAATTAAATTAAATTTAGGAAATATTAATATTTATCTAATAAACTATTAATAACAAAAATTGTTATTAGCATAAGGTTTTCAGCCTTATCTGAGATTCTGTGAACAGACACTGAAAAGTTGACACTCAACTCAACATTCTTTCTTTCTTCATTTACTGTCTTTTCATCTGGAACCTATGCCAAAACAGCATTAAATATAATGTCACTGCTTTTATTACATTATGTAGCTACATATGTGATATGTACATACTACATACGAGCATACATATTCCATTTACACTGTTTAAAATGCGTCGTAAATTATGTCATGCCTGCTCTATTATACTGTATAGGCTTCTCGCAATCTACAAGCAACACACATGCCGGCAATATATTGTAGGTATATTTTGTAATATGGCGGCTGTCCTTATGCAATATCTTTGTGAAACATTTTCATTTTACTCAACTCGGGCATTACTGTTGTTAATTTACATCAACAGGATGGATAAATTGCCCAGATAATGACGTTTAGTTGTAGAAAGGAGACAAAAAGAAGAAGTATAGTATTCTTCCTGTTGATACATTTTTGTCTTTGTGTTACTAAGGGATTATAAAGTACAAATTTCTATATACAAAGTACATAATATGGAATATAGAGATATTCATTAGTATTATTAATAATAAAGTTTAGCTTATATGACTATGAAACACCCTGTAAGATGAACTAAAAATATGCAAGAGACAAATACGGACTCTTATATAGAATGAAAGAGTGCTAGTGAATTAGTGCCAATTTATTTTTGTAGAACACATCGTTAGAAATTATGACAAATTAAATTTGTGTTGAAAATTAGAACAGTACTATATCAATGGTTACTTTCTAGCACTAAATATTGAACAGTATTTATTTTTAAAAATTTTATTCTTTTTTTTGTGCCCTACATGGTAATTAAGTGACATTTTACATCTTAGATACAGGGGCAAAAACTGCTTCTTAACGCCCGCGAGGGCGTTAAGGGTTGCCATGGTTATATGTCAAATATATCAAATACTTGTCATTCAAATTGTAAATTTTAAGTCATCAATGTCAATTATTGGCGATTAAGGTTATAAGTTTGACACTTAATTGTCTGTACTGTCACTCGCCAATGTCAATTATTGGCGATTAAGGTTATAAGTTTGACAATTAATTGTCTGTGTTGTCACTCAACTCCGAATTGTTTGTATTGTCATTCAACTCCGTAGATACGCATGTCACTTGATAACGTCAAAATATTTCTTAATATTATTCAAACGGGGGAACAAAACCGTTGTAGGGCATAAAATTTTGTATGTACCTAGGGCATTACTTGATGTTTATACAGCAAATGTTGGTAGAAAAACTTGCATTCCGTGTCGAAATAAGTACTATATTATTGAATGTAATAAAAAATCATCAGTACTAGCCACCCATCATTTAAAATTAGTGTTATAATTAATTTTCCACGTATGTTGATAATAATTATTGTAAATCTTGCATAACAAAGTTTTATAATATGCAAATGATGCGGTTTCTCGACCATAACAACTCAATCTTGCAAAGAAACTCATCAATTTTATTAAAATCCTGTTGAGTAACTGACACGAGACAGAGCAACTAATAAATTCACAAAAATTAGCATAGGTTTTTTTAAAAATAGAGTTAAGTTAAATTTAGAGCAAAGTAGAACCGGATGTTACATAGGTATGTCACTTCCTTGAGAAAAACAGCCATATAAAAATGCCATTTAGTTTTTTTGGGATAATCTGATAAATGTAAATGTCACTGGACTACACATAAAAAATCTGGCGATATTCTAACTTCATTTGCATTCTAATCTGGAATTATCTCTTCGTACCAAATTTGGTAGGTCTAAATGTCAACTCTCGCTGAATACATCTTGGTCAATGTCATGGGATTTTTTTCCCATGATTTTTTTCCCTCATCTGAACCAAATGGAATATTATTAACTGTTTCTCATAAATAACCATTTTCTTTTGCTGTACTAAGAAATTTACTGCACTGGATTTTTGAAAAATTAGCGCTGGCAGCAATATATTGTTGGGTAAATTATGCCTATGACTGTTAGCTATTCTCACAAAAAAATAGTTTTATTAGATTATCTGTCTCTAGATACATACAGCAACAATTAATAGTTCAGTCTATTTCAATTAATATTGACGTATTTGAAGTGTTTATTGGTATGATAGTAATAATAACTATTTTATTTTAATAATGTATACTCCAAGGTGATCCGTGGGGGGGGGGGGGGGTAGGGTGTTTCTTATTTTGTCCTTTTCTTGAAGAGACACTTATTAAAATGTTATATAAACTGAGAAACCTTTACAATATTTTTTTATAATAAATAAATTAAAATTTTTGACAAATTAAGATCCAATTGAAATTTTTCTCAATGATTAATTACCAATAATATTAATATTTAATATTAATATTTTCTTAAAGTGTTGTTGAATGAGCAATTGTGTTTTTACTAATTTTTCATATTGCATGTATCTGTATCCTATGTAATTTGTTGTATGTTATTACATTCATAACGTATAACACAGAAACGGGTATCTAGCTAATATATATATAATTAAATACAAAAAACATATGGAAAACAGACCAAAAAACAGACAGAAAAACAGAGAACGCAACATACAGAAAACAGAGAACATCAGATCAACTATTTTACCACAATTTTCAACAATTTCTTAGTACAAACGTTGGTACTATAAACTGCTGCTTCAGCACTGCAGGTGTTCATGGAACTGCTATACCTAAAAATTCAAATTTCTGAATATATTGTATCCGGTTCTGAAAGATGTCCATTGTCGGCCTATGCCCCACCAAACTCATAGCGAGCCTATATAAAGATCAAGACGCCGATGAGCTGTGCAGTCAGTTTTTTTTTGGCGAAACCGGTGATTTTTTGGCAGCTACACAGCGACCTCTAGTTGGTTGGATTTGTGAGTCAATAGAAGATACTCTAATACGAAAAAAATGAAAGTCTTCGTCTTTCTGACTGTCGTCCTGGCTGTCTGCTATGCACAAGAAGATGGTGGAAAATTATTCAGAAGGTACATCCCAGCTGATGTACTCAGAGGTAAATGATTTCTTTATAGACAAATTATGACTTTTGAAAAGCGAAGAACATATAGAATGTAAATTTAACTATAACTCATTAAAACGTGAACAAATCTTGTTAGTTTATGGATTCTCTTCAAAGGAAACTTTGTACAACAACATGTCTCTGACAGTTTAACAATACAATTAACACCAGATTTTGCAAATGAGACAAAATATTCCACTTTGCACTGAAACATACTCCCACATCGTTTGTGTTCTTGCAAGATTTTCTAATGATTTCCTTGCATGTGCAATTGTTTTCAAGGATTTTTTACTATTGGACGACAAAAGATAATGCACTTTTAGTGGACTTTCACTTTCGTTTAGGTGCTGTTTAGAAGAAATAGATCCATATCTTTCGTTGTTCCCAGTTTGGTTATTAGGTTATATTTAAGGTTTATTTTTTGGGAGAAAGTTTGAAATTTACGGGATTGTTCTTTATGGTGTTAGAAGTAATGGGTAGTTATATATGCAGGAATGTCGACTATTTAGACCGACTGTATTGTTTATTGTCAGTCTGAGAACTATGGTCTTGTTTGTGAAGACATATAAAAGATAATTTGGGAAAAAAATAATGCAAACTTTGAATAATCTATATAAAATTGTGCATAAGGAAATAACACCTTTTTGAACAAACAAAAATCATGAATATTATACTGTGTTATTTCTTATTTTAGAAAAAAACAATTTTTTTGGGGGCAAGCTTTTCTGTGACATTTAAAGTTTGTTATTAGATAGACATTTCGATAACCATGGAATACATTACAAATTAATTACAATTCCACGAATCTAGTATTATCTATTTGTGCCAATTTCAGTAGCTCTAAATGTCAACTCTCACTGAATGCATATTGGTCAATGTCATTGAAGTTTTTTGAAGAGTTCTATCATATAAACCAGATAAATTGTATCAGTCTAATACAGAATACAGTGTATTATTGCTTTTATCACTAATTATTTATGACTAAAGTTAAAATTAATAACTATAGTAACATAATTTGATGAGCCACACATAATTCACTTCAATGAATGGACTGGAAAATTACTGTGTCTACTAGATGTGATGGAGGTAATACAAATAAGTTGCACACAACCCAGGGCCGGCCTTAGCGTTAAATCTCAATAGTGCCGCCCCCCTGATTGATTAATTACTTTTATAACAAACCAACTGCAAATGATTGAAATAATTATTATCAAATAATAAATTCATGCATCATCAGTCCTTGCGTGTATTATTTATCATTATATTTTGCAAGACGCGTTAGTAATGTAGCGAAAACAAACATCCTACACACTACGTACCAAGATATTATTTTCTTGTCGAAAGTAAAACGTATTAAGAATTCGATAGCCCGAAAACTATTTCTTGCAGGCATAAGAATGTATTTTTCACCGGTGCATTCATGCGGCATTAATTATGTTTACCTCAAATGGTCTGCCCAATATCGGCGTAGAAGGTATTTTTCGGCCACAGAACTACAAGTTTTTGTCGAGCCAGCCGATGCGTTCGAGAGTTTGCAACGTGTTTGCAAGTCCAGATGTGCGATGTTACGAATCGGCATTAAATGTTCATCTTTCGGTACTTTCGGTATAAATATTTGACAGTGACTCTCAAAAAATCCCTAACTCAAAAATGATTTATACAAAAAAAATAGATTTATACAAAAATCATGATCCAGAAAAATACAGTCAACACTGAGACAATCTTTACGAAATTTATTTGTAATAAAAACACAACCTTTGGAAATTATACTAGTACAAACAATACTTTTAAAACAACAAAGAATAAAAAATACTAGTACAATATACAAAGTTTAGCCCTAAATTAAAATTAGCTCTCTTGAACCTTTTTTCTGCAAAATCGCGAGTAATTTCTTTCAGATCTAATGTATTACTCAATTCTTATTCAGTGGCCTTCATTGCTAACCCATTAAGACAATTTTAAGTATACATGGTTCTTAAGTACGTTTTTTTACTAATATTAGTTTAGCAAACTGTCTATCGCCCGCTCAGGTAGCAACAGTTATAGGCAGGGTTAGAAAAAAAAAATTGCTAAGCAATGTTTAATTTTGGCCCAATGTTAAGTAAGGTAATGAATTTTTAAAAACGCCAACTGGACCTTCTGGAAACAAGGTCTATGGACGCAAAATCATTTAACATCATAATTAATTCGCCCGACTATGAAAATAGTACCAATAATACGATCAAAATGTTTACTGAATGAAGACATTATTATTGAAATGTATTATAAATTATCAGTGATTATCAGTGAAATTTGTCATGAACTACTTGCATCAAATATCTCCGAAAGTATTAAGCTTAGCAGAACAAAATGTACACCATATTAAAGATGAAAAGTATTACTTAAAAATATTGAAAGATGTAGAGAGATGTTAGGAGAAGGTTAAAAGACGGGTTTTCAGAACCGAAATATTATGTCAATATCTACACTGTTAAGTAATCTGTCATCAGCAAACTTCTGTCGTTTTTGACAGAATAGATATTGACATAATATCTCCGTTCTTTACATTTTCCCAAATCTAAATCTTTCAATATTTTAAGTAATTCTTTGTTTATCATGTACCCAAATCTTCATCAAAATTTTATCTTTAATATGATGTATAATTTGTTCTGCTAAGAGTATTATTTTCGGAAATATTGATGCAAGCATTTCATGGGGAATTTTTTAATCACTGATAGTTTTTAATTAATTTCAATATTAATATCATCAAATACTCAGCACATTTTAATATTATTTTTATAGGCGGGCAAATTAGGTGTCTACCCAAATAAAAATTAACTAGATTACTAGATTGCTAAAAAATATAACCAAGTCGCATTGCAGATACATAAGTTAAGATGTTAGGTAAAATCCGATTGAGATGCTTATTTACGTTCTTGTTTCTATTGCATAATATATCTGGTCAACTACTTACTAGTTGTAAAACCTTATATAGCTTAGTAAAAACTAGAGAAAAGAAAGTGTACTAATTTTAATCTATAGCATTTTAACGCGTGTGTTTAATATAGTTTCCGTATACTCTAAATATTATATTATTACAGATTTTATAATAATGATAATGTGTCTTTTATTTAGCAAAACATTAACAACAAACATATGAATCACAAACCGGAAGAAAATCACAAGAGGCAGCCAAATAAAACAAAAAAAAATATTAATTAATTATTAGTTAAAACTTTTTCCAGATGTCCATTTTTGTTTAACAACTGTCCTCTGTTTTGTACCACAAACGCAAATTAAGTGTCCAAAAATATAACTACCATGTTTTAAATATTGAACTCCGTAACTTAAATAAGATACAAGTCACTTTAAAACAAAAAAACGACACATTTTACATACCTTTATATTTTTAATTAGTGAAGATTCGTTGTCAGATTCAAAATCCCCACGCAAATACAAGAAATCATCAATATGTATTTACATAAAATATTGAATGTAGATATAATAGTGCTCGTCCTTCAATGTCACTTCTCTTATTCAAGCATGAATGTTCAAATTCTTAGTTGTGATTGTTATTGTACACTATGAATATCCTAAAGACAAACATTTTAACAACGGTTTCCTTGAGTAATTTTTTTTGAATATCGATATTTTTGTATGTAAAAAATTCTTTTAGATTCTTAAATTAAAACCTTTAAGATAACCTTAACTTACTGAAGGGTTTTTGGAGTAACTTTTTTGTTTATCTTTATTCCAAATACCGAAATAATTTTTAAAGATACGGCTTTACAAGTCAAACTTTTTGATACCAAAATAATGGCCTGGTGGTTCAAGTTTGAGACACTCTATATGAAGAAATTAAGGTTTTTGGTCCGATTCTCGATTCTCGTTGCACAACCATATCAATTTCTAACATTTTGTTTTTGTATTGATCCCAATATCCCATTATTTGAGTAGATGCACAGTC
This sequence comes from Melinopterus prodromus, assembly GCA_964023965.1. Classification (NCBI taxonomy): domain Eukaryota; kingdom Metazoa; phylum Arthropoda; class Insecta; order Coleoptera; family Scarabaeidae; genus Melinopterus; species Melinopterus prodromus. Next base: position 3,518,100 of record OZ030395.1, on the reverse strand, counting down.
AATGAAAAAATTAATATATAAAATTATTATAAAATTAATAGTTTAGCCGCAAGAGATTCTATTTGATCGAGATCGGTCTTGTCCGCATTACAATAAAACTAGTTAGCCAGGATTTAACGGATGTTTTGATATTATTGACAGCTGGTAATGTCAAAACAATAATAATATAATATCAAATATAATAATAATAATAAACATAAATTGCTGTAAAACGTTCTTGTTTTTCTGTTTAAAAAATGCGGAAACATATGATACTCTTGATAAATTTAATTATGTACTGAAGAAATAACGAAAATTCTACAGTTGTCTACAAGTTTGCTGTATTATCTTTTTCTACTCAATAGTTTTGGAGATAAGCAAAAGTCTATGGCTCAAAAACTCATAGATTCTTGACATTTTTCGGTTTTTACAAACGCTCTTGTAGTCTTTTCTTCACATTCGTTCGTATTCTTACTATTCCAAGGTTTTGGCATATTAATTTGCTGTCACGAGAGAAACACCAACAAAGTGGAGTTTTCAATCAATATAAACCTGCCAGGCCAATCGATTTTGCACGATCTATCTCAATTAACAGTATGTTGTTGCTATGGCTAAACAACTAAGCCTCACTCCAGCCAATGTTCCTTACAGACTATACCAGACAATACAAAATCTGAACACTCAACCCGCCTCTATACACTTTTCCTTCTTCGCTTTGCTCCCCCCCCCCCCACCAACCTTTCCATAGCGAGCCTATATAACGACCACAGATTCGCCGTCCTCCGCAGTCGGTTTTTTACAGAATACAGTGCTTTTTTTTCTGGAAGCTACAAGAGCGACCTTAGTTGTTGGTTTTTTCGTGGATTTAGCATAGAATTTTCTAAAAAACAACGCGAAAATGAAAGTCTTCGTTCTGCTGGCTGTCATCATGGCAATCTGCTACGCAGAGGACGCCAAGAAAGAGGAAGGAGAAAAGCCTAAGACCTACAAAAGGCTCATCCCCGCCGATGTGCTCAGAGGTAACGATTTTCGCGATTTTTTGATTGGAATTGATCATGTGGGGTTTTTGTGATGGAATAGTAATTGGAGAAGTTAATTTAATTTAAGAATGGTAATGTTATGTGTTGTGTTAATGTCTTCTTGCTGGTGTTATTCAATTCTATACGATGCAATAATGCATTTCCTATCATGCACTTTCACTTTACCTACTTTGGCTTTTTTTTAAAGCAGATTATTGTCTTTAGTATTTAATATTAGGTATTCGTTTTTTTTATTTCAGTTTTAGAATGATATTTATAGCATTTCTGGTATTGAAAGTAATGGGTAGCTATTTATGTAGGAGTGTCGTTGTTAATGTATAGAGAAACTATTATTTATTGTCATTGTAGAAGCCACTCCCATGTATGTGAACGAACAATGGAGCATTTTGAGTGAAAGAAATAATGACAACATTTCTATTTTAAATCGATTTGTACTTGGTAAAAATAAAGTAACGAATAAACTGTTATAAACTGTTATTTTGCTAATTTAGTAAACATTATTATTTGGACTGATACCTGATTTTTTTTGCGGACATTATTTTATATAAAATCGTATTCTTTGACAATAAGAATTAATTCAAAATTTCGGAAAAATATACCCTACTATTTCCAAAAAGTTGCAGTGGAATTAAAAGACATTAAAATAATATTATTATACATATTATTTTCAACTTTGTTTTTCTCAAACATTCTCTTATGTACTTAAAACTAATGTTTTCGTTATCAATAAGCCAAAGCCTCTACCAAAATCACAAAACATGGAATTTCTTATAAACAAATAATAATTTCACAATAGAATGTCAAATTAGAGTTTTTATCCTATAGGTTCGCTGTTAGAAGTTCGTAGAACTGTTCAAGATAATATATTATCATAATACAGAAATTAAAGGTATCATTTATTAACAATTTCTTACAAATTGAAAAATATTTCTGTTTTACTACTTACAATGTCTTATTTAAAAATGTAAATTGTTTTATACATTGTCATGGTGCAGGTAATATTTCTGATTTGAGAAAATGGAGTTCTCGTCCATTTCATTTTGACTTTAATTCATAAAAAGTTACTTGAGTTGATTTGGTGTTTTGATGTTTTTTGTGTTTGTTATCATAAAATACATCATTTCTGATATATATGTTATATATATTATTTATAATAATTTATATTTCTATTTTATGACTAATTTCTGATCAATTACCAAAAACATGCTCTTTTTAGTTTAAGTTTCAAATATTTTTCAATAGTTTGAGTATAATTAAACCAATTTGAATCATAAAAATCATTTTTTTAAATAATTCATTGTTCTGGTGATAAATTTTAATAATTGCATGTTTAACAATTCCATTCCACGAAAGAAATTTATTGGTGTATGCACTGATGGAGCTCGGGCTTTAACAGAAAAGAATCGCGGCCCTCATAAAAAAATTAAAACAATAGTTCAATTCACTCACTGCAAAATCCATTGGGATTTTCTAGTAGCAAAATCTATACCAGACGGACTAAAAACAGTTTTGGATCAAGCAGTAAAAAGGTAACATTGTCTCTTCGTACTTAAATCAGAAGTTCAAGTTTTCCATGCAGAAGCTAATTTCGACTTCAAATGTTGTTTTTTTGATGAATTGGGGATAGTCCGGTTAGCATATTTAGCTGATATTTTTGGAAAGTTGAATAATATAAATGCAGTTTTGCAGGGAGAAATGGTCGTTTATTGTTTATATTATTATTTTATTATTGAACAATTAACGCAACAATAATAAGTTAATAAACAAAATGTAGTTTGAAAAAAGGTTGTGAACCCCTGGTTTAGACAACTGATCTCAAAATTTCTCTCTCAACAAACACACACATAAATAAGTATGTAACTTCATATCTCGTACAAAACCAGTCAAGTTTCTGTTCTCTCGAACTGCTCTACAAATGTAGGTTATGTATTATACAGAAACCACTTTCATTTGTCTCAATTTGGTCGTCGGTTGTTCCTCAGACTTGATTTCACCGGCAACGGTTGACCTTTGATCATTTTCGTTCGCCAATATAATAAAAAAACGACTTTCTCGTACCAACCACACAAAATCCATATAAAGGCACGACCACCTTCATTTTTTTGTAGAATTTCTTGTGAATCAGTTCCAAGAGGATTATGTAGGAGTTATTAGTTGGCACAATTGCAAAAGGCGTTATTATTCAATAAAATTAAGTTAATTGGTTCTTAAACGGTTGCTTCCTTTAGATTTTCATCGGATAATTGACCAACACTCAGTCGCCATTTCTTTCATAATGCTAATTAGTATACGTGATTCTACAGAAATGACAACATTTATATGGCGAAGGTTGTTGCTCGAACGATTAAATATGAAGGTATGACTAATGACGGATACGTAAATAACCTAATTAAATACCCTAATAGCGTTGTTTTTGCTGTGTTAGTCATTGAATATTGATGTTAATGTGCAAGCTGATAGGTGTCATGATAATCTGCTTACGTTCAATTAAATAAAAACAGTTATTTGAAATTGGATAACAGGAAACGAACTGGCGTGAAGAATTGCACAAACAACTGAATTTTCTATTAGGGAAAAATGCAAATTCATCTGTATACAGTGTGTTTCCAAATACATGGTTTTAGAATGTGATATGGCAAAAAATACTTTCCTTTTGTGAATTTCCGATTTCCTTTTTGTCTTGTTAGGGCCTTTATACTGTCTATTGATGCATCATAAACAATCGTAGGAAGTTTCATAAAAATTCATAGGGTATTTTTAGAGTTATGATTTGTTTACGATTTATATCGAAAATATGGCTGTTTCGATAAATTCAAAAAATCAGCATTTCCTTTAGAGGGAGTTTTATGTCTTCTTAGGGCCTTTATACTGTTTATTGATGCATCATAAACAATCGTAGCAAGTTTCATAAAAATTCTTAGGTTATTTTTAGAGTTATGATTTGCTTACGATTTATATTGAAAATATGGCTGTTTCGATAAATCAGCATTTCCTTTAGAGGGAGTTTTATGTCTTGTTAGGGCATTTATACTGTTTATTGATGCATCATAAACAATCGTAGCAAGTTTCATAAAAATTCTTAGGTTATTTTTAGACTTATGATTTGTTTACGATTTATATTGAAAATATGGCTGTTTCGATAAATTCGAAAAATCGGTATTTCCTTTAGAGGGAGTATTATGTCTTGTTAGGGCCTTCATACTGTTTACTGATGCATCATAAACAATCGTAGCAGGTTCCATAAAAATTCTTAGGTTATTTTTAGAGTTATGATTTGTTTACGATTTATATTGAAAATATGGCTGTTTCGATAAATTCAAACCATCGGCATTTCCTTTAGAGGGAGTTTTATGTCTTGTTAGGGCCTTTATACTGTTTATTGATGCATCATAAACAATCGAAGCAAGTTTCATAAAAATTCTTAGGTTATTTTTAGAGTTATGATTTGTTTACGATTTATATTGAAAATATGGCTGTTTCGATAAATTCAAAAAATCAGCATTTCCTTTAGATGGAGTTTTATGTCTTGTTAGGGCCTTTATACTGTTTACTGATGCATCATAAACAATCGTAGCAGGTTCCATAGAAATTCTTAGGTTATTTTTAGAGTTATGATTTGTTTACGATTTATATTGAAAATTTAACAATATTATTTAAAGGAAAGAACTCTCTTATTGTATAAAAAATCAATGAAGTACATCTTTTTTCGAACGAATTCTTTGGAAAAAAAACAATTCAATCTGATATATATGTACCTGTAAGTGAAAAAACAAAAATTCCTGTACGATGTCAAAACGGTTTCTTCAAACAGACCACAAATAAAAAAAGTTTACGTTTATAGATTTTATCAAAAGTAGTTTGTTGCTCCATTATCTTCAACACCAAATTATTTTCTTTTCTACAGGATGTCGTATTTAACAGTGACAGAAAATGCACTGTTTTTTTTGAATTGCATGGTTATGTATATTACACAATTTTTTCAAAAAGTTTTAACTAATCCGGTTCAAATTACAAAAAAAAACCTATATTATTGTCTCTTAATTGTCCAATTTCGCATAATTCATTACAAAACAAAAGCACGCCCAAACAAAAGCGAAACGTCATTGATACGCCTTTGTTTGTTAGTTAGTTTGTTACTCCTGGGACAATTGCAAAACTTCGGACTAAATTGGCGTTGTGGTAGTGCCAGGCGTAGCATTGATGTTTTAGGGCGAAACAGCGTCATTGTCCACTGGTTTTCCATCACAATGGTGTGCCCTTCCTGTCGCTTTCGATCTCTGATTACCACACACAACTTACACACAAAAAAAACAATTGAGGCGGCTATAGGAAATGCGCCAATTTGATGCGACAATTAACAGGCATTTTTGTTTGATTTACAAGGTTTGCGCCATTGAAAAATGTGTTCTTGTCGGCAGCTGAAGCTGTTTAACGTTGGTGATTGTATTTTTTGTTTAGTATGGATGGCTTTCATAGATATTTTTTATCATTAAACCATTATTAGGTTTGGCTGTCATTGTTTGTTTATTCAATAGACTTTTTCTCGTATTCTATTTTATGTATTGCAAAATATTAAGTAAATAATAGAAAAGATCATAGAAACAAATGAGAACAAGACTACATCAACAATAATCAAGGTTTTGTAAAGTGATAAATTCACTACAATAGCCGTTTTTTTTCTATTTTTGTTTTAGTTTTATAATCGACATAATAGATACCGGGGCAAAAACTGCTTCTTAATGCCCGCGCGGGCATTAAGGGTTGCCATGGTTATATGTCAAATATATCAAATATTTGTAATTCAATCTATAAACTTTAAATCGTCAATGTCAATTATTAGTGATTAAGGTTATGTTTGACAATTAATTGTCTGTATTGTCACTCAACTCCGAATTGTTTGTATTGTTATTCAACTCCGTAGATACGCATGTCACTTGATAACGTGAAAATATTTATTAATATTATCCGAACGGAGGAACAAAACCATTGTAGGGCATAAAATTTTGTATGCACCTCGGGCATTACTTGATGTTTATACCCTCGGGGCATAAACATCCGTGTAATGCCCCTGGTAACTATTTCGATCAAGTATCTATGCCTACGTACTATGATATATTTGTCACTTGTCACTTGTTAACATGATTGGAAACTTAATCGGACAGGTTTGTTAAAAATATGTCAAACTATCAAACTAAAAACAGCAATCGTCACTGTTTACTATATCATGAATCTCATCTACTTTCTGTCACACGCCTCTCGCTAGCCTGGGTTCGATTCCGTGCTGAGACAATAATTTTTAATTGATTTTTAAATTTACCTTTCTCCTGTCTTCACTTCTGCCATTGATTCTATTTACATATCAACCTAATTGTTACTGAAAAATCCATTAGACATCACGAAAAACTGAAGAATACTAATCCTTCTTCTTTTTTATTTCTAGACTTCCCTGGTATGTGCTTCGCTAGTACACGTTGCGCAACTGTAGAGCCTGGTAAGACCTGGGAGCTCAGCCCATTCTGCGGGCGTTCTACCTGCGTCTTATCCGAAGACAAACCACCACGTCTATTGGAATTGGTTGAAGACTGCGGGCCACTTCCATTGGCCAATCCAAAATGCAAATTAGACGAAGGTTTGTCATCAAAAAATAAGGCAAAAACCCTACAAATATTTAACATTTTTCCTTTCAATTACAGAGAAGACCAATAAGACAGCAGCTTTCCCAGGTTGTTGCCCGAAGTTCACGTGCGAGGAGGGAGCTAAATTGGAATACCCAGAGGTGCCAACCGTCGCTCCAGTTCCAGAAGATGCCCCAACTCCAGCTCCAGCAGAGAAGGCTTCCTAAACGTTGTTAGTTTAACTGAATAACCGAAGATCACTGTTTTCTGTCTTTTTTTCGATTAATGCGTTCTTCTATATACACGTGTCTTTTGTTTTCCGTTCTTTTTTTGTATTGTAATAGATATGCCACCGCTGAGTATGTAGATATACCTTGTAACATAGAAAGGATGTGATAAATTTTTGTACTCCAATGCAATATGTTCTTTTAAATAGCGAAAAAAAAAGTTTTTTGTATCGAATTGACCATTTTTATTGAATTATTGTATAGGATAATAAAGTAATTTATTAAAAAAATTGTGGTGCCTTTTCCAGTTTATGTTTTTGGGAACAAATCACAATGGAAATTATGACTTAAAACCAAAAATTGTCTGTACTGTCACTCGGCAATGTCAATTATTGGCGATTAAGGTTATAAGTTTGACAATTAATTGTCTGCATTGTCACTCAACTCCGAATTGTTTGTGTTGTTTTATGTATGTCTATTTATTAATATTATTGAAACGGAGGAACAAAACTATTGTAGGGCATAAAATTTTGTATGCACCTCGGGCATTACTTGATGTTTATACCCTCTGGGCATAAACATCCGTGTAATGCCCTTGGTACATGCTGTTATTGTACGATTTGCTTTAATACCATTGCATTTTGCAACATTTTCCCAATAAGAAATAGTATGGACTCTCTGGACACTAGGTATTCAAAAGACATAATCGAGAAGATATTCAAAACAAGTCTCCGAAGAAATATATTCAAATTTGCTTATTTATTCCATAGTTTGATACCAAATTCGTACCTGTATCGGTTTTCAGTAAATTAGGAATTATCTGCAGTAAGAATCAGAATATATTTCAGGAAGATATTAATATGGCTTAAATTACATAGCAAATCATACGTATGAACACATATTTTTCAAAATAATTACAAAACTTGTTAGTGGATGCTCCAGAAATTGAAATCATTGCTCAACTATTTTCTAACTTTTTAACCGTCTGGTTAATGTTTATATTTCAACACTATTCCTAGAAATCATGTAAAACCAGTTAAAAAAAGCTAAGTTGAAAATTAGCAAGTTTATAACGGCGTGTATACCGTTATACCGTTGCCATCTCTCATAATATTTTGCAAAAACCAAATAAAAAACCGATAAAATAGAGAAAATGTTGATGGAAACAGGTATAGAAAATCTCTTCAATTTTGAGGATGTAGGCAACTACTATCGCTGTGGTAAAGTACGATGTGCTGCGGACACCAAGCATGCTAAAATTGATCTGGTAATTTTCTATGGCCTATTTAGATGGATGTGTCACTTGCCGTGATATTACGTAACGGCTTTTTCAGATGTGATTATTGGTGTTTTTTTTTATCAAAATTGTCATCTTTTACACATGACATATTATTCAAACGGCACAACAAAACTATTGTAGGACATACAATTTTGTATGCACCTCGGGCATTACTTGATGTTTATACCCTCGAGTCACCCTCGGGGCATAAAGATCAGTGTAATGCCCTTGGTACATAAATAACTATTTTGTGTTTAAACAACCTCTCGTTCAAAAATATTTTTATTATACATAATTAATTTTATTACGGAAATTTGCAAACCTTTCCTTTTTCTAACAGAACAGCCTGTATATTTTACATTTTTTAATTGTATGATTAACTGTGAGAATTTTATATAGATCTTTTTTTATAAATTGCATAATTGTTTAGCTATATGCAATTATATATCATATATATGCAAATATGCAATAAAACTCATGAACTTTTACTTTAACCAGACGGATAGAATATAAAAAATTGAAGAGCAAATACCATCTCAATTAAATAGAATTAAATTAAATGTTCAAACTGCCACATTCAAATAAATCGGTATGCAATTAGAATTAATTAGAATTCTTATAAGAATTACTTAGAATTAATAAATGTAAAATATACAGGGCTAACAAGAAAAGGTTTACAAATATCCATAATAAAATAAACAACCAGTGAATTAAAAATATATTTGAACGAGAGGTTGTTTATTGCTATAAAAAATTCTTAGAATTAACCTTAGAATAATTTTTTTAGAATATATAGGGCATTCTACTTAAAAAAAGGAGATGACACAAAATTTCTATAGGTACATAAACAATATATTTAAACTATTGCTTGTGTAGGCCAAAAAACTTTTGTTCGATATTTTTTTTTTTAAATTTCTTGCAGTTGGACAATTACTTAGGTGTTCCGGTAATTTTGGCTAAGCCTGTATAAGACTTTTGTTCACAAACCAGGAGCTATGCAACATCTTCATCCGGATGAATAAAATAGTTATTTATGTACCAAGGGCATTATACTTTTAAAAAGCATACACATTGTTATGTCCTACAATGCTTTTGTTCCTCCTTAATAATAATTCACATTGATGACTTAAAATTTACAATTTGAATGACAAATATTTGATATATTTCGATTTTAATGATTGATTTTAATGCCCGCGCGGGCATCAAGTCTAAACCGAGCAACTTTTACCAATTTATTCACGTACCCTATAAAGAAACCAGTCCCTTTCACAGATTATCCATAAAATTACACCCCTAACAAGCCGAACGTACAAAAGTGCACCAGCCACTTCTCAGCACCCAAAACGGCACAATTTACAAGTGCAATTTAACCTCATTTCATCATACCCGAACGGACATGCTAACCTGTTCAGGCACTAATCAGCCCTTTACTTCGCATCCGCATGCGTCACCATGCCTCCACCATCTCCATCCCAAATTACAACCCCCACACGCACAAAAGATTCATACCCCGTTTCATCAAAATACACTCAAGGGGCATCCACACTGAACGAGTTACACCCCTCAGTAATACAAATTTTAACTCGAAAATTGGCGAGATATCCTCACAGTTTATTTCTAGGGGTGGTTTTAGTTATTTTATTTATTTTTTATATAGTTTTATTGAGTTACAACCAATAATTGATTCGTTTTTTGGAGTTTGTACGGTGTCGTGTAACACCTTCAGTGTGGACGCCGCTTGTTCGTTTTAGATTCGCCCCAATTTTACCCTAAAACACTATATATCCGTCTCAGTCACTCATATACGTTCGAATCGATATTCTATCTTTGTCTGCGGAGTCCCCAGGTTTGAATGGGAGCCACAAGCTAGTGGATTTTCCAGTTCGCGCTGTGCAGTCGAAGTGGGCTGTGTATCGGGCGCACGAGCGCCGATTGCATTTTGTTTTCGACGTATTGGAACAATGGTCACTTGATTGGACGCGGTTTTGCGCGATTTTTTGAAAGAGAGTGGTTGCGACGTTGATGTTGTTGGATTTTTTTTGCGTGCGACAGTTTTTTTGGTGATATTTCGCGTTTGTTGGCGAATGTGAGTGTATTTCGGTGAAAATATTTTAGGTAAATCAATATAATTTTTTGGGGTAATTCGGCGTTTGTGAGTTTTTGGTGTTTTTTTGTTTCTGTTTGGGCTATTTTTTTTGGATTGTTGCATTATTTTATGTGGTCATTTTAGGGATGTGACATAAAAATTGGTTTGAGACGGGCTATCCTATGATCCCTCATACGACCCACTTCTGAAAGTGGAAGTTGATAATATAAGCATCATTTTTCATTTAAACTTATGTTTAATAATGATTGTTTGGTATCATGACAAGCAATATTGGGTGTTTCTTTTTTATTTATAAATAATTAAAAAGGGGAAACAAGACAAGAACTTACTTTATTTTTTTTGTAGGAACTGTCAGATAACCTCGTAGTGTAGACATATTTTGAGCTGAAAAACATTAAGGGAGTTTTAGAATTTGATATTTTGAAAAATTGTCTAAAAACAAAATGGAAATTTGACAAAATAATAGTGGTATAAGAAGTATACTCAATATCTACAGGAGAACTATTATGATGTTTCCAATAGCTGTAATTTTCTAAAAATTAATAATAATAGACGATAACAAATTTATTGGGGAATACCTTCTCGCTGATGTCAAGAAAACTAGGTCAACATCTTTTTTTTTAATGTAATGGCATAAATTGCCATATATTTTTGAATTCTTTGCAACATGTTGGTGCAAACAGTACCTACTAAGATAAGTCTACCATAATCCTAACAGTTTTTGAGTTATTGCCTTATTTGTAAATAAACAACCATAGAACACATGTATATTTTTACATTTCATAGTTTTTACTTATAAGCAATCTGTTGAAATAAACGCAAGGTAGAGTACAATAAAGGAGAGTTTTTTTTACTGTCTGCATATACTTTGTATATTCAATGACCTCGGTAGCTCAGTTGGTTAGAGCTCCCGTCCGGAAGGTTCCTGGTTCAAATCCACGTTGCGGTTATTTCTCCATAAAAAGCATCGGCACATAGATTAATTAATTAGCATCATACATGTTATGTACTTACATGTACCCACATATATTATTTTAAAAAACCAATGTTGGTAATATAAATATTCATGTAATAATATTCAGCATTAATTTTCTAATTGACTAATTGACAAGACGTTCTTGGTGTAAAATTAATTACGTAAAGGTATACTAAAAATAACACTACGTCACGTCAGTGTGTAGGTTCAAGTTTGAAAATTTCTAGCATTCCTACATAAATATATAATTTATGTATCGAATTGTTTATGTATATTTGTGAGTTTTACGAGTAACATAAATAAAATATTATTGTTTGAACACGTAACATAAATAAAACTGAAGGTTGAACTTACAATATACACAAAGTAGTCAAAAACGGCTGCAGGAAACAGACATGCTTTTAATATAGATCTAAGAGATTTTTTGCTGTGTTATAGTTTACTTTCAATTTGGATAAGTTTATTATTTTTAAGATATCCATTTGGTAGTAAGAATTGAATATCAAAGATGAACAGAATGCCAATCTAAGAAAGATAGTAGATCTCAAAAATACTGGTTATTTTTTCATAAAAATAAATACCAATGCAATTTTAAATAAACTGATAATTTCTTTATTCATTTGTAAGCTTGATTTGTTACAAACGGTCTGCAAAAGATATTTTAATAACAATTACCACCAAAAATGCAATCCTTAATGATGATTTATCATTCCCATAATTGAAACTGTAATATCGAATTTGTTGCCTTGGTAATTTAGATTAACTGGGGTACTTTGATGCTAGTTTCTATAGGGGATGCACCTGCCGTCTCTAGGGTAAAATATTTTTCCTTAGATCTTCGCTAGGGGATGTCCCTATCGAGTTTATGAAGACAAAACATCCCTACCACGTGATGTATGTGAATCTGCCACTGTTGAAATGACATAGATCTTCGACCCGAATAAAAAAACGATCACGATAAAATATTGTGGAAATTACATGTAGGGAATATGTTTGTGATAAGAAATGAGGCGATTATTCATCCATTCATGTGGGTTTTGTCGAGAGGAATGGCAAAATTAATCATTGTAATGTCTACCGTATATCGTTTTTTTTGGCTTGTTAATGGAGATAATTATTGTTGTTAGTTTTTGATTAGATTGAAATATGTTATATTATTACTGTAACATACGTCTATTTTTACTTTATCATACGCAGTATGATAAAGCAAATTCTATTTGATCGAAATCGTGTCTGCATTAATAGTAGGTAGCCAGGATATTTTGAAACTTTTGACAGTATTCAGAACGTCAGCGGTTGCGAAACGTCAATTCAACACGCAAATGCATGGAGAATGCGATGAGGAGGAGAAACACGCGCGCACGTACAGTGCAACAATATTAAAACATCTTGGTGTCAATGTGTATTTCGTTTGCAGATAGCCATGGTCTTATGTTTTCGCGAATAAATACAAGAAAGCTTGTAAGACGATATGGTAACATTAAAACTTATTTGGAATATTGAACATAATTCTTTATGAACGGTATGGCTATTTAACTACAAAATAAATAATTAATCCTTCTCATTCGTATTATTAGGAGCAATGACTTCTGAATTCTGCAAATATTTATTTGCTGTGAAGGCTTGATGTCATCCATGGCTATATTTGCTGAAACTAAGACAATTTCATAACAGAGGTTATTCAGCCATACTGTTATCAATGTGAAATCTGATCATTGCAGTTCTATAGCTGATATCATACACGTTTCTTGGAATGAAATCTTTATTTTTTATATGAGTATGTATATATTATAGATATAGATAAGAAGTACAAATTTAATATTCTCTCAATTTTGAGCTATCTAAGAACTATTACATGCTGCAGATATCAAAGAAAAAGTATACTTTTGACAGAAACGTTACTACAAATGTGTATATTTAGTTAATCCATACACAACTATCAGTGTATTACCAGATGTTGAAATGCTGCCAATGCTAACCAATTTATTTAAATCTTTATGACCTATTCCTGTTTAAACAGAACGGAAATATCCACTTCTTTCTAAGCCGTTTTCAAACCTCAATACCGAATTTATTGCTTAAAAACTGTTAATTTTTGTATACAGGTTTTCTCATTAGATTATTATAGCTTTAAACGTTATTTTACACTACACGGCAGATCTTACAAATGCCTGCACTGCGCATGCGCCTATGCTAAGAAAACATTAAGAAATATAATATATAAATAAATAGGTTTAAACCAAATTAAATTTCAATTTAATATCTTTCTTACTTTATATGATCTTTTTAGCAAAAGAAACATGATATAGAAGATATTATTTTCTTTTCCTTTTTTTATATAATAGTACGCAATTTCGGCAATATAAAAATCATATAAATACGTAAATTTTTATTGTACAGCAATAAAACGGATATTAATAATCATATGTACATATGGATTGCAGAATGAACTATACTGATAACAAATACAGAGCAAAATACGCACTGATCTCCGGATCATGATTACAGTAATCCACCACACCAAAAAATGCTTCAATATGTATCACATGTACATCATAAACAGCACGCAATTGTTGATATGTTTATCTAAATTATGAACCATAAATGATTACAGCAAATATATCGCCGACTATGGCATTTTTTCAATGTCAATAACCAGCAATCGGAACTATCCAAGGTTATATACAATACACATACATATTCAGCAGTATTACTTTCAAATATACATAAACATCTCATAAATTATTCCAATTCTTAACAAGCAATCAACAATTCACTTTCACATAGACTGATACCTTCAATATATCACTTAAAAAAAAACTAAAATTGTGTCCATTATCTTTCTGGCACTACCAAAGTGGTCAAAGATCGATAGAAGGTCAAGAGTGCTTTGGAACTCATCTGCAGGCAACTGTGAGGGGAAACCGATAGAAAGGGAGACAAAAAGAGGGGCAAATTTAGGGTCCAGTTTGAATGTATCGAAGCAGGCAGTGATTAGAACTTCTCCCTTCTGTTAGGTACTGAGTGAGGTATTGGCTGGGTTGATTGGGTTGTAAAATATCTCCCTCTAGGTCAAAGGTTGACCGTAGACGTCTCTGTAAGCGAGGCAATCTAGATTCTCTTGAATTAAATTGTTTCTAATTAAATTTTTTTATTTGATGATTTTTTTTATCCCTGGTTCGAATCCAGGTTGTGGCTGTTTCTTTTTAATTTATTTAAAATTTACATCCCGCCTGTATATCACCATTTACTATATATATAAATATTTGTTAGTTATTATTTTTTTTGTATTATATCATTATTATATTATTATTGTTATGTTTGTACAATAAAAAGAACGCGACCAATATTTATTTGGAATGATGTAGATATACTGAGTATATACTGAGTGAAATTTAACTAAAAACTATACTGTGTAATGACAACCAGAGGTGTTTGACTGGTTGTCGGGACCAACGACGTTTCTTCCGATACACGGCGGATAAAGACCAGCCAATCAGCTCGCAAGTACAATTTATTATTTGTGGAACTAGTGATCTGGTGCCTCTTGGTCTAATCGAGGTACTCACTACTAATCATTACATTTTGGGTTCAGCAAAATCATCACGATTGAAAATGCCGCTGCAAAGTAGAGCCTGCAGTTTACAATGTACAAGATGACGTCACTTCCGGAAAAACCGGAAGTAGAAAAATACCTAGTGAAACGCATCAAAAACGCGGAAGTCTACAATCTAGATAACCTGTATATACATTGAAAAAATATATCAAAATTATTCATTAGGTATTCATTTGCGATGACATATTCTTAAAAATCTGTTCTAAGATCATTTTTGATAAGACAAAACTTAAACCTAATCTCTCGCATTATTTTCAGAAGATCTTGGACCACCATGAAGAACCTCTCCCAAGCCGTAGCAGCATATTTTTATAAAACAAAAACACTAAACTATTTTTCTAATCGACCGTTAATACGTTCCAAATAACAATTGATAAAATGACTAGAGATCTTACCTCCGTTACCGATATTCTCATAACCGACAAAGAAAACATTCTCTTCAACTTCTCTTAAAATGTCCATTGCAACTATAAGAATTAATAAATAGTGTCTTAAAGGAAAGAAATTAGTTCCTACTCGTAAATTTGCTACAGTGAAAAAGTGCGCTTTGTATAATAGTCGGGTTTCGATTTCTTCAATTGTGGTCTCCGGAGTCATCATAGGGAAGATCCAAGATGCCTGGAATTGTCGTTTTCAGACGTAGATGGGGTGTCGGTTCCGATGACCTCGTTGTACCGGGAATTTTCCTATTCACCGTTCATTTTGTCTGGTAAGTACAGTCATTTTAACTATACATACTTCACATGAGTTACTACGTTCTTTATATTGATTATTAGTTTCCTTTTATCAATTCTGGAAAGTTTTATCAAATTTCTTACGAGATTTCCTGAGTTGTGAATCTATGACTATGTTTAGTGCAATTTTTACAGTTATTACTTAATTTATAAAATCGTACCGACTTCACAAGTGACCGATGTGAGTTACTACGTTCTTTATATTGATTACTAGTTTCCTTTTATCAATTCTGAAAAGTTTTATCAAAATTCTTACGAGATTTCCTGAGTTGTGAATCTATGACTATGTTTAGTGCAATTTTTACAGTTATTGTTTAATTTAAAGAATCGTACCGACTTCACAAGTGACTGATGTGAATTACTACGTTCCTTATATTGATTATTAGTTTCCTTTTATCAATTCTGGATAGTTTTATCAAAATTCTTAGGATATTTCCTGAGTTGTGAATCTATGACTATGTTTAGTGCAATTTTTACAGTTGTTGTTTAATTTATAAAATCGTACCGACTTCACAAGTGACCGATGTGAGTTACTACGTTCTTTATATTGATTATTAGTGTCCTTTTATCAATTCTAGAAAGTTTTATCAAAATTCTCACGATATTTCCTGAGTTGTGAATCTATGACTATGTTTAGTGCAATTTTTACAGTTGTTGTTTAATTTATAAAATCGTACCGACTTCACAAGTGACCGATGTGAGTTACTACGTTCTTTATATTGATTATTAGTGTCCTTTTATCAATTCTAGAAAGTTTTATCAAAATTCTCACGATATTTCCTGAGTTGTGAATCTATGACTATGTTTAGTGCAATTTTTACAGTTATTGTTTAATTTATAAAATCGTACCGACTTCACAAGTGACTGATGTGAGTTACTACGTTCTTTATATTGATTATTAGTTTCCTTTTATCAATTCAGGAAAGTTTTATCAAAATTCTTACGATATTTCCTGAGTTGTGAATCTATGACTATGTTTAGTGCAATTTTTACAGTTATTGTTTAATTTATAAAATCGTACCGACTTCACAAGTGACCGATATGAGTTACTACGTTCTTTATATTGATTATTAGTTTCCTTTAACAATTCAGGAAAGTTTTATCAAAATTCTTACGATATTTCCTGAGTTGTGAATCTATGACTATGTTTAGTGCAATTTTTACAGTTATTGTTTAATTTATAAAATCGTACCGACTTCACAAGTGACTGATGTGAGTTACTACGTTCTTTATATTGATTATTAGTTTCCTTTTATCAATTCAGGAAAGTTTTATCAAAATTCTTACGATATTTCCTGAGTTGTGAATCTATGACTATGTTTAGTGCAATTTTTACAGTTATTGTTTAATTTAAAGAATCGTTCCGACTTCACAAGTGACTGATGTGGGTTACTACGTTCTTTATATTGATTATAAGTTTCCTTTTATCAATCTTGGAAAGTTTTATCAAAATTCTTAGGATATTTCCTGAGTTGTGAATCTATGACTATGTTTAGTGCAATTTTTAGAGTTATTGTTTACTTTATAAAATCGTACCAACATCACAAGTGACTGATGTGAGTTACTACATCCTTTATATTGATTATTAGTTTCCTTTTATCAATTCTGGATAGTTTTATCAAAATTCTTAGGATATTTCCTGAGTTGTGAATCTATGACTATGTTTAGTGCAATTTTTACAGTTATTGTTTAATTTAAAGAATCGTACCGACTTCACAAGTGACTGATGTGAGTTACTACGTTCTTTATATTGATTATTAGTTTCCTTTTATCAATTCTGCAAAGTTTTATCAAAATTCTTAGGATAATTCCTGAGTTGTGAATCTATGACTATGTTTAGTGCAATTTTTACAGTTATTGTTTAATTTAAAGAATCGTACCGACTTCACAAGTGACTGATGTGAGTTACTACGTTACTACGTCATGTGCCTGGCCACATAAGATTTTGTATACTGTTGCATGCAGATTAAACAGACGTCGTAACTTAAACAAAATAATAGAAAAGTCTGAAGTAACAGAGTTATCAGTTTTGAACCACTACTTAATCACCTATCTGATTAGATATATCTGATTAGTTGAATAATCACTTTATATTAGCATATGTCTGGTCTTGTTTGAATCGTTCGGTCTTTCGAACACACAAAAGATATTTCAAGAGCGAGGTGGTATAAAAATAGGCACGGGTTTCAGGTCTGAAAATAACGGTTTAATTGCTGAAATGCTTTTGTGTTGAGTTGAATCAGATGCCTGGATACGTACGTAGGTATATTGCTTCGGCGATTGTCTGTTTATTTATGTTCGGCCTCACAAAATATCGTCTTCAATCGAGGAAGGATTTGTAATAATTAACTTGTACACCTTTTATATACTGTACAGCTCATTAGTTATTAGTTATTAGTTATTAGTTATTATTGTTTGTTGTGTTTTATTTCTTGATGAATCGGTTAATATCAAATATGTCAACTTGTTCCCATTGGGACATTAGTCCTTTACCTATCCCAGAAACTGGTTTACTTTTTGGAATTTAACAATTTAGAAATTTGATTTATGAGTCAAATACCCCAATGTGCGATGCACAGTCGGAAAATTTTGCACGTTGTAGTCGTATAGGCGATGACAGCCGACAGCAGCAGCAGGGTCACGATGGGGGAATCAATATTGTACAAATTGACAGACGTGACAAGACTCGCCGATTTCGATTTCCAATCCGAGACAGAGAAACAGCGCGCCGCGCTGTTTACAGGATTTCAGACTGATTTCAGGATCGCGCTGTGTCGCGTGGACGCCACTGGATATTCTGTCGCCAGCAGGAAATAACTCGTAATGTCACCTCGCTAGATAATATCGCAGCTTTACTGCTATTAACACCGGAGCGGTAAACAGAAATTTGATATCGCAGGGTCGGTTTACGGAAAATCAGTACTTCTACAATAAGGTTTCCCATAGATAGAGTTCGTTATTCTTGGCCGTTCTAATCGTATTAAATTATACAGTGCCGAGCAAAACTTTATGTATTTATGTACTAATACTTTTATGATTTTTTTTTTTCAATAAATCGGTACGTAGTTAATGTAACACAGTATGGAACTAGTGCACAATTGCCCACTTCCCCTTAACTTTTAAGTGACGCTAAAGTTAAGTGTAGCTTAAATCAATGTCGTTTACAGTAGTACATATGACATATCCGTCACTTAAGAGTGTTATGATTACAAATCAAATTACCTTGGTAACGTTTATTTTATGGTTGTTTCCTAGGAACTTACTACCATTTGATGTTGCGTGCACTTGGCGACAGTTATGTTATGTGTCATTTGTGCCAGTGTCAGAATTTCCGTGACAAATTAATTTAGTATTATCACTATTACGTTATCTATATTTCTATAATATTCTTATCATTTGTAAGGTATTACCACATTACAAGCAATTCGTTTTTTAAATGAATATTTTAATTGACAAAATATTATTGGAAATACGAGTGATAATTTTTTTCGACTAAATCGATACCGGTATAACGTTATTTAGTGCATACAACTTAAATAAAAAAAGTTTAAGCCAAATCTAAGATGTGACGTCATAAAAGGTGTACGAATTGTAAAAGAACGACCCACATGTATAGGGTCCTGCAACTAAGCTCCCGTCTTCTGTAGCTCACTTACTCATTAAGCTAAGAGTTTGTCATTTTGCAGGCTTACCCTGTACTTCAAGGTACAATTCAAGAAATTATTTTTTATTATACAGGGTGTTCCAAAAATGTGCAACGCCAAAGTAATATATTTTTTTAAATTGCATGCTATACATTTTTCTACACATTTGGAAGCCTTTTATGGTTGCCTACATATCACCAAAATTTTATTGAAATCGGTTGAGTGACCGCAGCGGAAAAAAATAAAAACCAAAAAAAATTGATTTTGCATCGTAGGCTTTAAAAATCAATAAAAACCACAAAATGCTCCTCGATAATAAAATTTTGCGTCGTGCTTATTAAGTTAGATGTAATAGTCTCGTTAACCAAGTGACATTGATCCAAATTATACAGGGTGACCAAAATCGAGTGTCAAACTTGTCAAACTTCAAAGCGCGCTATTGTTCTTATTTTAAATTGGAACCCATAATTTTTTTAGGTGAAACGATGCGGAATTAAAGAATAAATATTGTTTCTGAATACAACCCCATCACAATTCCCAATATTTTAAAAGTTATTCGCCAAAAACTCATTTTTCAACGTTTCCAAGGGCAATTTTAGGTAATAAATATCGTACGTGGCGTTGAAAAACTACTTAATTAAGTAGTTATTCAATTGCTAAATTTACTGCAAAATTTACCTATAGCCACATTTCCGTCCTTGCCGCTATAGGTAAATTATGCAGTAAATTTAGCATTTGATTAACTACTTAATTAAGTACTCTCAAATCTACAATACGTCTATTATTTTTTATGAAATAAATTGTTTTTCAAAGCCACGTACAATATTTATTATCTAAAATTGCCGTTGGAAACGTTGAAAAATGAGTTTTTGGCGAATAACTTTTAAAATATTGGGAATTGTGATGCGGTTGTATTCAGAAACAATATTTATTTTTTAATTCTCTCATTTCACATAAAAAAATTTATGGGTTCCAATTTAAAATAAAAACAATAACACGCTTTGAAGTTTGACAAGTTTGACACTCGATTTGGTCACCCTGTATAATTTGGATCAATGTCACTTGGTTAACGAGACTATTACATCTAACTTAATAAGCTCGTCGCAAAATTTTATTAACGAGGTGCATTTTGTGGTTTTTAAAGCCTACGATGCAAAATAATTTTTTTTTGGTTTTTATTTTTTTCCGCTGCGGTCACTCAACCGATTTCAATAAAATTTTGGTGATATGTAGGCAACCATAAAAGGCTTCCAAATGTGTAGAAAAATGTATAGCATGCAATTTAAAAAAATATATTACCATGGCGTTGCACATTTTTGGAACACCCTGTATAATAAAAAATAATTTCTTGAATTGTACCTTGAAGTACAGGGCAAGCTTGCAAAATGTCAAACTCTTAGCTTAATGAGTAAGTGAGCTACAGAAGACGGGAGCTTAGTTGCAGGACCCATAGCACGTCTTAAAATCAGACATGTGTGTCGGAATTGTGTACATTTGACCGATTTTAAATATTTATCAGCGTAAGTAAAATCTCATAAAGATCTTTTGCACATATTTCACATTATTGGATGCGTAGGTTCAAAGTTTTAAAAGGGCCGTACTTTCTTTTTGACTACTTGAATACCTACTAGCATTTAAGTATTTGCAGTAATTCTGCGTCAATTTCTATCGAAAAACCCATAAACTACCATTTGACCAGTACACAAAAAAAGAACCAAGACAGTAGGAAGCGTATGGCTGATTAGGAACTGGTTGAAAATGGCGGAAAATACGGCTTTATCGAAACAAATGAATTGCGTGATCCGTGATATTTCCTCGTGAAGCCATATACCTGAATTGTGAAGCCCGCGTCAGACCATGGGAAATCGACTGCAGTCCGTCTATCCAATTAAGCCCGTTTGGCTGCTGGCACCAGCGACACATGACCGGATTGGCGCGTCCTCTGTTCATGAATCGATTTGCTTAAAAGGAAGATTTAACGCGAATTCTACTTTCAATTACCCGTCGCGCCATTACGTCCCCATTATTGCAGATCAGGGCACGGTAACCTCATCTCGTCAAACGATAGACCGGATAGAGCTTTTAGGGAAACTTTCCAAATTGTCTGAATTGTTCTACGTCAGATAAAATCTCTGTTAGTGGCATGGGCGCCGCACATTGGGGTATTAGACCCAAAAAGCTGGCCATAAATCAAATTTCGAAATTGTTAAATTCCAAAAAGTAAACCGGTTTCTGGGATAGGTAAAAGACCGATGTATTAAAAGGCGGCAATATTTTTTCACCTGAGCCCTGATCCACGTGTCCTTGTCAGCCAAAAGTTATATTTTACTATGGCTGAACATAGACGCACGCAATTTTGTATTTTAACGATAAATGTGACTTTTTTGGTATACATTCTTTAGAACCAAGTAAGAACTTTCATTCGACATTATTTTTATTAAAATTTACCCACAATTTTGTTTATTGCAGGGCCAAGAACATTCGCTGTTATAAAAAAAACAGTTTTATGCAGAACTTGAGTGTTTTAGTTTAGTGTGTAGCTTTGTTAAGCTTTTGAAACTGGTTCAAATTATAGTATACATATTTGACATTACAACTAGTGGAAAATCTGCTGCGGATAGGTGCGGATGCGGTTTTTGTGATTTTATATCTAATACGTTGTAAAGGAAAATCCAAAAATTGATGTACCGGCTTATATGTAATTTGGTGCAATTTCTTATGCGGAATGCGAATGCGGGTTCAAAACATGCGTATTAGGGTCATACCAGTAAAAAACGACCGTTTCAGCTTGGAAATTTCGAAGTATAAATATTAGACAATTTTGAAATAATACTAAAAATAATAGATTTTATAGTGATAAAAATGGTAAAATAGGTTCTTAATTGCCTCTACTATCACGTCCTAAAAGGAATGCATCGAACGGAAAACAGCATGAATAGCATATGTACCGTTTCAATACACAATATCGACTGGTAAAAACTTTCATTTTCTTCCTCTATCACTGGTCTTTAAAAATAAAACTTTATTCAGGATTTTCTTACAACATAACAGACCCAAACATGTTGTTATCTCATATAACTCAAAAACGACATGTATTGTTCAATTTCAAATCCGTATATGCTGCGTATGTAAACTGGGCATGCCATATATTATTTTATGAATTTGACACGGTAAAACATAATAGAAATAAAATCACACAAAAATTTTGATGACAAATGTTGTAGCAGTAATTAATTTACAATAGGTGTAGTGCAGTGAAGAACAATTTTTAATACAGTTTGCTTTTTCCTATTTTGTACTGTTTTATTGTGTTTATTAAGTTATTAACCTTCAAATTCTTAGTATGAAGGTTTAAATATTATACATAAATAAATCAACACATCTAAAGCCTTTTTAGGTGAAAAAATTATTTTGACCAGGTTTTCAGGTCAAATACTGTGTCAAATACTGTTCTTTATTTTCGTGTTATGTCTCAGTAATTTCCCCATTGGAATCTATTACCAATTAATAATTCAGACATATACAACAACAATTTCAAAATACTTTCAATTCTGCAGCAAGCAGAGACCGTAACTAAAGAAAATGGCGTCAAAAACCGATAAGAGAGAAGTTAGAAGTTGCAACGTCACACGTGTTGAGACTTAGTCATCTGCAATGCAGAGATAAGAAATAGGATGCACTTTATCAGTGTTCCCAGATCGCCGTCTGGACTATTTACGTATTCAGCTCACAGGCTGGATTAATTTTAAAATTCGACAATCAACACAATTGAATACGATAATCTACATATTCAATATAGGATTAAATTAGTAAATGTATGTATGTCCACTCAGACACAATAAGTAACTATTAACCTACCTAACACTTGACTATCGAGTAGGAAAAGAGTAGATTACAAATCGTCATAAACGGTTGATTAAATTTTGTTAGTACGAACACGAATATAATTAAAAATTGCATATAGGGGTGGGGTGGCTAGATAGCTATAATTTTTAATTAAATTTTATAATGATTGCGGAGTAAAATTGCTGGGGAAGAACCCTTTACCTTCCTTAAACCAGTGTTTAAATATGCATGGACAAATTTAACATGGTAAAACGGAATTGGACCTTGGGGGCCTTGCTGACGTCATCGGGTTGGTAACCCTGATTAGGAGAGATATGGGGAAGCGTAATCAGCGGTTTTCCTAGCCTCCAGCCAGTTGAAATGTTATGGACTATTCATTTGCTAAAAGCTGGCTGGCATTTCCTTTAGAGGGACTTTTATGTCTTGTTAGGCCCTTTATACTGTTTATTGGTGCATAATAAACAATCGTAGCAAGTTTCATAAAAATTCTTAGGTTATTTTTAGAGTTATGATTTGTTTACGATTTATATTAAAAATATGGCTGTTTCGATAAATTAAAAAAAATCGGCATTTCCTTTAGAGGGAGTTTTATGTCTTGTTAGGGCCTTTATACTGTCTATTGATGCATCATAAACAATCGTAGCAAGTTTCATAAAAATTCTTAGGTTATTTTTAGAGTTATGATTTGTTTACGATTTATATTGAAAATATGGCTGTTGCGATAAATTCAAAAAATCAGCATTTCCTTTAGAGGGAGTTTTTTGTCTCGTTAGGGCCTTTATACTGTTTATTGATGCATCATAAACAATCGTAGTAAGTTTCATAAAAATTCTTAGGTTATTTTTAGAGTTATGATTTGTTTACGATTTATATTGAAAATATGGCTGTCTCGATAAATTTAAAAAATCAGAATTTTCTTTAGAGGGTGTTCTATGTCTTGTTAGGGCCTTTATACTGTTTATTGATGCATCATAAACAATCGTAGCAAGTTTCATAAAAATTGTTAGGTTATTTTTAGAGTTATGATTTGTTTACGATTTATATCGAAAATATGGCTGTTTCGATAAATTCAAAAAAATCAGAATTTCCTTTAGAGGGAGTTTTATGTCTTGTTAGGGCCTTTATACTGTTTATTGATGCATCATAAAGAATTGTAGCAAGTTTCATAAAAATTCTTAGGTTATTTTTAGAGTTATGATTTGTTTACGATTTATATTGAAAATATGGCTGTTTCGATAAATTCAAAAAATCAGCGTTTCCTTTAGAGGGAGTTTTATGTCTTGTTAGGGCCGTAATACTCTTTATTGATGCATAATAAACAATCGTAGCAAGTTTAATACAAATTCTTAGGTTATTTTTAGAGTTATGATTTGTTTACGATTTATATTGAATATATGGCTGTTTCGATAAATTCAAAACATCAGCATTTCCTTTAGAGGGAGTTTTATGTCTTGCTAGGACCTTTATACTGTTTATTGGTGCATATTAAACAATCGTAGCAAGTTTCATAAAAACTCTTAGGTTATGTTTAGAGTTATGATTTGTCTACGATTTATATTGAAAATATGACTGTTTCGATAAATTCAAAAAATCAGCATTTCCTTTAGAGGGAGTTCTATGTATTGTTAGGACCTTTATACTGTTTATTGATGCACCAAAAACAATCGTAACAAGTTTCATAAAAATTCTTAGGTTATTTTTAGAGTTATTATTTGCTTACGATTTATATTGAAAATATGGCCGTTTAGATAAATTCATTTAGCTCCATTACACTTATAGTAAGGTTTACCTGGACAGACAGCGTACCTAAGTATAAATAATTGTATTCTTTCGCTTAACGAATAGCACCAAGAAGCTTCAACCATGAAAATTTATAACCCACTTAGAGACCGAGAAACAGACACCCATTCCAACTACTTTTAAAACTTTAATACACTCTAAGATTATGTGAGCACTTCTACCACTTTTAAAACTAAATTATTCCACACCCTCCAACTCTCGACTACTCTTTTTCTATTTTTGGACACGTTACGTATACCTCACATCGACCCTTCAGAAACAATGGGCCCTGAATACATTCAATTCTTTCGCTGCCAGGGGGATGCAAAACTAAAGCATTTTAAGACATCAATTTTTAATAAAACCCCTCCGTCGAAGAGGTTCCCTTAATGCTTTCAACCCCAACAAGGTAAAACCTCACCCCGCGGGGGTAAATATTAGAATACAGGGGGTTTGGTGCACTTGTAGTCGTTCGTAGTCCTCCATGCATTATTAAAACATTTGATTTTTGTACAGGGGGAGTTCGTAGTTCTTGCCAAGTCTCATTCTCTCTTATTTCTCCTGTGACGGCGTGAATAGAATTTTAAGTGGAATTGATGTAATTAGTTCGCTAAAAGTATTTAAAAGTGTACGGGGGTTGAATATGTATATATCTGTAGGGCGAATATGCAGTTGGAAGTGTTTCTTTTTATGCCTGGGGAGAATCTTTTATTGTATCTGTGGACTGGAATAACTAATTTCAATTTGTTTGTGCTGAATAATACCTTTTTTTATCGAATATTTAACATAAATAGTTTAAAAACTCAAACTTAGTTTATTATACTTATTGTTTTTAATTATTTGTTTCAGTTAATATATTTTTCAGAATCGTTGTTAAGTAAATAGCATTTTGCACATTTTTTTTACTTTTAAAGTTTAGCTTTTAGTGTTGTTATAGCAAGCTTTAAAAAATGCAACAAATTTTATTCTAATGTATGTTATATAAATTTAAATTTAACACCACATTACTATGTTGACTTGAGTGATTTGGAAACATAATATATATTGTGTGTAGTGTATAAAGAATATTAGAACTTGAAGATATTAGATTCTAGAATAATATAGATATCTTTCAATTTCTGGTAATGAAACAGAATATTTCTGACATGTTTTTCCTGCAAAATGTATGTACTTTTTGCTGCAATTTTTGAATTGTACATATATGCAAACATGTAATAGATGAAAAGCTATAACTATTAAAGCAATGTTCATTGGAGAAGCAATTCATAGGTTATTTGAGAAACATGAAGAAATAAGAAGTCAAATACACTGAATGCGAAGATTCAATTATTTGTGACGATGATTAAAATACACAAAATAACTTAGAGAGGCCTATTATCAAATCCTTTAATAGCAATAATAAATCCAGTGACAAAAAAGAGTTGAGTAAACAGCTGCAGATTTTTTGCTTAATTAATTATGCAGAATAGTTTTGACTTATTGGATATTTGACTTTTTACTTATAATGCTGAATTTTAGTTTAGTCTAAAGTATTAAAATATGGAAAAATTATACCACTCAATATACTGATTTCGTCCGCAAAATAAAAAAAACCGGTTTGTTGATAATTTTGATATCAAATACCTTTTTTTCCAAAGTCAGTTTTTATGTAAACCCTATGTCTGACAATACCCAATAACCTTGCAATAACCTTTTTCGTTATTCCAATAGTTTGCCAATAAATTTTAGCTCTTCTGGGAACTAAACAAAATAGCAAAAAAAATAATGTTGTTACAATGAGTTTGCGATCGAAATTAAACTACTATTTGCCTAACAATGGCTCCGTCAAATACCTTTCCCTAGGCAAATACCTTTTAAAATATAATAAGAACCCAAAAAAGCTGTTTGCCTAGGTAAAAGCCATTTGCCAAGGCATATGCCTTCGTCATTATATGTTTAAAAACTGATTATTTGTTATTCAGAAGGTAAAATGTAAGCCTTTTAGACAGTCTTTTAGTGTATCTACGAGTATAATTGCTCCAGTCGTTTGCAACGTTTTGTCATACAAATGCACCAAAAAATCTCAAATAAAAAGTGGTAAAATATCTTGTAGCTAACCTTAAAATCACAACGCAAAACATCCGAACTTAAAACGCACCCCAAAATGTATTCTAAAACCGTATCTATCAACTTGATACATGTGTTTCCATAAAACCACACACCACACAATATTATACACAATAACGAGGCGACATCTGCTCCAAATTGACCGAAATACACCCAAAGATGCATACGACAGGAAGATACATTGCGAAAAATTGGATTCGCCACACAATCTCATCAACCGAGGCTACCCCAGTCGTAATAAGTTGACTTTAGCCGGCGTGGAGCACGTGGCCGCTTGAAATCCTGTACCGCAGGGGTGAGAATAATCGGTGAGTCATACGCGGAGGGGTAAACACCCCCTCTAAACATCGGACAGTGCAGTTATTTATGACTTGAAGTGAAATTTACTCAATATGTATTATTTAAAGATGGAAACAGCCCTCGTAAAGCAAGGTACGCGGTCCCCATAGGGGTTGTAAATTTTAATTCGCGATATATTAGGAGTTATGGGGTATCGGCGGATACTGCTAAGCGGTTTAGTACCGCTGGACGGTCTCGAGTGCAGTACTGCTTGATGGATAGACTCGATCTTGACCTGTGGTGCAACTGTGCATGTTGTTTATGTGTGTTTGCAGGGGTTTTTCTCAAGTTGTAGGGTGCTAAACCTTCTGGGGTTGCGAATAAAACAGACTAGAACTGGAAACTACTGGTTTATTTGGAAGTTCAGCGTGCTTGGCTGGTTTGTCGATTTATATTTATCTTTTTTTGTGTTTTTTGCACTGATTGTCACAAAACTCAGATGCAATTCATAATTCTTGTTTTTAGAAGTTGCAGATTCTCAATTATTGTATTTTTCGCAAATTAAGGTTTTGTTTTATTCATTAACAGCATCTCGCAGGTACTTGTGTATACCACCTAGTCTGACGACTATCTAGCTATATTAATCTAGATTCTAGTATAATGATGCCATCGTTGAATCCAATCACTAATATTGTAGTATTTTGCAGTTTTAGTGTTGCTCCTTCAACACTTGTATCTACTGCCATGATAGCAGTGTCATCAGCAAACGTGTCAACAGTATCAGCATCTGGTTGTGATGGAATGTCATGTGTGAAAACAAGGTGTAGCATTGGGCCAAGGATACTACCTTGTGGTACTCCAGCTCTAATGTTGTTGATAGTGGAGTATACCCATTGTCTTGCTTTATACGAAAGTATCTGTCAGAATGATATGATTGTAATATTTAAATTAAATACATAAAATATGATTTTACTAGGCAAATTACGGTTGGCGAGTTATTTAGGTGTTCCTGTCATTTTGGCGAAGCCTACAGCCTGTATTTGAAATCATAAACATTCCGACTATCGGATTCATTCCGAGTGTTAATTTTTATTTTAAGAACAACACGGGATTCAGTAAGAGAGGTTCTTTCTTTGAAAAATGTTAATTTTCAATTTTTCTTAGAATTTAACTGACTTAAATTTACTTCAAGACTTTTAACCAATATCAAAAGTGCAAAAAATAAACGATATATTTTTAACATCTTGAATCATTATTTGTTTTTTTTTTTTTTTTTTCGTAAAAAATATGACGTGATTCCTACTGCCATTTAGTTTCCAGAGTTGTAATGCATGTGAAGAAAGTTTATACAGTAGTTTTCACAAATTTCATATTCTAATATTCTCTATACAACTTCATCAGGAATAACCAACAAATACATAACAATACAATCGAGCAATACACATAAATACATCAATATTATGTATGCAGCAGTCGCTTGCCGCATCTGTTTTCATTTCCGCTAATGTCAATGAAAAATTGCATATCCAACGTGTAATCTTTCACCGCGGGGTCCT
Source organism: Melinopterus prodromus (assembly GCA_964023965.1). NCBI lineage: Eukaryota > Metazoa > Arthropoda > Insecta > Coleoptera > Scarabaeidae > Melinopterus > Melinopterus prodromus. The sequence goes on along the minus strand of OZ030395.1, from coordinate 3,489,317 downwards.
CGGTGCGTATCAAACGGCCCACCCCATGTAGAAACGAGAATACATTATCAACACCCTCTTGGTTTTCACTTGAGGCCCTCTGTGACCTACGAGAGCAGTACAATGACGAAAACAAAGAAAAAGGATCTGCTCAGTGCTTCGCACCCTTCAACCACGGGCTGCATATGGAATTGCGTTCTTAAAAGTTCAAGCGTGTTTCGTACGTTTGTTTCATCCCTATAGGGTTGTACGACTTTTATTTTGCAGATTGTATGTAGGTTTATATTTATAATACTATGATGCACTGTGAGACAAAAAAATAACAAATTATTCAAATATTTCTTTAGAAAACAAATTATTTTTTTCATGTGGAATAAAGGTTGATAGTGAATGATAGTGAATGTTTATGGTGAATGGTTTTGGGCAGGAACAATAAAGTAAACAACGTATACAGGGTGATAGATTTTTAAAGAAATGTTTGAATTGACTAAATATTACTGAAAGTATGAATTCTTGAAAATTTTTATTGTTTTTCTTTTTGTCAGCCGTGAATAACAACATTATTAATTTGGGATTTATGCTACAAATTTTTCTACGCACTATTTGACCGTATAAAACCGTTTATTATATTATTATTGCCCTTTTAATCTTTGCAATAATATTTTTAACAATATTTGGTTGGTGGTAAAGACATTAAGTGACCTAATATCCCTATGACGTTCAGAGTTTTGCCCCCCCCCCCCCCTAAATGGCGATAATGTTCGTTCCTATAGCTAACGTATGTTAATCAGTTTCAACAGAAAAATGTTTATAACTTCTGCAAAAATGTAGGTATATACAGTAGAGCGTCGATAATCCGAACTAATTAGGACCGAAGGTGATTCGGATTTGGTTCTCAACAAATAGCCAATAAAAATAAATACCTACATCTCATTCTAAATCATCCTATACAGTAGTCAATTTTGACAGTATACCTCAATACCAGAACTTCACATACGACCAATCTCGATACATTTTAGTATTTCCTTTTACATCAATATTCCCAACTTGTGCAATAAGCCATTCGATAAAATCGCAAGATGAACGATAACTAGGACCGTATCCTTCGGAATTTTGATGATTTCCAATGTACAATTCTGCACGTTTATGGGAATACGCGGTCACGCTAGAATGTAAAATTTCATAACCTTTCGTCGAGGCAATTTTTGGGCCGAACGACCGACTCCGGGCGTATGTGTTGGCCCGATTCGCCACTGCCATTACGCTTTTATTGCTTTCGAACGTGCGCCCTGCAAACTTTATAAGATTGGACCGGATTTCTGTGCAGATTTACACCGGAATTTGTTAACCTTCCACCTATATTATCCGCCAAGATATGTTTCTTCTTGTTGGTGATGCTGTTACGACCGTATTATTATTGTTATTAGTTGAAATGTTAATAAATAATTTAAGAAGTTGATTGTCTATGTCTTATTTACGGTATTTGAGTGGATTTTTGGGTATATATGTAGCTGTTGTTTAATTTTTGTGTTATTTATCTGTCTGAAATATATTACTTATCTATCTATCTGTATATTATTTATGAACTGACGGTTATATTTTGTTTAAGCTCGACACTAAAAAACTCTTGTTTTTAAATTCTAGAACAAATGTCACTAATCTTAGCGGAATATTTTGAATTAAAATATGTTATTTACTATTTTCTGAAATATTAATTCTTAGTGAAATATCTATTCTGTGTAACTAGCTATCATAGAGGTAGAGTAATGCCCCGGCAAGGCAGAGGGTCTCGGTTCGACTCCAGACCAATTCCGTCATTTTTAATTGATTTTTAGACTCTAGATTTTTGAAAAATCGGGAATTTTAGATATCTTAGCTATGTATGACCATCGGGCCAAACTGCAATAATTTCTGCGCGATTGTTGACGCACGGCGCATCATGTTTTCAGAGCCATCGCTGACTGATGTCGCAAAACAGGCCCGCCTGTCGTCAAAATCAAACAGAAAGACACAAGAGGAGGAAAATATTAATTTCGAAACCTAATTATATGGTCCGGGCAACGCCGACTATAGTAAAATATAACAATTCTATACATCAAAGTTACACAATACTTCAAACCGTGTTTTCTCAAAACCGCATTTTTAACCTAATTTTGTACCTAAAAGTGATAATTTGTGTTCAAACGTGCGCGATTTTGTTTTAAAGCGGAATTTTTAAATTTCCGTATGCACTTCCCGAGATAATCTTATATAGAATCAATTTCTTTTTTTGCTTTTATGGCTAAGTGAACAACTGCGGGCAAAATCTTTTACTTTGATGTCCACTAACGCTTCAATTTTTTATTTATTTTGTTTTTTATTATACAAAAATACGATAGAAATTAACAACGAAGGGCTTTCGTTTTACATGTTTTCAACCCCTATGTCTCACAGTCATAGATTCGTCTCTACATCAAAAGACAATCCAAGTTCAATCACAAACCCCTTTTCTTCCGCTGTCGCATAGCCCGCGTTGCCGATAAACGGTAGTGGGGGGAAATTTATCGATTAATATACCCCTGTCTAAACATCCCTGCCGGCGAACGGGGCCAACTTAGAGCTGCGAGGCATCAGCAGCCTCGGCAAGAGCAAACGCGTGGTCCACGCGCAACCACTCGATCTATAAAGATGTTTAGATGTTATTTATAACGCTGCGAGAGAAAATCTTTGATTTTCGTCCGATTTTTTCCCTGGTTAACGATTGGCTGGCAGATTTCACCTTGAGGGATGAGGGGTGAACGCGTGAAATGGTCTCACGAACGACCGGGGAGCGTGAGGGTGTCTTTGATGGCTCACAGCTCAGGGTTATCGCGAGTATATACGTTGACTATAAAATGAAGTTAGTGGGTATTACTAAGAGTATATATTCGAAGGTTGGTGGTAGATTTTGCGAATACAAAGTAGTTTAGTTTGGTTTTGTTTTGGAGTGTGGAGGGATATGATGGACTGCGTGGTTTATGTTTGTTGGGGTGCAAGTTATATTTTACTATGGCTGAACATAGATGCACATAAGTTGACGCTCTTAAAAACGGTTGCAATTTTGTATTTTAACGATAAATGTGACTTTTTTGTTATACATTATTTAGAACCAAGTATGAACTTTCATTCGACATTATGTTTATTAAAATTTACCCACAATTTTGTTTATTGCAGGGCCGAGAACATTCGCTGTTATAAAAAAGCAGTTTTATGCAGAACTTGAGTGTTTTATTTTAGTGTGTAGCTTTGTTAAGCTTTTGAAACTGGTTCAAATTATAGTATACATATTTGACATTACAACTACTGGAAAATCTGCGGATGCGGTTTTTGTGATTTTATTTCTAATACGTTATAAAGGAAAATCCAGAAATTGATGTACCGGCTTATATGTAATTTGGTGCAATTTCTTGATACCGTGATAGTAGAGGTAATTTAGAACATATTTAACCATATTTAGCTACATAAAAATGGTTACGGTTATCGAGATATTGACAACTTTATGTTCAATGCATCTTGTATGTTGTAAATGCCGTTATGTACGTATATTTTTCCGTTTTGGATCATGTATAGCAAACAACCCCGGTGACCTAGACTCTTAAAAATCATCCGAAAAAACCTTAAACTTTGTACTTGTATATGCATTTCTTGGAAATTGGTTGCTTGAAGCTAATCGGATTCATATTCAAGGCAAGAAAATACATCGAAAGCACCTACTCGCAAACACAGTTCACTGATTTAAATAGGATTCTTGTTGAGGAGAGACAATAGTGAGTTTGTCAATAGAAACTGGTTAGGCGTTTTCAATAAATGTGTTTATGCGGAATGCGAATGCGGGTTTAAAACAGGCGTATTAGGGTCATACCACTAAAAAACGACCGTTTCAGTTTGAAGTATGATCAAATTTCGAAAGTTTTCATCGAAACAAGTATAAATATTAGACAATTTTGAAATAATACAAAAAATAATAGATTTTATAGTGATAAATATGGTAAAATAGGTTCTTAATTGCCTCTACTATCACGTCTTAAAAGGAATGCATCGAACGGAAAACAGCATGAATAGCATATGTACCGTTTCAATACACAATATCGACTGGTGTAAACTTTCATTTTCTTCCTCTACCACTGGTCTTTAAAAATAAAACTTTTTTCAGGATTTTCTTACAACATAACAGACCCAAACATGTTATCTTATATAACTCAAAAACGGCATGTATTGTTCAATTTTAAATCCGTATATGCTGCGTATTTAAACTGGACATGCCATATATTATTTTATGAATTTGACACGGCAAAACATAATAGAAATAAAATCGTATATTAGTCGTATATTTTAAGAGTGATTTACAAATTAATACTGAGCAAATACTTTAAATCATTTCATAAGTCCAAATGAATCGTACTTGTTCATAGTACTATTGCTTAAAAATTTTATAATTCATTTTGATTGGCACTTCATCGTAAAAACTACTCTGTTTTAATAGCTATCCACACTTAAGGGTCGGTATATAAAAAAATAAACATGAAATATATGAGAAATGTATTTAAAAACTAAAACAATATAACCGTTTGTAATAGCATTACAAACTATGACAATCTACACTATCGGGCTGTACCTTTAATTTCATTGTTATCGATAAACATTATTTGTCAATGCCAGTGATACTAAAAGGTTTGTTTCAATCTTTATTATATAAATTTGAATAAATTTTTTACAGTTTTTATTATTTTGGTATAATAACTAATGTTTATTTAGAACTAGCGTAAAACTACTCGTATTCTTGATGCAAAGTTGATATTTCACCATGTAGATAATAATAGTTCACACAATAATTAGTACACGAGCGTGACTTACCTTTAATTCAATTAATATTAATGACTGGATATGTTTATAATAGTAGAAGAAAATTGTTTATGCAGTCAAAGTAAATCTAGATGGTCATTTAGTGCATTAACTGTGAAACATAATAAATCAAAATAAACATTCTTCACATTTCTATTGGTTTTCAATTTATATACTTTTATGGAGTATATGGACACGTAATATTATCATTTTCTCAAGAACAATATCTCAAGAACTGTTCGATTTTGTATAATGCATATGAGGCGATCTTTTAGATTTGTTCTAAAGCACTCAGAGAGCATAGTACCAAAGCTATTATAAAGTATTTAAAGCCTCTGAAATCAGCTTATAAATGATGTCTTCAAGGCACATCATCAACAAATCAAGATCTCATCCAAACTTATCACTAACTAAATTAAATACCACCTAAAGACAACCAAATAATAAAAAGTTTATCGTCTTAAATTGTGGTCCGAAGTAGCCGTCATATAAAAGAAAAACTTCGCCCCTAGGGAAAGTTATAGCGTACAGAAAAGGGGCGCGCTGTTCTTGATAGGTTTTCTTGTTCCAGGCGTTGGCAGACCTGCGTACTGATCCCACATTCAATAACCAAGTTTAAATTGGCTTTCTGCGGGCTTCGGCCTACTTTTATGTCCTTCTTCCTAAGGACCCTCTTACACTATTAAATTTAATAAAGAAATGGAACCCTGCAACTTGCAAGGGGCGATTCTTTCGTCATCGGGGACCAAGATTGATCACTGATTGAGTTTTAAGTTAAAAGAACTGAAAAAGAATTGTCGTATAAAGGGAATTGTGGGTTTCGAAAGTAATATGGCTTTGTCGGTTTTGTTTATTGATTTTACAACGAGGGTAGGAAGCTGAAGAAGACACAGGCGTTGGAAGAAGTTATGGAAGTTGCGAGAGTGCCGGGTAAAATAACAAAGTTAGCGAGATTGAGTTTGTAAGCCGCAAGGTGTAGGGTGGAGGCCCATACTCTTGCACTAGACGGTGGGTATTTTTTAAAGTTAACTGTGGGTAAACAAAATGAGATGTGACGTGGCAAAATATTTACCGAGTTTAATTTCAGCGTCTTGTAACTTAAAAATAAAGTGGCACCATAATATGCTTACCCTGTTTGCATATTATTATTATAACACAAATAACACACATAACACCACAAGAAAACACCACAAATTTTAAAAGCACTTACTTTGCTTCTCTGTTGATGGATAACTACTCTGTAGATGGATAACGCTCATGTATTAGTTATTGTATGATCTATTATTATCTATACGGTAAAATATCAATTTTTGCTTAAAAAAATGAGTAATTTTGCTAGTTCGAAATAGACATTGGTTATCATACCAAAATAAACCAAGTTTGTAAACATAAAATACAACACACCTTGCACGTGCAACCTAAAAAAAACTTTATTAACTCGCTAAAACGACATTCTTGCACACAGAGAAATGTTTAAGACATTCGTTGTCTTGCCGAAATTTACTCCGAACAAATCAATAAAGTTTTCAATTTAGATGAGCTTTTTGAATCAAAACTCACAAATTTCTCCTTTGAAGCGACAACATTTTGTTTCCAAGTAAAACTACATTGGATAAATTTAAAAGTTCTTATGAGTTCTTTTAAGAATATAGTGTGTTGCATTGAACAATTCAATATATTCCAATGAAAACAACTATTGCATTGAAACAAGATCATATATGTAAAATATGGTGTTCAAAACAAGCAAAATTAGTTGGTTGATGCAAGAGACGTTTTGTGTGAACCAAGTAACCAAATGCTTAGTTTAAAATATCGGGTGGTTTCATTGTGCGGAAAACTTAAGAGTTTGCGCGGTTTGTGGCACCAGACTGACACGACGTAGAACGGCGACAGTTTTTAGATACGCAGTATATGAGGACTACATTCTCCAGTCTCACTCACAACCCTCACAACGTTAACTCCATGCAAATATATTGGTTATAGTGGTAAGCAGTGTCGCTTTGATATACGCTTGATTGTATCTGCAGTTTTACATGTGATAATGGACAGCGTGGATGATTTTTCAATTTCATCAGATCATCTTAAAACGATATTTGACAGTAAGTATATGCGTATATCTACTTTTTATGCGAATGTTAATACACTATGTGCATTCTATGTTTGCAGACCATAAAATAACTGTGCAAAACATAACAAAACTTACAGAAGAAGAGATAAAAGAACTTATTCCGGCTATTGGAGATCGGATTGTTTTCCGGGAAGCGGTGAAGCTAAGAGGAGATTTAGAAACATCTAAGGTGAAAAACCGTATTATAATGGCCAGTTGCAGAAAGGCCCATCAAGTCTTGTTGACTGCTTAGCTCTTAACTGTACTAATTACTGTATCAGGATGACATTTTTTTGTATTTTAGATTGTATTTTAAATGTATTTTTTTTTCTTTTATAACAAGTTATTGGGTTTATATCAGAATGACACCTACTTGTTTGAAATGTATTTTTATTTTTATAATAAATTAATGTATTGGTATATATGAACATTTTTTACCCATTGTCTTTGCTACATGACTAAAAAAAATATATGTCTTACAAAATAATTGCTTAAAGAACTTTGATGTAATACCACATATTATGTTTTGATTAGATTTGTCAGCCAGAAGAATTATTCTTGCTAGTAAATATGATTAAGAAAGTAATGTGCTATTATAATCGTGTAGTTCTTTCTGCATTTGTTTTGATAGACTTATTTTTTATTTAACCTTTGCAGCAGCGGTAGATAGTTTTAACAAAACAACAAAAATATTCACTTCAAATCAATATATTATGTTGAATGTAAATTATATTTACTTGCTTTGAATTTTTAACGCACTTCGCACTTGCTTTGAGAACAAAATACTCTATTCAGAACACTAAAGGTGTTGAACCAAAATTACAGATGTTTCTCTGAAACGTTGGTTCTTCCAAAGAAAATAACCTATTACTTATTCCGATAGCTCTATTACTCTCTTTAAGACATCATACGGTTGCATTAAAACAATATTAGTTTGGTCCAAATGTTGAAATATTTGAAATAATACTACAAAGTTTCATTCAAAACAACATTATAGTCCTTTCGAGTTGATGACTATTTGGTGCAAGTCAATAGTTTACTCGTTGCAACTAAGTTTATCTCGAACGAAGCACTTAACACATTTGTACTGAGAAAATATTGTCTCGGTTGAAGTGGATAGTTATTTCGTGGATATGGAAATCAACCGTTGTTTTGATGCAAAGCAATTTTATTAGAATTGAGCATTCCTTTCTCTGTGTGTGGCTACAGGGTGTGTTATAATTTACATGCCGACAAGCAATTTCGTTTAATGAGCATGCGAGTCTTGCTTACAGCACCTATTTTCCCCCGACAACCACTAATTGGGTTACGGGCTGGAGCCCACTGTCTCACCCTTCGTCAGAATTAGGGCAAAGACTGCCTCTGACATCTAATTATCGGAATTGGAGGAAGCGGATTCAAATAACGCGCAAGCTAGTACAAATCCCTAACCCCCCACCACCATCCGATGATTAAAGCAGTCCCAAGGCTTTCCACTCAACCCCCTTCGCACACGGTATCGACGGGGACACCTCATTCTGTAACTCTGAAAGATTACAGGCAATAATTCTTAAGTTTCTCTGCCCAAAATCCATTAGCGCTACTGTTTGAATAAGTCTCTCTCACTTTCTCTCTCTCTCTCTCTCTCTCTCCTGTGTTTACTTAGTGGATATTGCGCCCTAAAACGCCCTCCCTGTATATTTTCCCTTGCGGAGTGTTACAAGATTGCAGAATATGAAGGAGCGTGTATGTCAATATTGGGGGTTAGTTCTTGTTTTTGGAATGAGGTTCGAGTGTGTGTGAGTTACAGGGTGGATTTTGTTAATGATAATGGTGAAAAAGCGTATGTACAGGGGTGGCAGACAAAATTATATGAAAAAAAAAATCAATTCCAAAATTCAGAAGAAAAAAAAGTATGCTCTTCCATATTCCTGGATGTGGCAAAAGCCTTCGACAAAGTTTGGCACGAAGGTCTACTCTATAAGCTGGATAGGCTACTACCCTTCGAGTATAGCAAACTATTAGGATCGTATCTTTCTGACAGATACTTCCGCATAAAGCAAGATAATGAGTACAAATTCTTTGCCTTCTATATACACATGATCTTCCGCAACCAGATGGTGTTACCGTTGCCGCGTTTGCTGATGACACTGCTATCATGGCAGTAGATACAAATGTTGAAGGATCAACACTAAAACTGCAGAATGCTGTCAACGATATTAGTGACTCGATGCAACGGTGGCTAATTACATTGAACGAAACCAAATCAGTTCACATTAACTTTGCCAACAAGCGAATACGATACGTTCCAGTTACAATAAATTTCACCACTGTACCCTACTCGAACACGACAAAATACCTCGGTATTACGCTAGACACCAAGCTCCGCTGGAAAGCAGATGTTAAAATGAAACGAGAAGAATTGGGCATAAGATACAAAAAATGTACTGGCCTATTGGTAGGAAGTCGTCTTTGTCGACATATAATAAACTCCTACTTTACAAGCAGATACTTAAACCTGTGTGGACCTATGGTATCCAACTGTGGGGCTGCACTAAGCCAAGCAATATCACCATCATTCAACGCTTCCAAAATAAGGTGCTAAGAGACATCGTCGGTGCACCGTGGTATATAAGAAACAGAAATCTTCACAGGGATCTTGAGATGGAATTAGTAACGAACGAAATTGGAAAGTTTGCAGAGAATCATCAGAACAGACTTCTCCAGAATGTCGAGGCAATCCAGCTTCTTGACAATTGTAACAGTGTACGAAGACTCAAAAGAACCAAACCTTTTGAGTTGGTGAAGTGATGTTAAAAGAGCAGAGCACGGTGTTATGTGAGTGAAAGCCGATAGGCGAACAAAGCAGAGCAACGTGCAGTGTGTGAAGTTTAAAGCGTCAGCATCCAAAGTAAATTTAAGTTACACCAATGGGGAACACTTAGTATAGAACACCTTTTATACGTAGCAATTTAGGTTAGATTAATATAGCTAGATAGTCATCAGACTAGGCGTTATACATAAGTACCTGTAGGGGTGCTGTTAATTAATAAAAAAACCTAATTTTGTGTATATCTAGAGGCTGGTAAATAATCAATAACTTCAAGAATCCCTGCACCCTTGCAAAAATCTATTCCTTCACGTTAATTGCTACAATAAACCTTCCAATATTTCATCCATTCACACCAAATCCACTACAATTACACCTACACGCACATCTAGAGAGCTCGCCATTTCTGAATAATTATGGACGATATTGTAAACGTTAACAATGGCAATACAGAGCGCGACCCTTAAAATCATATTAATCTAATCGTCTTTGTTTGATTTCAACTCCTCGAAATGCTCGAGTTCGTCCTTATTCGTCGCGTCTTTCAATTGTCGCGTTGCTCATTTGTCTCGAGCGGTAATCTCGATGGTTTTCCAAGGTTGGCCGGTCGAAGGGTGGGAAATCTTTGTAATTCCCAGACGAAACTCAATCCTACTATCGAAGGATGAAATCATTCGCACTCCAACTGAATACTAAACGGATAAAACGGCCCAGATGGCATCTCCTTGAAATCTTTTGCATGATTTGTCCCTAGATTTAGTAATGGTGTAAATCTCTTCAATGAATCAATAAGATGTACCTGTAGATATTTAATAACCTTCGGTAGTTCAATTGGTTAGAGCAGTGATTCCGAAGTTTTCTTTTTGCTCGTATTCGCATAATTCCACATTTTCCGTGTGTGTGTGTGTGTATGTTTTGATTTTCTGGCCCCACAAAATTTTGTTCGTGAACTATCACCTGGTGGTTATAAATGCCGCCACCTATTTGGTATATTGTGATAGTTCCTCCAAGCATCTGACATGTTCGCGATAATATAAATTTAAATATAATAAAACTTTCAAAACCTTCTTAGTTTGTCAAATATTCAGGTAATTTGGCTAGATTCTTTATATGAGCAGTTACGTACCACCTACTCAAGTAGTTTTGATGAGCTCATTTTTAATACAACTTTATACTAATCTAAGGCTTAATAAATCCGCGCATAACAAGTGGATGATATGTAGATGAGGGCAAAAATATATATTATCAAAACATCATATTTATTATCTTTATTTTAGGAAATATATTTCAAATTGTTTACATATTTTCAGAACTTTTTATGTGGCATGTGTAACAGAGCTATACCCATTATTATTTTTATTGTATTATGTTCTAAATTCTTTATTTATTTTATTCATATTTTTTACTATTTGAAAATTGTAAATGTTTTTTTCTACTAGATAACAAACTTTTAGTAACTTTTGGTTTTCCAAGATTTATGATATTTACGTCAAGTGTCAAATAAGGCTGGCATCTCAATCGCTATTGGTTCGAGTCAGTCGTAGTTGTGAATTTTACGCTAACTACCAACAGTTGAATAAAAAATTACTTTAAATTGTAAGATAACCGCATTTTTCGAAATTTATGTAAAATTAATGTCGCAAGGTAGAAAAAATAGTATATAACAAAACAACTCGTGCGCCAATTTTTGTCTTCTAAAACTTGTATTATAGTAGTAGTAATAATCTTTATTCCAACATCCAGCTTCGTACAGGTTTATTACACAATTAGCTTCATTTAATAAATTGCATTTGGTGTTCGAACGGGCTATTGACCTAGGTCTTTCTGCCCTACTCCATCTCTTATTTTGGCTGTCTTCTTCTATTAAATTATATACTAAAATAATATCCAAAATCTTAATTATTGTTAGTTTATGAGGACAACCATAACCGAGATATAATTACCTAATCACTAAGTAATTTGTTGTTCTATAACTATTGATTTATCTTAAATTTATGGTGGTTTTAGTGGCGACACCGAAATGCCAAAGTAATTCAATAAACCTTAACCTATAAATAACTTCGATTTCCCCGTGCTATCCGCTTAAGATTGCAGCGACCAGTTTTTACTGCCCTTTTTATTACCCATCGCATCATTTTCGAAGCTACTTAATTACGCCTTATTTCTTCCCTGTCCTAAACACGTCTATATAAATTAACTTTGATAGTACGGTTTATTAGGAAATTGAATACCCCACCCTAGGTATAGTAGTAGCAGCTTTGCTCCCTTGGATCTTGAGATTTTGCTGCCTATTAATTTACACCGACCTTGGTAGCTCAATTGGTTAGAGCTACCGACAGGAAATTGCGAAGGTCTTCGCCTGGATTAATTATAATTTCAATCATAATTCGTATAGGTAATTAATTTGAATGGTTTATGCAATAAATTACATATACAATTACATATACTGTGTTTTTTTTCTTCTGGTAAAGTACGACGAAGTATATTTGGTATATTTATAGAGATACAAAAATAAAGCTAGGATAAAAAGACATTATTACAGTGCCAAAGCAGTTTTAGGGAAAACCAAGTTTGATGCATTGGAATCAGAGAAATATCTTTTTTTGATACATTAGCAACAAAAAAATGAGTTTGGATAGCAACATTCAGGTCACCAGTGTCATATTACTCTCACTAATTTATCAAAAACCGCTATAAGATTTAAAATAATAAAACTAGAGTGTATGTTTTGAGACTAAATGTGTTGATTGTGCAAAAGAAACATAATACTTTCATCTAACAAACTGTTCTTTAGGAAAATTATTAATGCAATAAGTTTTGTATACTAGTCTAGATGCTACACGCTGTTTCTTAACTTGGCTAGAAGACATTTGCGTCTCGATCCACCATGTTATGTTCCCTTCCCATCTTATTTCCTTAACACTGCTTCTCGAGTGGACGGAAAACCGCTCATAATATTAAGAAGGGTGCCTCTGGAGCAATTCCATATTTGCCGCCGTGTAATAACGTTCTTACAGTCCTGAACACTTCATCCCCCTCAACGACCGCTAACACCCCGAAGGGGACAATCGGCATTTATATGCATCATGAGTCCCCGTTAGGGACCAAATGTCGAACGCCCTTAGGGCCCCACGCGACAGTAAAAATGAGGCACATTCGCAGGCCCTACTGATTAATGACAACGCAGTTGGCCACCCTTAATTGCATTGCTAAGCTAGATTACAACACTCGCGCAAAACGGGCTCTCGGCGCAATTCATTTACATAACACTTGCGAACGCCATAACTCGTAAACGGTGAACTTTTCGTTAAGGGTATTTTGGGTTAAATCGACTTAAAATCATGGAAATGTATCGAAAAAGTTGAAGAGAGGCGAAAATTTTGAGAATTTTTATCTCCCGGCGACTCCACCAAAATTGACTACTGCGATTATTTTGGTTTGTATTCGTTTTAGGGCGATGTTCTGTTGTTTTCGCAGTTTGTTATCGTAAAGACGATCGTTGTACATACAATTCAACTATTAAATGATTGTATTTGATTGGGTTTCCTCGCGCAAAATGGGCTCTCGGCGCAATTCATTTACGTAACACTTCCGAACGCTATAACTCGTAAACGGTGAACTTTTCATTAAGGGTATTTTAGGTTAAATCGACTTAAAATGATCGAAATGCATCGAAAAAGTTGAAGGGAGGTGAAAATTTTGAGACTTTCTTCCTCCCGGCGACTCCACCAAAATTGACTATTGCGCTTATTTTGGTTTATGCTAGTTTTAGGGCGATTTTCTCTTGTGTTCGTGGTTTGTTATCGTAAAGACGATCGTCGTACATATAATTCAACTATTAAATGATTGTATTTGATTGGGATTACTCGCGCAAAACGGGCTCTCGGCACAATTCATTTATATAACACTTGCGAACGCGATAACTCGTAAACGGTGAACTTTTCATTAAGGGTATTTTAGGATAAATCGACTTAAAATGATCGAAATGTATCGAAAAAGTTGAAGAGAGGTGAAAATTTTGAGAAGTTCTTCCTCCCGGCGACTCCACCAAAATTGACTATTGCGGTTATTTTGGTTTATGCTAGTTTTAGGGCGATTTTCTCTTGTTTTCGTGGTTTGTTATCATAAATACCATCGTTGTACATATAATTCAACTATTAAATGATTGTATTTGATTGGGTAATGTTTTGTTTTAGGTCAATTGTCCTGGGAGCAGTATTGGTGCTGACGGATTTCGATATCAGCATAGAATCGGTGAAGTACATGTGGTGCTTCATCATTGGGTACCTCGTAATTTTGGCACTGTCGATGGTCATTGAAATTTGCATCATAGTCGTCTCGTTGCGGGGTGGAATCCTAGATACTGCGCCAAGGGCGTCGATGCAGCACTTGCTGTACATCCGATTAGGTACGTCTATACATTAAGCGCCCGAATTAGCTATGGAAATTGCTTGTCGCATGAATAATGGTAATTGTTATTATAATCCAGGCAATAGGCAGTTTAGGTCGAAAGAAATCCATCGAAAATGCTACTGTATTTCGTTTGCAAGAATTCATAATTCATTTTTCGCAACATATTTTCTTTCCACCACACAATTGGCAGAAACTAACAGGTGTATAAAAATTTTACTGACTAAAAATTTGCTTTTTGGCTTCTTTTCCTAAGTGGAAAGTTTTAAAGATGAAGTTTTAAAGAAGAAATTGTGAATAACTAAAGTCTACGACAATTTTGGTAAAATTAATAGTTGCTGATCATTACATGACCAAATTGTATTTGATTGAGATCGGTCGTGTCTGCATCTTAGTAGAAAAGATTTGCCCAAGTTTCATTCTAATGTCATTGGGTATATAGTGTCAAACGTGAATAATGATTTATTATTATTATTATTATTATTATTATAATCTGTCAAATCCTGGCTAACAAGCTTTATTTTAATGCCGATACAACCGATCTCGATTAAATAGAATCTCATTTAGTATTAATTTTATAAATAGTATGATAAAGTCATGTGCCTGGCCAGAATTGTTAAAGAAAAATGTCTTTTCAGTGGCGATAATCGTTGACGCTGGATGGCTGACAGCTGGAATAGTATGGACGCTGTATTTCTACATCGATTGCCCAATGGAAAAAACAAAACAACTCGTTCTAGGTATATAGAAAGGGTTATTAATTTCCCTAATTTGCAAATTTAAAAAATCATATTTTAAACTTCATCAATGGTATCAAATCAAATTAATCAGTCGCTTTTGTAAATAAAAGAAAGAAACAACAAATAAGCTAAACTAATAATAATAGAAAACAAAAAAGAAAACTTAATACTCCTTCCACAACAGAAACCATTGTATTTTTAGGTTTGATTGTGTGCAACTGGTGCATATTGGTATCAATTCTGGTAACAGTTTGGTGCACGTACGACGCAGCTGGAAGATCATGGGTGAAAATGAAGAAATACCAAAGATCAATGCGGGAATCAGAGTCAAAATTCCAGTACAAAAGATCAGGCAGCACTAGGAATTGGCGACAACGGTACGCTATATATTTCTGGCTACAATTATTCTTCTCCAAGTACGTTAAGTATTCGTGTTTTTCATAATTATCGTTAAAATCGCTTTAGGAAGGTACTCAGAGCATATCAAGACAGCTGGCAGCAAAGGTGTAGATTCCTCTTCTGTTGCATGAGAAGATCTGACCGAAACAGAAATTCTTTCGCTGATATTGCTAGGCTTTTGTCTGATTTCTTCAGAGATCTCGATGTCGTACCCTCTGACGTCATAGCTGGTTTGGTGTTGTTAAGAAAGTTCCAAAAGATCGAACGAAGAGCTATAATTGAACAGGTTAGTAAAATAAAAACGAATGATTTAAAGATACAATTTACTTTAGTCAGATGTGTTATTATTTCAACAATTTTACTTTTCTATTATCTGAAAAATAATAAAAAAAGGAAAATAGGTCGCGCTTGTATAATAATAGCGGAAGGAAACTGTACTAAAGTGTTATGGGCCAATTCAAGTTTGCTCGATGCTGAGTTTTATCACACACAGTAGATATAATTGTTTTATTATGCATATTCTGCTGAAGGAATTGTCTTGTTGGAAATTACCTTACTCCAAGTGTGTGAGTTGATTTTATTTTTAAGGAAGCACCTCTGCGATATGATGAACCTTAATCTTAACATACTTTGTGCAAAACAAAACACCCTCGATGTACCGTATTGCTTCCGAAGTTTTCTTTTTGCCCGTATTCACATAATTCCACATTTTCCGTGTGTGTGTGTGTATGTTTTGAATTTCTGGCCCCACGAAATTTTGTTCGTGAACTATCACCTGGTGGTTATAAACGCCGCCACCTATTTGGTATATTGTGATAGTTCCTCCAAGCATCTGACATGTTCGCGGTAATATAAATTTAAATATAATAAAACTTTCTAAACCTTCTTAGTTTGTCAAATATTTAGGTAATTTGGCTAGATTCTTTATATTAGCAGTTACGTACCACCTACTCAAGTAGTTTTGATAAGCTCATTTTTAATACAACTTTATACGAATCTAAAGCTTAATAAATCCGCACATAACATGTGGATGATATTTAGATGAGGGCACAAATATATATTATCAAAACATCATATTTATTATCTTTATTTTAGGAAATATATTTCAAAATGTTTACATATTTTCAGAACTTTTTATGTGGCATGTGTAGCAGAGCTATACCCATTTTTATTTTAGTTGTATTATGTTCTAAATTCTTTATTTATTTTATTCATATTTGTTACTATTTGAAAATTGTAAATGTCTTTTTCTACTTTGCGTTCGTTATAAATTAATAACGACACCGCTTTCGGTGTCATTATGAAAACACTAGATCACAAACTTTTAGTAACTTTTGGTTTTCCAAGATTTATGATATTAACGTCAAGTTTCAAATAAGGCTGACATCTCAATCGCTATTGGTTCGCGTCAGTCGTAGTTGTGAATTTAACACTAACTACCAACTGTTGAATATAAAATTACTCTAAATTGTAAGATAACAACCGCATTTTTCGAAATTTATGTAAAGTTAATGTCGCAAGGTAGAGAAAATAGTATATAACAAAACACCTCGTGCGCCAATTTTTGTCTTCTACAACTTGTATTATAGTAGTAGTAATAATTTTTATTCCAACATCCAGCTTTGTACAGGTTTATTACACAATTAGTTCCATTTAAAAAATTTCATTTGGCAGTAATTTCTTCTGAAACCTTTCACCTTTTAATTTTCAGAGGAAGAACGACACCTACGAGTTCCTATCTGGAGTTGCAGTAACTCCCAGGACCCAATTCCTGGCACTGCAAGATGGCGGAGATTTGGATCTATTCCAGACTGTGATCCACTTCGCTTATTTTGCGGTAGGCGCCTACGGCTGGCCAATTTACGTTATGTCCGAGAGCATTGGCGTATGCAAAATCTGCCCAAACTTACGATGTTGCTGCTGCATTCCGTGCCAGAAAACCGACAGCACTGAGATAGTCGAAGACAATTGCTGCCTCTGTAATTATGCAGCCTTACGAAAACTGACAGAACATGGCAACATTGAGGTTATATACGCTACGTACCATGTCGATGTCGGCGAAACGCCGTTCTTCGTGGCTTTGGATTACGACAGGAAGAATGTTGTTGTCAGCATAAGAGGAACGTTGAGCATGAAGGTATATATATAAATATATATTATAAAATACGTCGGTACCATTAGATTTTTCCTAGTTGGAACGGTTCGGAAGTTATGACGTCCCAAGATATCAAAAATAATACAAAAACAGCCAATTTACTATGTTAGCAACTTTTAACGCAAGCTGTGTCTGAACTAATCGACCAATCTTCACGTTTCAAACGGTACCGGATGGGAAAGTGGTCGAGGAATTCATTTCTGAAAGCCGCGTTTCCCTAAGATGCACGGTTTGCGAGAAAACCGCGAGAAACCGCGGAAACTATAGTTTTCCACTTTCTGGCCAAACCGTACGAGTTACGGGAAAACCGACCTCACCGTTGAATTCAGCACATCCCAATGCATACGCATGACTGCATTAAAACGATCTATCTCTCAAAAAGTTATCAAATTATTTTCGATCTAAATTTAGCACATTCAGATAGAAAAAAAATGAACTTTCCAACCGTTCGCGATAGAAAGGTTAACCCCCCACCAAATGATAGCTCTCGATGAGTACGTCAAAAATATATATATACTTTTATAGGCCGAACATATACCATTTTGAAGTTATGTGGTCCATTTCCATTATTTTTGTGTTATTTGGAATTACGTAATTTCAGCACAACTCGGTAACCAGTAGAGATAGAGACTTTTTCTATGTGAATTTGGATCCAGCGCACCCATTTTAGTAGGACAGAATAGGTTTCATGTAGATCCGGGTCCTAGTTTTTGAGATATGTGTGCCATTTCGAAATTATAGTTTCAAATATGTGATTTCTTACAAAATTTTAGCCAGTCGGCGAAAACTCAACTGCCTTCAATCAAATTAAAATTGTAGTTCTTGATGCAATTTTTGACGCTGATTACGCCGGTATCATTAGATTTTTCCTACTTGGAACGGTTCGGAAGTTATGACGTTCCCAAGATGTCAAAAATAATGCAAAAACAGCCAATTTAGTATGTTAGAAACTTTAACGCAAGCTGTGTCTGATCTAATCGACCGATCTTCACATTTCAAACGCTACCGGATGGGAAATTGTCCGAGGAATCCATTTCTGAAAGCCGCGTTTCTCTAAGGTGCACGGTTTGCGAGAAAACCGCGAGAAACCGCGAAAACTATAGTTTTCCACTTTCTGACCAAACCGTACGAGTTACGGGAAAACCGACCTCACCGTTGAATTCAGCACATCCCAATGCATACGCATGACTGCATTAAAACGATCTATCTCTCAAAAAGTTATCAAATTATTTTCGATCTAAATTTAGCACATTCAGATAGAAAAAAAATGAACTTTCCAACCGTTCGCGATAGAAAGGTTAACGCCCCCACCAAACGATAGCTCTCGATGAGTACATCAAAAATATATATACTTTTATAGGCCTAACATATACCATTTTGAAGTTATGTGGTCCATTTCCATTATTTTTGTGTTATTTGGAATTACGTAATTTCAGCACAACTCGGTAACCAGTAGAGATAGAGACTTTTTCTATGTGAATTTGGATCCAGCGCACCCATTTTAGTAGGATAGAATAGGTTTCATGTAGATCCGGGTCCTAGTTTTTGAGATATGTGTGCCATTTCGAAATTATAGTTTCAAATATATGATTTCTTACAAAATTTTAGCCAGTCGGCGAAAACTCAACTGCCTTCAATCAAATTAAAATTGTAGTTCTTGATGCAATTTTTGACGCTGATTACGCCGGTATCATTAGATTTTTCCTACTTGGAACGGTTCGGAAGTTATGACGTTCCCAAGATGTCAAAAATAATGCAAAAACAGCCAATTTAGTATGTTAGAAACTTTTAACGCAAGCTGTGTCTGATCTAATCGACCGATATTCACATTTCAAACGCTACCGGATGGGAAATTGTCCGAGGAATCCATTTCTGAAAGCCGCGTTTCCCTAAGGTGCACGGTTTGCGAGAAACCCGCGAGAAACCGCGGAAACTATAGTTTTCCACTTTCTGGCCAAACCGTACGAGTTACGGGAAAACCGACCTCACCGTTGAATTCAGCACATACCAATGCATACGCATGACTGCATTAAAACGATCTATCTCTCAAAAAGTTATCAAATTATTTTCGATCTAAATTTAGCACATTCAGATAGAAAAAAAATGAACTTTCCAACCGTTCGCGATAGAAAGGTTAACCCCCCACCAAATGATAGCTCTCGATGAGTACATCAAAAATATATATACTTTTATAGGCCTAACATATGCCATTTTGAAGTTATGTGGTCCATTTACATTATTTTTGTGTTATTTGGAATTACGTAATTTCAGCACAACTCGGTAACCAGTAGAGATAGAGACTTTTTCTATGTGAATTTGGATCTAGCGCACCCATTTTAGTAGGATAGAATAGGTTTCATGTAGATCCGGGTCCTAGTTTTTGAGATATGTGTGCCATTTCGAAATTATAGTTTCAAATATGTGATTTCTTACAAAATTTTAGCCAGTCGGCGAAAACTCAACTGCCTTCAATCAAATTAAAATTGTAGGTCTTGATGCAATTTTTGACGCTGATTACGCCGGTATCATTAGATTTTTGCTACTTGGAACGGTTCGGAAGTTATGACGTTCCCAAGATGTAAAAAATAATGCAAAAACAGCCAATTTGGTATGTTAGAAACTTTTAACGCAAGCTGTGTCTGATCTAATCGACCGATATTCACATTTCAAACGCTACCGGATGGGAAATTGTCCGAGGAATCCATTTCTGAAAGCCGCGTTTCCCTAAGGTGCACGGTTTGCGAGAAAACCGCGAGAAACCGCAGAAACTATAGTTTTCCACTTTCTGGCCACACCGTACGAGTTACGGGAAAACCGACCTCACCGTTGAATTCAGCACATCCCAATGCATACGCATGACTGCATTAAAACGATCTATCTCTCAAAAAGTTATCAAATTATTTTCGATCTAAATTTAGCACATTCAGATGAAAAAAAATGAACTTTCCAACCGTTCGCGATAGAAAGGTTAACCCCCCACCAAATGATAGCTCTCGATGAGTACATCAAAAATATATATACTTTTATAGGCCTAACATATACCATTTTGAAGTTATGTGGTCCATTTCCATTATCTTTGTGTTATTTGGAATTACGTAATTTCAGCACAACTCGGTAACCAGTAGAGACAGAGACTTTTTCTTTGTGAATTTGGAACCAGCGCACCCATTTTAGTAGGATAGAATAGGTTTCATGTAGATCCGGGTCCTAGTTTTTGAGATATGCGTGCCATTTCGAAATTATAGTTTCAAATATGTGATTTCTTACAAAATTTTAGCCAGTCGGCGAAAACTCAACTGCCTTCAATCAAATTAAAACTGTAGTTCTTGATACAATTTTTGACGCTGATTACGCCGGTATCATTAGATTTTTCCTACTTGGAACGGTTCGGAAGTTATGACGTTCCCAAGATGTCAAAAATAATGCAAAAACAGCCAATTTAGTATGTTAGAAACTTTTAACGCAAGCTGTGTCTGATCTAATCGACCGATATTCACATTTCAAACGCTACCGGATGGGAAATTGTCCGAGGAATCCATTTCTGAAAGCCGCGTTTCCCTAAGGTGCACGGTTTGCGAGAAACCCGCGAGAAACCGCGGAAACTATAGTTTTCCACTTTCTGGCCAAACCGTACGAGTTACGGGAAAACCGACCTCACCGTTGAATTCAGCACATACCAATGCATACGCATGACTGCATTAAAACGATCTATCTCTCAAAAAGTTATCAAATTATTTTCGATCTAAATTTAGCACATTCAGTTAGAAAAAAAATGAACTTTCCAACCGTTCGCGATAGAAAGGTTAACGCCCCCACCAAACGATAGCTCTCGATGAGTACATCAAAAATATATATACTTTTATAGGCCTAACATATACCATTTTGAAGTTATGTGGTCCATTTCCATTATCT
This sequence comes from Melinopterus prodromus, assembly GCA_964023965.1. NCBI lineage: Eukaryota > Metazoa > Arthropoda > Insecta > Coleoptera > Scarabaeidae > Melinopterus > Melinopterus prodromus. Next base: position 3,467,946 of record OZ030395.1, on the reverse strand, counting down.
TTGTGTTATTTGGAATTACGTAATTTCAGCACAACTCGGTAACCAGTAGAGACAGAGACTTTTTCTTTGTGAATTTGGAACCAGCGCACCCATTTTAGTAGGATAGAATAGGTTTCATGTAGATCCGGGTCCTAGTTTTTGAGATATGCGTGCCATTTCGAAATTATAGTTTCAAATATGTGATTTCTTACAAAATTTTAGCCAGTCGGCGAAAACTCAACTGCCTTCAATCAAATTAAAACTGTAGTTCTTGATACAATTTTTGACGCTGATTACGCCGGTATCATTAGATTTTTCCTACTTGGAACGGTTCGGAAGTTATAACGTTCCCAAGATGTCAAAAATAATGCAAAAACAGCCAATTTAGTATGTTAGAAACTTTTAACGCAAGCTGTGTCTGATCTAATCGACCGATATTCACATTTCAAACGCTACCGGATGGGAAATTGTCCGAGGAATCCATTTCTGAAAGCCGCGTTTCCCTAAGGTGCACGGTTTGCGAGAAAACCGCGAGAAACCGCGGAAACTATAGTTTTCCACTTTCTGGCCAAACCGTACGAGTTACGGGAGAACCGACCTCACCGTTGAATTCAGCACATCCCAATGCATACGCATGACTGCATTAAAACGATCTATCTCTCAAAAAGTTATCAAATTATTTTCAACCTAAATTTAGCACATTCAGATAGAAAAAAATGAACTTTCCAACCGTTCGCGATAGAAAGGTTAACCCCCCACCAAATGATAGCTCTCGATGAGTACATCAAAAATATATATACTTTTATAGGCCTAACATATACCATTTTGAAGTTATGTGGTCCATTTCCATTATTTTTGTGTTATTTGGAATTACGTAATTTCAGCACAACTCGGTAACCAGTAGAGACAGAGACTTTTTCTATGTGAATTTGGAACCAGCGCACCCATTTTAGTAGGATAGAATAGGTTTCATGTAGATCCGGGTCCTAGTTTTTGAGATATGTGTGCCATTTCGAAATTATAGTTTCAAATATGTGATTTCTTACAAAATTTTAGCCAGTCGGCGAAAACTCAACTGCCTTCAATCAAATTAAAACTGTAGTTCTTGATACAATTTTTGACGCTGATTACGCCGGTATCATTAGATTTTTCCTACTTGGAACGGTTCGGAAGTTATGACGTTCCCAAGATGTCAAAAACAATGCAAAAACAGCCAATTTAGTATGTTAGAAACTTCTAACGCAAGCTATGTCTGATCTAATCGACCGATATTCACATTTCAAACGCTACCGGATGGGAAATTGTCCGAGGAATCCATTTCTGAAAGCCGCGTTTCCCTAAGGTGCACGGTTTGCGAGAAAACCGCGAGAAACCGCGGAAACTATAGTTTTCCACTTTCTGGCCAAACCGTACGAGTTACGGGAAAACCGACCTCACCGTTGAATTCAGCGCATCCCAATGCATACGCATGACTGTATTAAAACGATCTATCTCTCAAAAAGTTATCAAATTATTTTCGATCTAAATTTAGCACATTCAGATAGGAAAAAAATGAACTTTCCAACCGTTCGCGATAGAAAAGTTAACCCCCCACCAAACGATAGCTCTCGATGAGTACATCAAAAATATATATACTTTTATAGGCCTAACACATACCATTTTGAAGTTATGTGGTCCATTTCCATTATTTTTGTGTTATTTAGAATTACGTAATTTCAGCACAACTCGGTAACCAGTAGAGATAGAGACTTTTTCTATGTGAATTTGGAACCAGCGCACCCATTTTAGTAGGATAGAATAGGTTTCATGTAGATCCGGGTCCTAGTTTTTGAGATATGTGTGCCATTTCGAAATTATAGTTTCAAATATGTGATTTCTTACAAAATTTTAGCCAGTCGGCGAAAACTCAACTGCCTTCAATCAAATTAAAACTGTAGTTCTTGATACAATTTTTGACGCTGATTACGCCGGTATCATTAGATTTTTCCTACTTGGAACGGTTCGGAAGTTATGACGTTCCCAAGATGTCAAAAACAATGCAAAAACAGCCAATTTAGTATGTTAGAAACTTCTAACGCAAGCTGTGTCTGATCTAATAGACCGATATTCACATTTCAAACGCTACCGGATGGGAAATTGTCCGAGGAATCCATTTCTGAAAGCCGCGTTTCCCTAAGGTGCACGGTTTGCGAGAAAACCGCGAGAAACCGCGGAAACTATAGTTTTCCACTTTCTGGCCAAACCGTACGAGTTACGGGAAAACCGACCTCACCGTTGAATTCAGCACATCCCAATGCATACGCATGACTGCATTAAAACGATCTATCTCTCAAAAAGTTATCAAATTATTTTCGATCTAAATTTAGCACATTCAGATAGAAAAAAAATGAACTTTCCAACCGTTCGCGATAGAAAGGTTAACCCCCCACCAAATGATAGCTCTCGATGAGTACATCAAAAATATATATACTTTTATAGGCCTAACATATACCATTTTGAAGTTATGTGGTCCATTTCCATTATTTTTGTGTTATTTGGAATTACGTAATTTCAGCACAACTCGGTAACCAGTAGAGACAGAGACTTTTTCTATGTGAATTTGGAACCAGCGCACCCATTTTAGTAGGATAGAATAGGTTTCATGTAGATCCGGGTCCTAGTTTTTGAGATATGTGTGCCATTTCGAAATTATAGTTTCAAATATGTGATTTCTTACAAAATTTTAGCCAGTCGGCGAAAACTCAACTGCCTTCAATCAAATTAAAATTGTAGTTCTTGATGCAATTTTTGACGCTGATTACGCCGGTATCATTAGATTTTTCCTACTTGGAACGGTTCGGAAGTTATGACGTTCCCAAGATGTGAAAAATAATGCAAAAACAGCCAATTTAGTATGTTAGAAACTTCTAACGCAAGCTGTGTCTGATCTAATCGACCGATATTCACATTTCAAACGCTACCGGATGGGAAATTGTCCGAGGAATCCATTTCTGAAAGCCGCGTTTCCCTAAGGTGCACGGTTTGCGAGAAACCCGCGAGAAACCGCGGAAACTATAGTTTTCCACTTTCTGGCCAAACCGTACGAGTTACGGGAAAACCGACCTCACCGTTGAATTCAGCACATACCAATGCATACGCATGACTGCATTAAAACGATCTATCTCTCAAAAAGTTATCAAATTATTTTCGATCTAAATTTAGCACATTCAGATAGAAAAAAAATGAACTTTCCAACCGTTCGCGATAGAAAGGTTAACCCCCCACCAAATGATAGCTCTCGATGAGTACATCAAAAATATATATACTTTTATAGGCCTAACATATGCCATTTTGAAGTTATGTGGTCCATTTACATTATTTTTGTGTTATTTGGAATTACGTAATTTCAGCACAACTCGGTAACCAGTAGAGATAGAGACTTTTTCTATGTGAATTTGGATCTAGCGCACCCATTTTAGTAGGATAGAATAGGTTTCATGTAGATCCGGGTCCTAGTTTTTGAGATATGTGTGCCATTTCGAAATTATAGTTTCAAATATGTGATTTCTTACAAAATTTTAGCCAGTCGGCGAAAACTCAACTGCCTTCAATCAAATTAAAATTGTAGGTCTTGATGCAATTTTTGACGCTGATTACGCCGGTATCATTAGATTTTTGCTACTTGGAACGGTTCGGAAGTTATGACGTTCCCAAGATGTAAAAAATAATGCAAAAACAGCCAATTTGGTATGTTAGAAACTTTTAACGCAAGCTGTGTCTGATCTAATCGACCGATATTCACATTTCAAACGCTACCGGATGGGAAATTGTCCGAGGAATCCATTTCTGAAAGCCGCGTTTCCCTAAGGTGCACGGTTTGCGAGAAAACCGCGAGAAACCGCAGAAACTATAGTTTTCCACTTTCTGGCCACACCGTACGAGTTACGGGAAAACCGACCTCACCGTTGAATTCAGCACATCCCAATGCATACGCATGACTGCATTAAAACGATCTATCTCTAAAAAAGTTATCAAATTATTTTCGATCTAAATTTAGCACATTCAGATGAAAAAAAATGAACTTTCCAACCGTTCGCGATAGAAAGGTTAACCCCCCACCAAATGATAGCTCTCGATGAGTACATCAAAAATATATATACTTTTATAGGACTAACATATACCATTTTGAAGTTATGTGGTCCATTTCCATTATCTTTGTGTTATTTGGAATTACGTAATTTCAGCACAACTCGGTAACCAGTAGAGACAGAGACTTTTTCTTTGTGAATTTGGAACCAGCGCACCCATTTTAGTAGGATAGAATAGGTTTCATGTAGATCCGGGTCCTAGTTTTTGAGATATGCGTGCCATTTCGAAATTATAGTTTCAAATATGTGATTTCTTACAAAATTTTAGCCAGTCGGCGAAAACTCAACTGCCTTCAATCAAATTAAAACTGTAGTTCTTGATACAATTTTTGACGCTGATTACGCCGGTATCATTAGATTTTTCCTACTTGGAACGGTTCGGAAGTTATAACGTTCCCAAGATGTCAAAAATAATGCAAAAACAGCCAATTTAGTATGTTAGAAACTTTTAACGCAAGCTGTGTCTGATCTAATCGACCGATATTCACATTTCAAACGCTACCGGATGGGAAATTGTCCGAGGAATCCATTTCTGAAAGCCGCGTTTCCCTAAGGTGCACGGTTTGCGAGAAAACCGCGAGAAACCGCGGAAACTATAGTTTTCCACTTTCTGGCCAAACCGTACGAGTTACGGGAGAACCGACCTCACCGTTGAATTCAGCACATCCCAATGCATACGCATGACTGCATTAAAACGATCTATCTCTCAAAAAGTTATCAAATTATTTTCAACCTAAATTTAGCACATTCAGATAGAAAAAAATGAACTTTCCAACCGTTCGCGATAGAAAGGTTAACCCCCCACCAAATGATAGCTCTCGATGAGTACATCAAAAATATATATACTTTTATAGGCCTAACATATACCATTTTGAAGTTATGTGGTCCATTTCCATTATTTTTGTGTTATTTGGAATTACGTAATTTCAGCACAACTCGGTAACCAGTAGAGACAGAGACTTTTTCTATGTGAATTTGGAACCAGCGCACCCATTTTAGTAGGATAGAATAGGTTTCATGTAGATCCGGGTCCTAGTTTTTGAGATATGTGTGCCATTTCGAAATTATAGTTTCAAATATGTGATTTCTTACAAAATTTTAGCCAGTCGGCGAAAACTCAACTGCCTTCAATGAAATTAAAACTGTAGTTCTTGATACAATTTTTGACGCTGATTACGCCGGTATCATTAGATTTTTCCTACTTGGAACGGTTCGGAAGTTATGACGTTCCCAAGATGTCAAAAACAATGCAAAAACAGCCAATTTAGTATGTTAGAAACTTCTAACGCAAGCTATGTCTGATCTAATCGACCGATATTCACATTTCAAACGCTACCGGATGGGAAATTGTCCGAGGAATCCATTTCTGAAAGCCGCGTTTCCCTAAGGTGCACGGTTTGCGAGAAAACCGCGAGAAACCGCGGAAACTATAGTTTTCCACTTTCTGGCCAAACCGTACGAGTTACGGGAAAACCGACCTCACCGTTGAATTCAGCGCATCCCAATGCATACGCATGACTGTATTAAAACGATCTATCTCTCAAAAAGTTATCAAATTATTTTCGATCTAAATTTAGCACATTCAGATAGGAAAAAAATGAACTTTCCAACCGTTCGCGATAGAAAAGTTAACCCCCCACCAAACGATAGCTCTCGATGAGTACATCAAAAATATATATACTTTTATAGGCCTAACACATACCATTTTGAAGTTATGTGGTCCATTTCCATTATTTTTGTGTTATTTAGAATTACGTAATTTCAGCACAACTCGGTAACCAGTAGAGACAGAGACTTTTTCTATGTGAATTTGGATCCAGCGCACCCATTTTAGTAGGATAGAATAGGTTTCATGTAGATCCGGGTCCTAGTTTTTGAGATATGTGTGCCATTTCGAAATTATAGTTTCAAATATGTGATTTCTTACAAAATTTTAGCCAGTCGGCGAAAACTCAACTGCCTTCAATCAAATTAAAACTGTAGTTCTTGATACAATTTTTGACGCTGATTACGCCGGTATCATTAGATTTTTCCTACTTGGAACGGTTCGGAAGTTATGACGTTCCCAAGATGTCAAAAACAATGCAAAAACAGCCAATTTAGTATGTTAGAAACTTCTAACGCAAGCTGTGTCTGATCTAATAGACCGATATTCACATTTCAAACGCTACCGGATGGGAAATTGTCCGAGGAATCCATTTCTGAAAGCCGCGTTTCCCTAAGGTGCACGGTTTGCGAGAAAACCGCGAGAAACCGCGGAAACTATAGTTTTCCACTTTCTGGCCAAACCGTACGAGTTACGGGAAAACCGACCTCACCGTTGAATTCAGCGCATCCCAATGCATACGCATGACTGTATTAAAACGATCTATCTCTCAAAAAGTTATCAAATTATTTTCAACCTAAATTTAGCACATTCAGATAGAAAAAAATGAACTTTCCAACCGTTCGCGATAGAAAGGTTAACCCCCCACCAAATGATAGCTCTCGATGAGTACATCAAAAATATATATACTTTTATAGGCCTAACATATACCATTTTGAAGTTATGTGGTCCATTTCCATTATTTTTGTGTTATTTGGAATTACGTAATTTCAGCACAACTCGGTAACCAGTAGAGACAGAGACTTTTTCTATGTGAATTTGGAACCAGCGCACCCATTTTAGTAGGATAGAATAGGTTTCATGTAGATCCGGGTCCTAGTTTTTGAGATATGTGTGCCATTTCGAAATTATAGTTTCAAATATGTGATTTCTTACAAAATTTTAGCCAGTCGGCGAAAACTCAACTGCCTTCAATGAAATTAAAACTGTAGTTCTTGATACAATTTTTGACGCTGATTACGCCGGTATCATTAGATTTTTCCTACTTGGAACGGTTCGGAAGTTATGACGTTCCCAAGATGTCAAAAACAATGCAAAAACAGCCAATTTAGTATGTTAGAAACTTCTAACGCAAGCTATGTCTGATCTAATCGACCGATATTCACATTTCAAACGCTACCGGATGGGAAATTGTCCGAGGAATCCATTTCTGAAAGCCGCGTTTCCCTAAGGTGCACGGTTTGCGAGAAAACCGCGAGAAACCGCGGAAACTATAGTTTTCCACTTTCTGGCCAAACCGTACGAGTTACGGGAAAACCGACCTCACCGTTGAATTCAGCGCATCCCAATGCATACGCATGACTGTATTAAAACGATCTATCTCTCAAAAAGTTATCAAATTATTTTCGATCTAAATTTAGCACATTCAGATAGGAAAAAAATGAACTTTCCAACCGTTCGCGATAGAAAAGTTAACCCCCCACCAAACGATAGCTCTCGATGAGTACATCAAAAATATATATACTTTTATAGGCCTAACACATACCATTTTGAAGTTATGTGGTCCATTTCCATTATTTTTGTGTTATTTAGAATTACGTAATTTCAGCACAACTCGGTAACCAGTAGAGATAGAGACTTTTTCTATGTGAATTTGGAACCAGCGCACCCATTTTAGTAGGATAGAATAGGTTTCATGTAGATCCGGGTCCTAGTTTTTGAGATATGTGTGCCATTTCGAAATTATAGTTTCAAATATGTGATTTCTTACAAAATTTTAGCCAGTCGGCGAAAACTCAACTGCCTTCAATGAAATTAAAACTGTAGTTCTTGATACAATTTTTGACGCTGATTACGCCGGTATCATTAGATTTTTCCTACTTGGAACGGTTCGGAAGTTATGACGTTCCCAAGATGTCAAAAACAATGCAAAAACAGCCAATTTAGTATGTTAGAAACTTCTAACGCAAGCTATGTCTGATCTAATCGACTGATATTCACATTTCAAACGCTACCGGATGGGAAATTGTCCGAGGAATCCATTTCTGAAAGCCGCGTTTCCCTAAGGTGCACGGTTTGCGAGAAAACCGCGAGAAACCGCGGAAACTATAGTTTTCCACTTTCTGGCCAAACCGTACGAGTTACGGGAAAACCGACCTCACCGTTGAATTCAGCGCATCCCAATGCATACGCATGACTGTATTAAAACGATCTATCTCTCAAAAAGTTATCAAATTATTTTCGATCTAAATTTAGCACATTCAGATAGGAAAAAAATGAACTTTCCAACCGTTCGCGATAGAAAAGTTAACCCCCCACCAAACGATAGCTCTCGATGAGTACATCAAAAATATATATACTTTTATAGGCCTAACACATACCATTTTGAAGTTATGTGGTCCATTTCCATTATTTTTGTGTTATTTAGAATTACGTAATTTCAGCACAACTCGGTAACCAGTAGAGACAGAGACTTTTTCTATGTGAATTTGGATCCAGCGCACCCATTTTAGTAGGATAGAATAGGTTTCATGTAGATCCGGGTCCTAGTTTTTGAGATATGTGTGCCATTTCGAAATTATAGTTTCAAATATGTGATTTCTTACAAAATTTTAGCCAGTCGGCGAAAACTCAACTGCCTTCAATCAAATTAAAACTGTAGTTCTTGATACAATTTTTGACGCTGATTACGCCGGTATCATTAGATTTTTCCTACTTGGAACGGTTCGGAAGTTATGACGTTCCCAAGATGTCAAAAACAATGCAAAAACAGCCAATTTAGTATGTTAGAAACTTCTAACGCAAGCTGTGTCTGATCTAATAGACCGATATTCACATTTCAAACGCTACCGGATGGGAAATTGTCCGAGGAATCCATTTCTGAAAGCCGCGTTTCCCTAAGGTGCACGGTTTGCGAGAAAACCGCGAGAAACCGCGGAAACTATAGTTTTCCACTTTCTGGCCAAACCGTACGAGTTACGGGAAAACCGACCTCACCGTTGAATTCAGCGCATCCCAATGCATACGCATGACTGTATTAAAACGATCTATCTCTCAAAAAGTTATCAAATTATTTTCAACCTAAATTTAGCACATTCAGATAGAAAAAAATGAACTTTCCAACCGTTCGCGATAGAAAGGTTAACCCCCCACCAAATGATAGCTCTCGATGAGTACATCAAAAATATATATACTTTTATAGGCCTAACATATACCATTTTGAAGTTATGTGGTCCATTTCCATTATTTTTGTGTTATTTGGAATTACGTAATTTCAGCACAACTCGGTAACCAGTAGAGACAGAGACTTTTTCTATGTGAATTTGGAACCAGCGCACCCATTTTAGTAGGATAGAATAGGTTTCATGTAGATCCGGGTCCTAGTTTTTGAGATATGTGTGCCATTTCGAAATTATAGTTTCAAATATGTGATTTCTTACAAAATTTTAGCCAGTCGGCGAAAACTCAACTGCCTTCAATGAAATTAAAACTGTAGTTCTTGATACAATTTTTGACGCTGATTACGCCGGTATCATTAGATTTTTCCTACTTGGAACGGTTCGGAAGTTATGACGTTCCCAAGATGTCAAAAACAATGCAAAAACAGCCAATTTAGTATGTTAGAAACTTCTAACGCAAGCTATGTCTGATCTAATCGACCGATATTCACATTTCAAACGCTACCGGATGGGAAATTGTCCGAGGAATCCATTTCTGAAAGCCGCGTTTCCCTAAGGTGCACGGTTTGCGAGAAAACCGCGAGAAACCGCGGAAACTATAGTTTTCCACTTTCTGGCCAAACCGTACGAGTTACGGGAAAACCGACCTCACCGTTGAATTCAGCGCATCCCAATGCATACGCATGACTGTATTAAAACGATCTATCTCTCAAAAAGTTATCAAATTATTTTCGATCTAAATTTAGCACATTCAGATAGGAAAAAAATGAACTTTCCAACCGTTCGCGATAGAAAAGTTAACCCCCCACCAAACGATAGCTCTCGATGAGTACATCAAAAATATATATACTTTTATAGGCCTAACACATACCATTTTGAAGTTATGTGGTCCATTTCCATTATTTTTGTGTTATTTAGAATTACGTAATTTCAGCACAACTCGGTAACCAGTAGAGACAGAGACTTTTTCTATGTGAATTTGGATCCAGCGCACCCATTTTAGTAGGATAGAATAGGTTTCATGTAGATCCGGGTCCTAGTTTTTGAGATATGTGTGCCATTTCGAAATTATAGTTTCAAATATGTGATTTCTTACAAAATTTTAGCCAGTCGGCGAAAACTCAACTGCCTTCAATCAAATTAAAACTGTAGTTCTTGATACAATTTTTGACGCTGATTACGCCGGTATCATTAGATTTTTCCTACTTGGAACGGTTCGGAAGTTATGACGTTCCCAAGATGTCAAAAACAATGCAAAAACAGCCAATTTAGTATGTTAGAAACTTCTAACGCAAGCTGTGTCTGATCTAATAGACCGATATTCACATTTCAAACGCTACCGGATGGGAAATTGTCCGAGGAATCCATTTCTGAAAGCCGCGTTTCCCTAAGGTGCACGGTTTGCGAGAAAACCGCGAGAAACCGCGGAAACTATAGTTTTCCACTTTCTGGCCAAACCGTACGAGTTACGGGAAAACCGACCTCACCGTTGAATTCAGCACATCCCAATGCATACGCATGACTGCATTAAAACGATCTATCTCTCAAAAAGTTATCAAATTATTTTCGATCTAAATTTAGCACATTCAGATAGAAAAAAAATGAACTTTCCAACCGTTCGCGATAGAAAGGTTAACCCCCCACCAAATGATAGCTCTCGATGAGTACATCAAAAATATATATACTTTTATAGGCCTAACATATACCATTTTGAAGTTATGTGGTCCATTTCCATTATTTTTGTGTTATTTGGAATTACGTAATTTCAGCACAACTCGGTAACCAGTAGAGACAGAGACTTTTTCTATGTGAATTTGGAACCAGCGCACCCATTTTAGTAGGATAGAATAGGTTTCATGTAGATCCGGGTCCTAGTTTTTGAGATATGTGTGCCATTTCGAAATTATAGTTTCAAATATGTGATTTCTTACAAAATTTTAGCCAGTCGGCGAAAACTCAACTGCCTTCAATCAAATTAAAATTGTAGTTCTTGATACAATTTTTGACGCTGATTACGCCGGTATCATTAGATTTTTCCTACTTGGAACGGTTCGGAAGTTATGACGTTCCCAAGATGTGAAAAATAATGCAAAAACAGCCAATTTAGTATGTTAGAAACTTCTAACGCAAGCTGTGTCTGATCTAATCGACCGATATTCACATTTCAAACGCTACCGGATGGGAAATTGTCCGAGGAATCCATTTCTGAAAGCCGCGTTTCCCTAAGGTGCACGGTTTGCGAGAAAACCGCGAGAAACCGCGGAAATTATAGTTTTCCACTTTCTGGCCAAACCGTACGAGTTACGGGAGAACCGACCTCACCGTTGAATTCAGCACATCCCAATGCATACGCATGACTGCATTAAAACGATCTATCTCTCAAAAAGTTATCAAATTATTTTCAACCTAAATTTAGCACATTCAGATAGAAAAAAATGAACTTTCCAACCGTTCGCGATAGAAAGGTTAACCCCCCACCAAATGATAGCTCTCGATGAGTACATCAAAAATATATATACTTTTATAGGCCTAACATATACCATTTTGAAGTTATGTGGTCCATTTCCATTATTTTTGTGTTATTTGGAATTACGTAATTTCAGCACAACTCGGTAACCAGTAGAGACAGAGACTTTTTCTATGTGAATTTGGAACCAGCGCACCCATTTTAGTAGGATAGAATAGGTTTCATGTAGATCCGGGTCCTAGTTTTTGAGATATGTGTGCCATTTCGAAATTATAGTTTCAAATATGTGATTTCTTACAAAATTTTAGCCAGTCGGCGAAAACTCAACTGCCTTCAATCAAATTAAAACTGTAGTTCTTGATACAATTTTTGACGCTGATTACGCCGGTATCATTAGATTTTTCCTACTTGGAACGGTTCGGAAGTTATGACGTTCCCAAGATGTCAAAAACAATGCAAAAACAGCCAATTTAGTATGTTAGAAACTTCTAACGCAAGCTGTGTCTGATCTAATAGACCGATATTCACATTTCAAACGCTACCGGATGGGAAATTGTCCGAGGAATCCATTTCTGAAAGCCGCGTTTCCCTAAGGTGCACGGTTTGCGAGAAAACCGCGAGAAACCGCGGAAACTATAGTTTTCCACTTTCTGGCCAAACCGTACGAGTTACGGGAAAACCGACCTCACCGTTGAATTCAGCACATCCCAATGCATACGCATGACTGCATTAAAACGATCTATCTCTCAAAAAGTTATCAAATTATTTTCGATCTAAATTTAGCACATTCAGATAGAAAAAAAATGAACTTTCCAACCGTTCGCGATAGAAAGGTTAACCCCCCACCAAATGATAGCTCTCGATGAGTACATCAAAAATATATATACTTTTATAGGCCTAACATATACCATTTTGAAGTTATGTGGTCCATTTCCATTATTTTTGTGTTATTTGGAATTACGTAATTTCAGCACAACTCGGTAACCAGTAGAGACAGAGACTTTTTCTATGTGAATTTGGAACCAGCGCACCCATTTTAGTAGGATAGAATAGGTTTCATGTAGATCCGGGTCCTAGTTTTTGAGATATGTGTGCCATTTCGAAATTATAGTTTCAAATATGTGATTTCTTACAAAATTTTAGCCAGTCGGCGAAAACTCAACTGCCTTCAATCAAATTAAAATTGTAGTTCTTGATACAATTTTTGACGCTGATTACGCCGGTATCATTAGATTTTTCCTACTTGGAACGGTTCGGAAGTTATGACGTTCCCAAGATGTGAAAAATAATGCAAAAACAGCCAATTTAGTATGTTAGAAACTTCTAACGCAAGCTGTGTCTGATCTAATCGACCGATATTCACATTTCAAACGCTACCGGATGGGAAATTGTCCGAGGAATCCATTTCTGAAAGCCGCGTTTCCCTAAGGTGCACGGTTTGCGAGAAAACCGCGAGAAACCGCGGAAATTATAGTTTTCCACTTTCTGGCCAAACCGTACGAGTTACGGGAGAACCGACCTCACCGTTGAATTCAGCACATCCCAATGCATACGCATGACTGCATTAAAACGATCTATCTCTCAAAAAGTTATCAAATTATTTTCAACCTAAATTTAGCACATTCAGATAGAAAAAAATGAACTTTCCAACCGTTCGCGATAGAAAGGTTAACCCCCCACCAAATGATAGCTCTCGATGAGTACATCAAAAATATATATACTTTTATAGGCCTAACATATACCATTTTGAAGTTATGTGGTCCATTTCCATTATTTTTGTGTTATTTGGAATTACGTAATTTCAGCACAACTCGGTAACCAGTAGAGACAGAGACTTTTTCTATGTGAATTTGGAACCAGCGCACCCATTTTAGTAGGATAGAATAGGTTTCATGTAGATCCGGGTCCTAGTTTTTGAGATATGTGTGCCATTTCGAAATTATAGTTTCAAATATGTGATTTCTTACAAAATTTTAGCCAGTCGGCGAAAACTCAACTGCCTTCAATCAAATTAAAACTGTAGTTCTTGATACAATTTTTGACGCTGATTACGCCGGTATCATTAGATTTTTCCTACTTGGAACGGTTCGGAAGTTATGACGTTCCCAAGATGTCAAAAACAATGCAAAAACAGCCAATTTAGTATGTTAGAAACTTCTAACGCAAGCTATGTCTGATCTAATCGACCGATATTCACATTTCAAACGCTACCGGATGGGAAATTGTCCGAGGAATCCATTTCTGAAAGCCGCGTTTCCCTAAGGTGCACGGTTTGCGAGAAAACCGCGAGAAACCGCGGAAACTATAGTTTTCCACTTTCTGGCCAAACCGTACGAGTTACGGGAAAACCGACCTCACCGTTGAATTCAGCGCATCCCAATGCATACGCATGACTGCATTAAAACGATCTATCTCTCAAAAAGTTATCAAATTATTTTCAACCTAAATTTAGCACATTCAGATAGAAAAAAATGAACTTTCCAACCGTTCGCGATAGAAAGGTTAACCCCCCACCAAATGATAGCTCTCGATGAGTACATCAAAAATATATATATACTTTTATAGGCCTAACATATACCATTTTGAAGTTATGTGGTCCATTTCCATTATTTTTGTGTTATTTGGAATAACGTAATTTCTGCACAACTCGGTAACCAGTAGAGACAGACACTTTTTCTATGTGAATTTGGAACCAGCGCACCCATTTTAGTAGGATAGAATAGGTTTCATGTAGATCCGGGTCCTAGTTTTTGAGATATGTGTGCCATTTCGAAATTATAGTTTCAAATATGTGATTTCTTACAAAATTTTAGCCAGTCGGCGAAAACTCAACTGCCTTTAATCAAATTAAAATTGCGGTTCTTGATACAATTTTTGACGCTGATTACGCCAGTATCATTAGATTTTTCCTACTTGGAACGGTTCAGAAGTTATGACGTTCCCAAGATGTAAAAAATAATGCAAAAACAGCCAATTTAGTATGTTAGAAACTTTTAACGCAAGCTGTGTCTAATCTAATCGACCGATCTTCACATTTCAAACGCTACCGGATGGGAAATTGTCCGAGGAATCCATTTCTGAAAGCCGCGTTTCCCTAAGGTGCACGGTTTGCGAGAAAACCGCGAGAAACCGCGGAAACTATAGTTTTCCCCTTTCTGGCCAAACCGTACGAGTTACGGGAAAACCGACCACACCGTTGAATTCAGCACATCCCAATGCATACGCATGACTGCATTAAAACGATCTATCTCTCAAAAAGTTATCAAATTATTTTCGATCTAAATTTAGCACATTCAGATAGAAAAAAAATGAACTTTCCAACCGTTCGCGATAGAAAGGTTAACCCCACACCAAATGATAGCTCTCGATGAGTACATCAAAAATATATATACTTTTATAGGCCTAACATATACCATTTTGAAGTTATGTGGTCCATTTCCATTATTTTTGTGTTATTTGGAATTACGGAATTTCAGCACAACTCGGTAACCAGTAGTGATAGAGACTTTTTCTATGTGAATTTGGATCCAGCGCACCCATTTTAGTAGGATAGAATAGGTTTCATGTAGATCCGGGTCCTAGTTTTTGAGATATGTGTGCCATTTCGAAATTATAGTTTCAAATATGTGATTTCTTACAAAATTTTAGCCAGTCGGCGAAAACTCAACTTCCTTCAATCAAATTAAAATTGTAGTTCTTGATGCAATTTTTGACGCTGATTACGCCGGTATCATTAGATTTTTCCTACTTGGAACGGTTCGGAAGTTATGACGTTCCCAAGATGTAAAAAATAATGCAAAAACAGCCAATTTAGTATGTTAGAAACTTTTAACGCAAGCTGTGTCTAATCTAATCGACCAATCTTCGCGTTTCAAACGGTACCGGATGGGAAATTGGCCGAGGAATCCATTTCTGAAAGCCGCGTTACTCTAAGGTGCACGGTTCGCGAGAAAACCGCGAGAAACCGCGAGAAACCGCGGAAACTATAATATCCAAACAAGTGTTACCCCAATGCTTACGAGCACTGTATTTTAGTCTTTTGTTTCTAGAATACATGTAGGAGACATCTTCAAAATAATTTATTAATTGCATTCTAGGACATTTTAACAGATCTAAACGCTGAAAGTGAAACTTTGCCGTTAAACCCACCACAAGAAGAATGGACAGGCCACAAAGGGATGGTTCAAGCTGCGCAGTATATATTAGACAAATTGAGAGCGGAGAATCTACTGGAAAGAGCTTTTAATCACGCCCCTGATAAGGGAAGTCGAGACTTCAAGCTGATTATAGTTGGCCACTCCCTAGGCGCTGGTACAGCCTGTATATTAGGCATACTTTTAAGGCAAGAGTACGAAGACCTGCTGTGTTACTGCTATTCACCACCTGGAGGCTTACTCAGGTATTATTTTATGTAGTAATGGTGAAAATTATATCGAACAAACCTCGTAATGGTCAACAAAAACATATTGACCATCCCATGTATATTAAAAATCTTGAGGGGCACCTTCCATGGTCGACCCCCAGCAAACGTAAAGAGAGGCGAAAGATGCCATGCCACGTTTGACAGAAAAAGACGCTGCGTCTTTTTCTGTCAAACGTGGCATGGCATCTTCCGTCTCTCTTTGGTTTTGTTGGGGGTCGAGCCTGGAAATGATGGATTATTCTTCCCCAAACTAAAAACCATCATTTTCAGCATGCCAGCTGTCGAGTACACCAAATCGTTCACTATATCAGTAGTCGTTGGTAAGGATGTTGTCCCCAGAATCGGTTTACATCAAATGGAAGCCTTAAGGGCTGATTTGATCAACGCTATCAAACGAAGTGTAGATCCCAAGGTATGTTCGTTAAACTTCCAGGTATTTCTTTGTTTTAATCTTCGTCATTTCAGTGGAAAACGATAGCTTGTAGCATCGTCTGCTGCGGGTGCTGCAGTCTGGAGCCAACATCAGCTGTGGAACTCTCAACTGGAGAGTGCAACGTCCAGGAGTATATGAAATCTAGAGACCATGCTAGAGACGTGGGGGTCCATCCATCCGACAGCACGATAGCTCTGACGTCACATCAACCCCTATACCCACCGGGGAGGATAATTCACATAGTTCGACATCACCCAACGAGAGGAGAGTAAGTATTATGGCGTTTATAGTATAATTAACCAGCTCCCAGTTGATTTCATTTATTAAAAATGTATTAATAATAATTTGGTCGAAATCATATTGAACGTCCCTCGTAGTATGCATTTTCTCGGCGGAAATCTTATCGAGCGCACCTCGTATATTGATTTTTGCGAATCAGCTGGGAACTGCGCGATTTTGATTTCGTTCTCGATTTTTTACAACTTTGCGTGTTTTTTTCATGAAAATCTTACAGACAAAAGTATGAAAAGCGATGGAGGTAATGAGTTTGTAGTGTGTTGTTGTGACAATACCCCCCCCCCCCCTCGATGACACAGAAAATGCATGACCCATATGATATACAGAATGATTCAATAAGTCCCGCAGTAAAAATTTAACATAAACTCTAATGTATTTTTCTACAAAACGAATCATATTTGATCTGATAATAATGGATAATGATATAATGGACAAAAATTGGCGTTAATTTTTCTTAAAGCATTAGCATAATTGCTTTGGATTTATTGTTACTAATTCTGTTTTTTGTAGATTAATGTCAAATAAGAGATTGTTTATCAAAAAAATAAACCAACCTGTATTCCTTAAATTGCAAAAACAATCAAGAAAATCCTGCAATTTTATTGAAACATTCTTTATTAATAGGCAAATGAGGTACAGGAAAAATACAAATCTTGACATTACAAAACACCACATTTTTTCAAGTGGTTATGAATCTGGAAAGTAAAGTTCTTTTCATCAAAAACCTTTTTGGCTCTTGATTTTATATAAAAAATAATAATAATGCCACTGGTGTAAAAACTACATTAGTGAGTTTTGGTTTCCAGATTTATAATCTAGGGAAAAACAAAAAACCTACCAAAATTATCTGTCATTCCATTTCGGACAAAAACAAGTTGTCCAGTTTCGTTATTCCTTTTCAAATATACTGTACCTCATATAAATAAGCATGTTAACTCTCCCCCCCCCCCCTTTGTACAAAAAAGAACAATACCGAGATAACCCTAAATAATTTTTATACTTTTGTTTCTTGTGCCCTTAGCAAACTTCCCAATGGTTAATATATTATTCAAAACCGTCATTTCTCTTATTTAGGCAAAGTTTAACGAAGAAGGAACCAGTTTACCAGGCACTCTGGGCACAGAACACCGATTTCGACGAAGTCCTGATTTCGCCTGTCATGATCCAAGACCACATGCCTGACAAAGTACTGGAGGCCCTTAACAAGGTAGAGAACAGATATGGCTCTAAAGAGTGTTTACTTAGTGTAGTATGCAATGGAACTTAGCTATTTTTTTATTAGATAGATCGACAATTGCATTAATTGTATTAAATTATATCGGACAGCCCTCGTAGTATGGGCTATAACTTATTGGCCAGACCTCGTATACGCGCTTTTTAAATTGAGTACGATATTTATTAATGCAGTTGTTAAGGTTTGTAATTATAACCTACAATTATCCTATAGATGTATATGTATGTACTAAGTACTCAGTAGTATTATGACGTTGTAGAATACATAAGTCCACAATATAGCATGTAGTGTTTCGTTTTTTTCTTTTTTCGTTTCGAATTATTTTAGTTTATTTTTTGTATTGATTTATTATTTATTGTAACCATATTAAATCTTAAACCCTTTTCCGTATGTGTGTGTTTTATTTATTCCTTATTTCTCTTATTTTCAACTCTTAAAACCACCGAAAAATAAACCGACATCCGCATATACCAGACCAAACAAAAAAAACACAAAACACTGGTCCAAAGTTACGACCCTGGGGTTTACATAAATAACATCTGAATAAAGCACAATAACAATAAATGCACAGATTTTTACCAGCACAGCACATGCCTGCGTACTATTTTCATTTTTGAATCCTTTTTGGCGTTTAGTTTGCTTTTGTGTCACGGCTCTGTGTTTTCTAGAGAGTGTTTAGTTGACTTGGTTTTTATTTCGATTTGTTTTTGTTTGGGGCCACATGGATATGTAAAAAACAGGTCGAGAAATCGATGGGCAGGGATCACCACACACCTGCTTCGCCATGTGAGGTCAAACCGCCACCCAGAGATACAAGGTAGATGATTACATAACCCCAAAAAATTTGACAGGTTTCGTTTGGTCGTTTTATTTGACAGTTTTGCGATGGAAATTCGTAGAGATCGTTTTCCTTTTGTGTTCTAGATGATGGTACGTTGCATTTTTTTAGATATTTTAGTCATTACGAGAGTAGGTTAGTTTTCAAACGCATAACATAACCTCATTTTGTAATCTCGCCGTTTCGTATGACGTTTTGCATTGATTGCTACCGAATGTCAAATAAAGTTGTTTGTTTTCACAGTTTATTATATTTTACAGCATATTCATCCTGGCTTTTGCGAAGAAAAAGTGCAAATGTGGTAAACGAAGAACTAGAAAAACGGTCAAGTTCTACAAGTCGATAATTTGGGAATTCAAATTTATTACTATAAATTTAACACTTTTTAGATCGCTATTGATATTGATGATATTGACTAAAAAAATTTAAATGTTTATACAGAGAATTTAATAATATTACAGAAATCTGATGTGGCCAAGACTTTATCATACTATATATAAAAATGACAGTTTAGCTGTATGAGATTCTATAGAGTTAGACCGAGATCAGTTATGCCTGCATTAAAATAAAACTAGTTAGCCAGGACAACAGATATTTTTATTCTATTGACAGTAGGTATAATCAAAACATCAGCGTTTGACACTACCTTCTGTCATTAGTATCAGTCAAATCGAGAAATAGAATTTGCTCATGCAGCCAAACTATTAATTTTACCAAAAAACTGTCATAGACATAAATTATACAAAATTTACTCTAGTTTAATTTATTATTTAACTATTTTGACGGTTTTTAACGTCTTTTAACGGTTTTTTGCACGTTAGATACAACAAAATACACAATTCCAATTTTAATTCACCATACATGCTTCAAAACACATTGCACCTTCATAAGCTTAAAGCACGTTATGTTTTATTTTACCCATATATTAAATAGTTTTAAAGATTCGATTTAAAAAAAACAGTAGTATACAACTGTGTTTCGTGAAAATAGGTGGCTGCATTACCGACCGGTGTAGTTCGCGAAACTTCCACCCAACATTCAAATCGATAATTTTCTAACCTCCAATTTTAAAATGTGACGTTTCGCTTATTGCGTAGCTAATTCAAATTCGGTGTTTTTTGGGTTTCGTAATCGTTTCTCGGAATCGAACATATCATGCTTCATGTCGGGCATTTTGGTGCTTTTTAATAACAAGTAGGTATCGCACTCACCATAGTTGCTTTGTTTATTCAAATTTATTGAATGGATGACACATGCAACAGATGATTGCATTGTAATTTGTAATTATGGTTATGGTGTAGTCAATTATTCACTTCTTGTGTTTTCTGTTTGATTTACTATATCTTTTAAGTAATTTATTTATTTTAAAGTAGGTAGTTTTGGTATTTATTTAATAATCTTATTATGTATAAATATCAGCATGTGCAACCTATATTTTTTGCAGTTTTAAACGGTCGTTGTAATTGTGATAAAAAAACAATGAAACCAATTTAGTAGGTAATTTATTTTTAATTTAATGATTTGGGAATTGTCAAAGCTAATGACATTTTTTTTCAACAGCAAGGTGAAATATGCTGTGTTTAACAATAGTATAAATTACGCTCAAAATATTTAAAATTCGTCAAAATGGGTGTGTTTTATTCATAGTAATTGTAAAAATTTTATTAAAACTGTGTTTGGTTATCAGAAGTCAGCATGAACATACCACCATGAATAAGGAAATAAACAAAAGCTTGTTGCCCATGATTATAAACCAATCTCAACGGTTTCTATTTTCTGCATGGTAACCCAATACCGTGCAGCTACAACTCCTCTTACCACATTACCAACTTCTCTCTAAAGAATTCTTCACATTCTTTACTTCTAGGTTATAACCACCATGGGGCCGAGGAAACCGCAACGCCTTCCAACAACAACTCAACCCAAGCTCAGCGAAGACCGCCTCAAATCCAAAAGTCCCCAGTTGCCAACCCGCGTCTACCTGGAGACCAGCTTCACATCGCTCCAGAGCATCGCTCCAGCCAGTTCAGCATCCTCAGTAACCAATGGCTTATGCTCAACTAGCCAGTCATCACCTTTACCACTGGCCAACGTAATATCTTTGCTCAACCAACGAGCCAGAAGCACAGATCTACCAATCAACATCCAAGTGAACGTCACAAAAGCTTCCAGGTCAAGACTGAGCTTGAACATCAAACCTCCGATACCGGATAACTTCTCGAAGAGAATTGACTTGATCCATGACGATTGGTTGGGCTTGGCACCACTGGCCAGCCCTGAGAGCTTATCAGAGGTTTCCAGCATCAGTTCCAGAGCTAGTTTCACCACGAATCTAGAGAAGATTCAAAATCTGAGTACTTCGTATGAATTGAAGACACCCATGGTCATGAGGAGGACTCCTAAAATAGTGAATAACTTAAGCACGTGCGCTGATGATATCAGGAATGTTAGGTACTTCCAGAAGCTAGGCCAACTGTCAAAACATTTGAGGAGGCCCTCGCAAAACGGCGGTTCCATCACGAACTCAAGCAGTAATATCAGTTTTGCCTCGGCAAACAGCTCAAGTAAGTCAGAGGAACATTCAGCTGATACCTCGAAGTGCTGCAACATCAAGGAAGAGAAACAAACCAGCGGCGAAAGCGATGACTTCCAATCAGCCGAAGAAGTCCTCCAGCAAGTCATCGAATCCGCTGGTTGTAGCGACTTCTTCAACAAGAAAACACTCCTGGAGACGCACTTCGACGAAAACATGTTCAAAGAGGAGAAAACTGAGAAATTCGAGGCACCCACAAGACCTCTCATCCTAGACCCGGATTTAGTCTCAAACTTCGCGATTGATCTAAACTTGGACGAAGAGCACAGGTCGCTGCAATTCCTGCAGGTAACAAGTGAAACCTCGAAAGCACCTAGCACGGATTCCGGGACGGTCTCCAGGCCGAATTCCGAAGTCAAGAATGTCACTTTTAACCCGGAAGTGATCAATATCGATAATAAGCAAAGTCCGCAGAAAGCGAAGAGGCCCGAGCGTTGGAACCTGCGGTTGCCGATGAAGACGAAGAAGATCAAAGCCGAGTTGTTACCGATCCCTCCGAATGCGAGACCTGATCAAGTGCCAAAGACTATACTCTGTGTGAAGAGACGCAATAGCCAAGAAGATTGCTTCTCGAGGAATGAAGCCTTGCCTCTGTTGGCTGGTTTGAATCTGAACGCGGAACGGAGTTCGCCGAGTTTCGTTCGAAGAAAAAAATACGTGTATCCTGCCATGACTATACTAGCTAAGGACGAAAGTAGTTTATGAGTCAATTTTGGCCAGTGAGTGCAATTGTTTGTGATACATAGTTTTCCTTTTCCGTTTAGTTGAATTGTACGATCTGATTTTGGGTTTCGAAGGGATTATTTATTATAGTATTTGGATTCTAACCTAAAAGTCGGTCGTTCAAAATATTTAATGTTTCGGAGATTTACGCAAGGATAATTAAATAATTCAGTATTCAGTATGTGCGTCATTAGGGTCCAAATGTAATGTTTTTAATTTAAAATTGCCAACCAAGTAAACTCGACAAAATTAAAAAAGAAACATAAAAGTTGGATAATTCTAACAGTTAAAAAAAACAACAAAACTCTTTAAATTTTAAATGAAATATCAAGTTAAACTGTAGATATGTTGTGTAAATTTTGTAGATTTATATATGGAATCAGTTTGTCTGTAGATACGTGAAAAATGAAATTTTGAGTATACTACAAGATGGAAAGATTACAGGTTTTACAGGAAGATTGTGCAGACCAGCTGAAACCGTAGTAGATTGTAGATTTACTGTAAAATATTTAAATATTTATGGTTTTCTTTTTTGTATATTTAAAAGAAGAGACGATGACAAAATACTAAAATAAATTTAATATGTACTATACTTTTATTGAAAAATATAGTATTTAGAATTCGATATGTGGGTTTCATTTCTTTTGTTTTTTTACGAAACAGGTTAAGGAATACACACATAAAAATTTTACGGAGAGAATTTGCACGTAGTTAGTTGTACACAAAAGAGTGATTTTTTCTCCGAAAATCAGTTGATTGTGTGCTAAAAATTGTTGATATACGTAATATCGGAGTTAATTTAACTACACAGCACGGAGTTGAAAATAGTTTATATCCGAAATGGTGAAAATTTTCACTGGAGCTGTGAAATGAAAATTAACACCATGCAGGGTGTTGAAATAACTGACAAAATGAGAGAAAGTACACTTTTTGGAGTTGATATGACTGAACATTGTGACTCCTAAAAGTAAACATTAATTCCCTGTGTAATATTGATTTCTAACTCCGCTTTGGAGTGAATAATCTCCAAAAAGGTAAGATTTATACTGTAAAGGCAAAAACTTACGGTTTGACAACAGGCGTCAACATGTCGCCACCAAGACGGTTTGCAGTTTGCTTCGCAGTGTGTGGTGGTCGTCACTTATACTCCTAAGTTTGCGGGGTGCAGTTGAGAGTGAGTTTCATTTCCATTACTTTTAATATTTTATATGTAAGTACATTATTATTTCAAATGGAGCAGTGTATTTTCATACGAGTTAAATACGGATACAGGTAAGTTACTTATATTACTACATATGTAGGTATGTATGTACGTAGACATATGTATGCGTGTACATTTGTGGTACCTTCATACCGAGTATGACACTGCATTGTACCTACAGAATGCATGTCGATTTTTGTGTTTTTTTTTATGAAGTAGTGTGTATTCCTTTGTCCGGCAACGCGTTTTTTTTATTTTTTCTATTTGCCTTACAACATACAAAAATACAACAATTCTGCACATATTTCTTTTTTTTATATACAGTTGGCAAGCTATTTAAAATAGCAGAGACAAAATATCAAGATATCAAGTATTATGATGACGCGAGTTATGAAATCGACAAGGAGTTATTGGTAGACTTCATATGGCACAGTCAACGAGGAATTACTTTGGTGATAAAGACGGGCGAAGAGGATGACGATGTTTTGGATTATTTGTTTTGAAACTTTAGACCATATAGTTCCATATGAGGTACACATTCCTTATAATAAGGCGAATGATATGTATATAGTTACCAATTATATTATATGTAGGTACTTAGTTATTAATGAAAGTACTCTAGACTTTATGTAGTCTGTTATATATGATATTAGTTATTAATTTATTATTATTAATATTAATACGGAGATTATTGTTATATTTAGGATAAACTGTATTTTATTTATTGAGTATTGTGCAAACATGTATATTCATTTACTTGTTTTTTTGAAAAATAAATTGTTAAAATGTATTTTTGATTTTTACTGGTTCTCGTCATATTCCTAATAGGGATAAGAACCGCTCTGAAAAAAAAAACTACTGTATTTGGTACATATTTAACTTCATTACGTACACAAACAACTCTTTTAGGGAAAGAATAATTTCGCCAATAAAAGAAAAGCACCCCGCAACAGGGTAATTTTAACACTAATAAAGGAGTTACGTAACATCTCCACGGATGTATTTCACTACTACAGAAGAACTTTTGCACTCCGGAACGCAGAAGTTTGACACGCGGGGAGATTATTTTATGTCTATAAAGGAGTAAATCTGCATTTCCCTAAACATATATTTTCAACTCCGTTACAAATAATAATAACTATAAAAAGAGTGAATGAGCTCTGTAAAAATTCAACTCCGTCTGATTTAAGCGAGAAAGAGATCCATAGCGGTGTTGAATCGGTGTTAAATCCAACTCCGTATTTTTATGTGTGTAGTTTCGTATTTTGATTACTTACATATTTATTAACACGATCTGGCAACACTAGTTGTATTAAAATACCGTAGAAAAGTAAGTATTTTCAGCAACAATGCCAAATATGCTTAAAAAGATAATACAAAAAAACGAAGATACAAAAAAACAAAATGATATTAAATTACAGTTTTCAAATTTATAGAAAACATTTTTAGTTTTTAGTATCCACCATTCTTATTGTTTTCGAAAACAGCGCTCTTTCAAAACAACTCGTGCGCCAATTTTTGTCTTATAAAACTTGTATTATAATATACTATTTGGGAACGTAGTTCATCTATTCATCAACAGATGGCGCCGTTAGTCTTGACATCTGACGTATATTTAATTATTATATTTTCTAATATGTGATTTAAATTAAATCTTAATACAAATTATAGGAACAATATCCCTGTCGGTATAAATAAAAATCGTTGGAACCTTGAACACTGTCTTGAACACTAGCGCCATCTAACCATTACTCTTAGAGTTCAGTTTGACAGGCATGATTAAGTCAAAAACAATGGATATATAAATAATGAAGCATTCACAGTGACAGAAAGAGATAATTAACTATTTGGCAGTACTTAGATTAAAGTGGTCTTTATCAGAATACCAGTAAACGTGAATTTCGGGTACTGTCAATGGCATATTATAATATTGGTATCGATTTATTCTGTGACAACTGATTGATAACCTGTTCTTTATTGTTCACACAGAGGTAAGTTGACGTACGTATAACTACCGGTTTCTATGGAAACTCATAATATCTGGACACAATACTCTGTCTGCAATACTCTGTGAGGGGAAGGGTTAAGTTCCTGTCAAATATTATGTGCATGGCGCATGCCCAGTAGCATTACTGGTAGTATAAACCTCGATAGAGAATCAATTACATATTATCCATACCTAACGCGGTGTTATTAAATTACAGTGCCTTGGAAGCCCTTACAAACAAAAACGTAACAGTTCCTATCTTCACTGGGTATAAGAATTTGCCGAATCATCAACAGTACTGCACTGACAGCGAAGGTGGTAACATCGGTGTAGCATTGCGATTATTTCTCCTTGGCAGTTTAAGTGCGAACATGTCTCCAAAAATACTGCCCTGTAACGTCAGTGAAGACGCTGAGTTACCGCAGCGTTTCAAACGAGGAAATGAAGAAGACGAAGCGTTGGAAGAACGCGAATCTTTTCAGAGTAAGAAGATGCGATCTTCTGAGTTAACAGTTAACGATGAAAGTGACGTCAGTGATGGTAGCGACAGCGATTCAAACCCTCAAGAACCTAGCGCTGGGCTCCCAGATGTTGTGCCCCCTGAAGGGGCACCCCCCGTATCACCACGTTCTGACGCCAGCGGGCGTACCATCGAAATAGAAGTAATATGCGACTCGGACGAAGATTTTGGAGGTTTAATCGATCCTGATATCGACTGTATTGAAGTGGAGGTGATTTTCGGCCAACAACGACGGGAAGCGTTGAATCGTGGTGTCATAAATGAACAGAATGGCAATGATGGAGCTTCCGCGGAAGAGACTAACAGAGAGCCAGATTTGACTATTGTTTGCGAGGGAGGTCAAGGCGGTCGCTGTTTTTGTAGCAGTTTTCTCAACCATGTCTTGCAGGAATAAAGGTATGTTAGGTTGTTTATATAAAGTCCGGGTTACCAGTTTCCATAGAGGATTTTGGTAAACATGACCATAATATACAGTATGTTTCTGGGTGGAGATCCAAAAAGGAAAGACCCTAAATCCCGCAAAATTTGTACTCTGACTATGAAAGGTCTTTATTAAAAATATAAATAAACCACCACTTTTGATGTTTCAGTATCGAATTGTTACGTACCTAGAAATAAAATTAAAATAGGACTAATTAAGTGAGTTAAATAATTTAAGAGCAGGTAATTTTATTTTGCAGGACAATATTGCTGTTACTATGTGTCATACATAATATCGTAATGTGGAGGCTTTTCAGCTTTTAATGTAATCATTTAAAGTATAATCTCAATCAATTACCTCCAATTTTTGGCCTAAGAGAAAAGGAGTTAAAGAGTTTTTGTAAAAGTTATAAACATTTTTCTGTTGTAGATATGTAATTTGTACCGCAATACTCGAATAAGTAGTAGACAAAATTGCTGTGATTTAGGGGTTGTATGCCACAAAGAAAATTTCTCAGCGGAAATGAATAAATACAAGGATTAATTACCTACCTACGAATTTGTCATATGAAGAGCAAAGATATGTAACAATTTTTTTCCATTGCCTATGCATTTAATTTTTGTAAAAGTTATAACAATTTTTCTGTAGCGTTTTTCGTAGTATATTTGAAAGCTTGCATAGAAAGTATATGCAAATTATAGTGATTTAAAGGTTGTTTGCTACAGAACGGGAAATAGTGACTAACTAATTGAGATAGGTAGTCTACATTTTGACGTTTCGAATATCCTCGTTATGTAATATTTAAAACGTTATAAACAATTTTCAGCAATCAACTTTGTGTTTCTTTGGCTGTCGATACTTAATACTGTTACAATACTAATCGGCTAGTCGCTCTGTAGCCTGTTAGCGACGGAGTTGTTACCCCTAAATTATCATTATTTTGTTTATCTCTCAATAAGTATCGAAAAGTAGTAAAATGAAAGCATTTTTCTCGGTCCAGAAACATACTGCATATTGAAAAAGTGATCCTATGCCCCTATTGGTTTTAGCCAAATCTCTATCGATATTTAACACCTGTAAATTTTGAAAAATGGTTAACACATGACGTATTTTTTGCAGGTGTTGATATATTACTGTGGATATACCAGGAGAATTAAAACCTTCCGTTCCGAAGATATAGCTTATTTTTTTTTTCTAAAATTGTTGCCGTATGGTCTAATGGACAAAGAATTGCCAAAATAAAAAACCAGTGCTCGCAAATAACCCAAAGAACGCTGAGTACCTATTACTAGGAGACTATTTTTAAGTTGTTATTATTGTTAATTTGTCGTTAATAAATCTAAAAACAAAAACACTGTACATACTTGTGTATTATTTACACCCAATTATATAAATGTGTGTTCTTTGATAAGGGATATTTATTAGGGCTTTCAATTCCGGACAAAATACTGATCCCGGGATTTCGGGATTAAAGATTTTGTAATCCCGGGATTGATGAAAAAACCAAAAATTTGCAGATCAAAACGCCTGGGATGCCAAAAGTTACCAAATTTAGTCAGTAAGAAACGCCTAAAATATACTTGATTGGACACATTTTGTACCCTGAAACTGGATCGATGTTTTCAAATTTTAACTTACAAGTAGGAAACGTTACAATACGTTGGTTTAAAAGATAAAGGGGGAGATCTAAAAGACCTGTAAGAAAGCAATGTGTGGGTTTTCATAGAAAATATCACGAGAAATTTGCAAGACAGGGGGTGACAGGGGTCTTTGTTGTATACAGAGAACGGCAAAAGAATGGCACAAATTCATTAAAATGTAAACTAAACAATCTAGATTTTTATTTCCTCTTCAAAGTACACTTGTATATATCAAATTCAATATACGATATTTTCATTTGCTTTCTTTACCTGAGTATTAGTTTCAGTTTTCTATAAAAACGTGTATTTTGAACATTAAAAATTGACTTGTCCGAGGATTTATTCAAATAACAGTTTGTTTTAATAAAGTTTCGTTCTATATTCTTCCCGCTATCTGCAACACACTATGTACACCTAAATGTTTCGCAAAATATGATATAAAAAGCTCTTTTCATAACTAACAGTTCCATAGATATTAACCTCAAAATTTAGGCCATATATAAACCGTAATTTGAAGTAGTTTAGTCAAATAGTATACACAGTTTCTGCCGATTTTAACAATGTAACATCCTGTTCCTTTTAGTATCTAAGTTATATAATATAGTGTGTACTAAACGTAACGTTTTTGTTCGATCATAATGAATAATTCTTTAAGAAAATGCATCATCCGTTACCAAACACAAATCAAACACATAAACAAAACAATGTTAAGGTTAAAATCAAAATCCTACCTTCATAGCAACAGCAGTTCCCATCGCAGCATTCAAAATCCGCGAAAAAACACATCTCTAGCGGCAGGGCACGAGCCATTTTTCGAGAAAAACAATCGCAACATGTTCCGACACGACCACAGTCTTGATACCCAAGCGTTGATCCTTAGTCAGCAGTTTCGCGAAAAACTGTTCGGCGTCCGTGTTCGTCGCGTAGATAATTTGAACATTACCGGATAATTACAAACCGATTCGCGTGTTAAGTGTTGCCCGTGTTTGTGTAAGAATCCCAAGAATGGTTTCCGACTGGTATTCTGCGTAGATCAGCTACCGGTGAGTTTAGTTTTGCGTTTAATGTTACGCGATTTTGACATGAAGAGCAAGCGAAGCTCGCGCCATATTGAAATTCTTGGGGCGGTACTGTTGTAGGTCTGCTTTACCGGCTGGAATTCTTGTGATCGTTTGGGGTTATGTATCGGGTGTCATTTTAGGATTCAATTTGTGGTTAGTTTTCTCTGTTTGTACTCTGTATTGAGATATAGGGGTTTGCGTATAAAATTGTAATAAGAAACAAGTGGATAAGAACATTTCGGATCAAATATATTCTTTTAAATCAAAACATATACTTCCACATATACCAAAACAATATTTATTAATTCAAGCTTTGTTACCTGCTAGAGATTGTGTTATTATTACGGTTATTTCCATTAAATATTGTTTGTTGTATTCTAATTGTGAATTTTAAGTTAACGTTAAATCACAAGTATATAATACGTTTGTTTCTTGAAACAAGATATTTATTTGAGAGTATGCGACTTGGCAAAATAGTTTTAATGCAGTACGAGCGATTTCGATGAAATACAATTTACTATTAATTTTACCAATAAATTTCATAGCGTTAACGTATACAAAATTTCTTCTACTTTAATTTATTACTTAACTTACTCTTACTCAAGCGTGCTGTAATGCAAACAAGAGCGATGTCGATCAAATACAGCCTGTCGTGACGTTATCGCTGCTGGTTCGAATAAAAACTGCTAAAGCTTCACTACAATACACGATTACAATACTTTATAATATTACGCAAGATAAAGTAAAAAAGAAACACTTAATTGTACTACAAAAACTACGAAAACAATCTAAATTTGTTAAAATGAGTCAATATTTTTTGTGGTTTTGTTCACAACCTGCTTTTAAAACATTTTTCTACTTTTTTAATGTATTTAATGCGCTATATGGCAAAGTCAATGTACAAAGATTTTTTAATTATGTGTTTTAACACTGCACAGTAATAATAACGTTAAAAAACTCAACTTACCGTCTTATTTTTTTCTCGTTTTTATCATGTAGGAAGACAAGACAGATGAGACAAAAAAGAACCACATAAAAACAACAAATGGCCCATGAAATTAATTTATTTTAACCTACTAGAGACTACAATAAAAACTACACTGTAAACTTACATACTAAAGGAGGCATACGCATCCGCAGAATATAAGTAATCACGCGCAAAATGCATCATCAGAATTTTTACACTACAAATATAAAAAGTTTTGCATTGACATGTCCTTCTTTCTCGAACAAATAACAACAGTAACATCACGTTTTCTGATAAAAATCATCAATTTACGTTTTACAACAAAAAAAAACCCAATCAATAAGTAAATAGGATTGCAAATAATACTTTGCACTGCGCGACAATAATAAATTACGAAATCAATTTTTTGGAATAGTAGTTTTTTGATTTTAGAGATTTCCGTTATATCTATATAAATCTCGCATGAATCAGTTTGGGGAGTACGTCGGTTTTTTCGTGGTCAGTATACACGGGAATTACTTAGCGTATATACAGGCGTCCGTGTAGACTTACCAGTAAATGGTAACTTAGGTTTCCGTTCGTGATTGCTAAATTACTTTGTTTAGTAATGCAAGTTTGTTTGTTTGAATTGTTAATTGGTTAACCTATAAATTGCAAAAGATAAAACCGAAGCACTTTCCGTTCGTACAGATCATACGATATATTATATTACATATATTATTACATCTATAATTAGGTATCACAGTTATCAACAAATTTTCAACAAAAAACATCTTTCGTAATATTGGCAAGTGAAAATAAATCCCATATGTATAGACTGTCCCAGAACTAACGCTACACACTCGATCTTAAAAAATATATACGTTCGTCGTGTTCCGTAACGAACCAAAGTCAAGAAAGGAGACAGTCTACACGCACAAGCAAATTTATTTTTAAAAAATTACCGCTAAATCCGGAAGAGAATTCAAAACCATCGTATCTCGTTACGAAATAAAATTTTAACAAAATCGGCATTTCTTTAGTTTGTCGGGGGTCGATATCTTTTTGGAGGATTCAGACTTTTGAGGTGTCGCCGAGGCGAGGGCTGCGTCGCTAAAACGGGTGTTGTACATTCTTTCGTGGTGTTCTTTGCTAAAGATGCCCCGAAGCGCTCGTTCGACTATTTCGATGCGCCTCTTAAACCGACATCTATCTCTGGCGTACTGCTCCCAATGACCTTTCCGCGCTCTTCGGTACGCGTACTCCCACGCTACGATCTTGTGTACCGTTGGCGTGTCGTTGAATCGTACCTGCAAATTAGAGAGGAAAAAAAATAAATCATATCCTCAAAAATGTTATAAAAAAAGCCACAACCTGGATTTGAACCAGGGACCTTTGCGTTTCTGGAACAATGCTCCCCCATCTGAGGCCTATGTGCTAGAAACGCAAAGGTCTCTGGTTCAAATACGGGTTGTGGCTGCGAATTGAAAATCATACTTGGCCGTGACTTACTTAATCGAGTTTTTATTCACCTACTCAATGATATACCTATCTGTAATGTGGGGCCCAAAATGTTCATAAACTTTAATATAGTTTTCGTAAATTTATCAATAAGAAGAATTTATCAACCAGAGAATTTTATGGTGTGTTCTAATAGGTCTACGTCACTCAAGGACAACAAAAGACGATCGTTTAGAAAACAAAATGTCCTACTTTAACAGGCTTTAAAACTATATTTCAAGAAAAAGTTCAATAAGTTTGATTTCAGGCACTATTCTTTATAATGATCCACTATAGAGCATTGTAGCAGAAATATAGAAGTCGATTTGTATTGTAGATACGATCAAGTAAAAGATATCTTATCAAAAAATTTCCCGGTGTAAATCCCGTGATCTGCAATCTATAAATTATATAAGATTATTTGTCTCAATAAAGTTCGTTATAGAAGTTTTACAATAGATAATAAAGTGATCATTTAATACATATAAGGAGCTTCAAACCTTGTGAAGTAATAAAATTACATTAGATATCAAAACTAGTCAGCAAATTGATTAAAACATCCAGAAAAAACACTGCATTTGCAAAGCGTGTCAAAGATAGTTGGCTGGGCATTCAGGCATTAGTAAAAAGACGACTTATTTAAATCTACTGCCAAGAAGTCCACACATGTATCTCCTGTCAAAGTACAGGAATTTTTACGATTATCAACAACTAATTGCGTCCATTGCCAATGGTTCAATGACACCAGTTTTATGTTTTCTTTTCTTGTCTGAACTAAACAATTCAAATCAAGCACCAAAATAATAACCAAATAAAAAAAACTATTCATTATTTTTTTACAGAGTTTAGACAACTTTAGGGGTTTCATGGGAATCCCCCATCATTATCTTTACGAAACAGTTAATTTCAAACAAGCCAGCAATAAACATTTATTTTTTTACAGTAATTCCTTATCAAAGGTCAAACTTTGTAACCGCAATGCAGCTGAACGTTATGCGGTCATGAATAAAATGGCAATGCCAGTGCCCGCCGTGCTTTGTAATATAACGCAAGTGAAAGTCAAATTTCATCATTATTACAGCGCTACTACTCTAAATCCACTTTATATATACGTATTAATAATAATAATTAATCAGCCTTTGTTGTTTATACATAATGTCACTAGCTTCGTAACTTTTCTCAGTAAACATACCATGGACAAATTGTGCACGTGCCTAACGTGGAATTTTTTTAATTACCGACTGTCTACAGATAACATAGTCATAAATTATGCTATACGTAGATCTATGTTTGTTAAGGGGGGATTCCGGTTTTCCGATGAAAAAAATCGGTTTTTCCTTTTCGGTATTTTATTACTTAAGGTCTTAAGAATGTCTGTACGAAGTTTCATGGCAATATTTGCAAAATTAGCCAAGTTATAAGCAATTAGTCGAGTTAATATTCTAATGAAATAAAATGAATAACTAGGTTCATTTAGTTTGGTTTCAATAATAATCGAGACTTAACAACAAATTCTAACCTCATAAATAACTGTAATCTCGCAAAAAACAACTTGGATTATTCGTCTGTTAATAATTAGTTGTTTCCTTTGCGATAACGCAGGTATTCAAGCTTGTGTTTTGCACGCCAACAAACGCAAAGACTTTCTTTTCTACTTTGCGGTCGCAATTGCCACATTGTAACACTGTTTTCGGTGTTACAATTAGCGAATTGTAACACCGCTTTTAGTAACTTTTAGATTTGTAAAATTGGTATGACCAATATTGTTTATTTTATAATTTAAACTCGTTTGTAAGGTCTCCTAATCTGAACCAGAAATCCTCTGTGTGAAGTCGTTTAAATCCAGAAATATTTACAAAACGCTGTTGACAACAGCCTTGTTTTCTGATATAGTATACGATCAACAAAACGAGCACGTGATAGCGACGTGATATAGCTGTAGTCCGCCACAATTGACCTTTACGTTAATTATGGTTAGATATATCGTATAATGGAACTCATTTGCCTTGATTTTGAGGAAATACCAGCAGAACTAAATTCTGACTATCGATTGATTACAACGGTTTTCTATTTGGTAGATAAACTTAATTTATTAGGGGCTTATGTTTAGATCCTAGATAATATACAGGCTGTATATAGAAAAAAAAAACACTTATTATTATTATTATGTAGGTATAATACAGACAGTACTGTGAAATGAGGTGAAATGTGGATAATTATTGCCCAATATTGCGATAAGTTGTATGCAAAGGTGACGAAGGCAGTTACTATAGTTATGCAGGTGGGATATCCGGTCTATCTATAGACTCTTAAAAATCATCCGAAAAAAAAAACTTAAACTTTGTACTTGCATATGCATTTCTTGGAAATTGGTTGCTTGAAGCCGATCGGATTCATATTCAAGGCAAGGAAATACATCGAAAGCACCTACTCGCATACACAGTTCACTGGTTTAAATTGGATTCTTGTTGAGGAGAGACAATAGTAAGTTTGTGAATAGAAACTGGTTAGGCGTTTTCGATAAATGTGTTTATGCGGAATGCGAATGCGGGTTCAAAACATGCGTATTAGGGTCATACCACTAAAAAACGACCGTTTCAGCTTCAAGTATGATCAAATTTCGAAAGTTTTCATGGAAACAATAAGTATAAATATTAGACAATTTTGAAATAATACTAAAAATAAATAGATTTTATAGTGATAGATATGGTAAAATAGGTTCTTAATTGCCTCTACTATCACGTCTTAAAAGGAATGCATTGAACGGAAAACAGCATGAATAGCATATGTACACAATATCGACTGGTGTAAACTTTCATTTTCTTCCTCTACCACTGGTCTTTAAATATAAATCTTTTTTCAGGATTTTCATACAACGTAAGAGACCCAAACATGTTATCTCATATAACTCAAAAACGACATGTATTGTTCAATTTTAAATCCGTATATGCTGCGTATTTAAACTGGGCATGCCATATATTATTTTATGAATTTGACACGGTAAAACATTATAGAAATAAAATCACAACAAAATATTGATGACAAATGTTGTAGCAGTAATTAATTTACAATAGGTGTAGTGCAGTGAAGAACAATTTTTAATACAGTTTGCTTTTTCCTATTTTGTACTGTTTTATCGTGTTTATTAAGTTATTAACCTTCAAATTCTTAGTATGAAGGTTGAAATATTATACATAAATAAATCAACACATCTAAAGCCTTTTTAGGTGAAAAAATTATTTTGACCAGGTTTTCAGGTCAAATACTGTGTCAAATACTGTTCTTTATTTTCGTGTTATGTCTCAGTAATTTCCCCATTGGAATCTATTACCAATCAATAATTCTGACATATACAACAACAATTTCAAAATACTTTCAATTCTGCAGCAAGCAAAGAACGTTTAGAACAAATTAGTTATTAACATTCAAATTCTTAGTATGAAGGTTAAAATGTTATACATAAATAAAACAACACATCTAAAGCCTTTTTAGGTGACCCCATTCAAATGATGGTTAGGGACATTTTTTCAAGTTTCTCAAAGAGACTGTTTTAAATTTTTGTCAATATTATTTGGAAGAAGCGTTTTAGGCAATTGAAACTTTTACCTAGCATTAAATTTTTCTGTTTCCCAAAAATAAAGAATTCCAATGATAATCTGTAGGCGTATTTCTTTTTTAGAGGCGACACATTCTCTTTTTATAAAGTAATTATGCGCATTTGGCTCGTTAAAAGTTTGAATTACTGTTTTCCTGTAGTGGTGGGAAGCGTTTTCTCTTTCAATAAGCAAGATTACTTCTCACAATAAACAAAAATCTGTATACCAATTATCGCATACCAACATTTAAACTTAAATTTAATAATACATTTTGAAACACATTCAGGGAATTTTTATTTGACAACCAATACATATTATATTAGATCAAAGTAAGTTTCTATGTTGTTGATATGTGGTATTGTACATTTATTTATAGAATATGTAGATATCTATATTTTTTATGTTTAGGCAACATTTTCAAGAGCATCCACTTGTTTACGTGATATAAGCTATTTGTTATAAGTATAAGCCTGCACTTCAGATATTTGATTAAAAGCAGGAATCCTTGGTATACCGAATCCTTATCTTATCGTTCAATTCTGAAAGCCTGCTTCACAACTACTTCGATATAAAACTAATTTTCTAGTCAAATAATAAACATTTATATCAAAACTACCTTTTTATCAGTTCTTGGCCGCACGAAATCCACCTCGTCCACGGAAGTATCACCATCGGATTCACTATCGTCTTCCGACTCAGTTTCGGACGCATCTTCGTCCTCCGAGTCCTCAAAGTCGTCCTCGTTGGAGCACTCGAACACAATAAAACTATCCTCGCTGCAGCAATCGGAATTCAACCTATCTTTCCGAGGCATGCTATCGGGCGTAACCGATATAACCAATTTGGGACTAATCGAAATACAAATGGGCGACGACGACAATTTAACTAAACTCTCCTCCATCTGCGACGTATCGGCGCAATCGAGAACGTCGACGCCGACCTCGATCTGCGCCCGTCCCGGCGACATTTCCGGAGACGCCTTGCCTATATCTACGGGGGTGCTATAATTCACTACGAATTGACTACGATATAAGTTCGGTTTGCTTCTGTTGACGAAATTTGGGTTGACGAATCTTTTTTCATCGCCTATGGACCCTAGGTTGTATCTCGAGTCCAGTTCGGAAAAAGGCTGTTTCGCCAAGCCAATTGTCGTCGAAAAGTTTCTCGTTGACATTCCATTGACACCTTGCGGCACACCCCTCAAGGTGGCGAACTGGTTGAACATCTTCGGCCGTACCTTGTCGATCGCTCAGTATGGTTTAACCGAGTCGACACTCCAATTCCGCCAAGCTTTTTTCCTCGTCAGGTTTTTCGTCGAGTCCGTACAAAAATTTCGTGCGTTGCAACAATGGACCGCGTCTCTGATGTTTCTCTCTTCAATTCGTACGATTGTTGCTTCGAAAACGCTGATAATCTCCATTGTAAGACGATCTAAAACACTGATGTAGACAATATACTTCAGTAACGTTCGGCCATTTTGAATAGAATGGCTCTCCGTTCTTTATTTAGATCATA
This sequence comes from Melinopterus prodromus, assembly GCA_964023965.1. Classification (NCBI taxonomy): domain Eukaryota; kingdom Metazoa; phylum Arthropoda; class Insecta; order Coleoptera; family Scarabaeidae; genus Melinopterus; species Melinopterus prodromus. Next base: position 3,431,441 of record OZ030395.1, on the reverse strand, counting down.
TGGTCTGTCAAGTCCGCCGATAGAGGCGCTGACTACGATAGCGGCGCAATCTGCAGTACTGGCGGACGAACTTATGGAAAACATCAAACGGAATATCTCAAAAAACAACCATTTTAACAATTTAAAATAATTAAAACTGCAAAATAACCTACACGGAAACATAAACTAACGTAAACACAACTCCTATAAAAACAGTAACATGTTTTTTTGCATTTCCGTCGAAAATAAAAAGACGCCATCTGCTGGTTGTGGGTATAAGATTCTAGGTTTATGATTTGCTTGTGGACTTTGTATTCAGTACATTGGACGTATCGGGAACCTTCCTAAAATTATCGTGTTTGTTGATGACGTATTTTACACGGTAATTGATGACGCATATTCAAACTTTTCTGGTTTCTTCGTAGGCGTTGTGATGAGTCCATAACGACATTGGTTTTTTCCCTAATTTGTGTCTCGCTGGGCTTTTTTTATATAAATAAACTATGCGCTCGATAATTAAACAACGTATTCATTTCTAAATGTACCATTTTTGATTCATTTGAAGTATTTTTAGGTATAATATGCTTGAAAACCGTGTGTTTTTCGATTTAGTTTGCATTCAAACTAATATACACGACAACATATCTAATTTATTTCTTTGAGATAAATTCTGATAAATTATATCAACATTAAATTGTTTAAAAAATGATAAATGTGACAGCTTCAAGCACTTGAGTAAACTCAGCATGAAAATTGTATAATATGTAATTAATATAATATATAATTCTGGTTCAAAAGCTTCAATATGGACTTTCCATTTCTTAAAAAGTTAATACATCTGTAATATTAACAAAACAAAGGAAATACTTATCACACAATGCGAAATCGAAGAATAACACATACATCACAATAATAGAAAGTAAATAAAATAGCAAATAAGTAATTATATTATTGAAAATTAATAGAATAAGAAACAAATGGGTCATATAAAATATCAATGGATTATTTTCTTATATGTTAATTATTTTATTTAGTTTTTATTATTGTCATTGTTTTGCTAATATTTGAAATGATTGCAGCTTTTTAAGTTTAATAAATAATTAAAGTTCTAATGTACCTACCTACGATTGAAAATGCATCATCATATTGTTTCATGCCAAAAACTATACACGTAAGTTAATTAACGTTATTAGAAATTACTATACGAAGGATCGAAAATAAATGTAATCAAAACTCATTATCGTGTTTAATTATATCAACACAATAGAAATAATCAACATTTTTCTAAAAGAATTATATTAGAATTAGAAGCCATAGGTATTTAGTTCACAATGTTTAGACCTGTTATAAATAGCTGTTTTGTCTCGAACATAATGGCATGTCCATCCAGATAATCTAAAAATAAGAACTTTATCTGAAAAGCAATGAACTCACGTGGACTTTATAATTTGTAAATGTTAGACCAATTATACGATGTCTTAAAAAATGGGTTTCTACATAGATTTACAAAAATGTTAAAATGGTTAGAAATTCTTCATGAGTAATTTGTTAATTTCGTCATTTGAAATATAAATTGCACATAGTGTCATCACAAAGAAATGAGCCCTCACATTTTTTTGTACACTCACCATATGTACTTCACATATTCGTAATATGCATTGATACAATCACAACATACATAAATTGATAAATACGGCTATTTATTATAATCGGTTAGTTTAATTTTTATCAGTCCTGTTTTCATCGTTGTAGTTATTGTCCAGTTATCAATTCAAAACCGAAATAAAACGTCAAACGTCAGATAGTGTTCTATATTTATGTATTTAGAATTTAATCTTAGATCATCTATTCTACGATATTAAATTGTCACGTTGAAGAGTTCGAAATCAGATATTAACTAGCATGAAAAGCGAAATTTTCTTTAGTAATTTGTGTCTGAATATGAACAAATTCTATAGAATTGAGAATGACCACGCGTATATATCGCCATCTGGACAAGAATTAACGCATCCTTGATTAAGATGGCGGTTTGGGTTCTGGTGGGGATCTGTAATACCGACGCTTGAGTATCTCACCCTGATAACAGGTGGCTCTGGTCGTTTGTTGATGTTTGAGGTAGAAATTCATCTGGAATGTTAGATTTTCCTTTACGTATCCATGGCATAAATCACAATCATAATAAATTTGACATTTTTAAAGCCATTTTAAGGCCTTACGAGGCGTGGCCGAAATGAATATGACGTTCTTAAAAAAACTTTAAAAAAGTGGGACGATTGAACTGATTTGACTACAAAGTTAGGAAATGTTGGAACCGAAATGAGTATTTTTGTTGTAATCCAGACTTTATTAGAAGTAGATATAATAAGACCAGTAATAACCGGGACAGTCCCGGTTTGGGACATCGGTCCCGGCGTCCCGGCCGGTTTCGTATTATCTCCCGGCTAAAACTCTTTACTGGAATTTATATCAATTATATCAGTAACAAATCACTCGGATCAAAAGATTGATTGATTATTGTCAAACTAGTGAAACAGGTATTATTTTTGATCGGTAGAACACATCTAGCTGTGAAACTTGCAGATGGTAGAATTTTGGAAATCTAAAAAGGCCTCAAGTCATATGTTCTTTGCCAAGAAATTCATTTTACTACGTTTCGATACTTCTTGAGAGATAAACAAAATAATGATGATTTAGGGATAACAACTCCGTTGTTAACAGGCAACAGAGCGACTAGCCGATTAGTATTGTAACAATATTAAGTATGGACGGCCAAAGAAACACAAAGTTGATTGCTGAAAATTGTTTATAACGTTTTAAAAATTACTGAACGACCGATGTTCCATACGTCAAAATGTGGAGACAACCTTGAAATCACAATAATTTGCATATACTGAGCTTTCAGAAATACTACGAAAAACGCTACAGAAAAATTGTTATAACTTTTACAAAAATTAAATGTATAGGAAATGGAAAAAGATCGTTACCTATCTTCCTTCATATCACAACATCGTAGTTAATTAATCGTTGTATTTACTCATTTACGCTGAGAAATTTTCTTTGTGGCATACAACCCCTAAATCACAGTAATTTTGTCTACTACTTGTTTGAGTATTGCGGTACAAATTACATATCTTTACAACAGAAAAATGTTTATAACTTTTACGAAAACTGTTTAAATCCTTTTCTTTTAGGCCAAATTGTAGGTAATACTTTAAATGATTACATTAAAAGCAGGAAACATGTTTATCAACTTTTTCAAAAATTGTTATATAACTTTCCACCATATACTAAATTATAGGTAATTAGATCCGGTAGTCCTATTCATGAATGCAATATGTTTTGCTCTGAGGTGAAGAACACCTAAATAACGATATTGTACTGATGTTGTGTGGCTTCAATTGAACATTACTTTGTTCTGCTTTAGCAAAATGTTGTAACTTTTCTAAATGTTGTTCTGTAATTTTCTGTCGTGCGTCAAATTGAAGATCATTAATGTTGGTCCTTTGGTAGTCGATTTCGGAACATTTCGTAAATACATGCTATGATTGTTACCATACACAATTTAATAATCTAACAAATGTGAATATGTATTTATAAAAAATAGCAAACGTCAATTTGTTAGGTGTAAAGGTTCCAGTGCTTTCAATTTGCAACGTTTTCAAAAAATAATTATTAAGATATAAGTATTTCCAAGGGCTTCCGAGATGACGCACTATTTCTGTCTTATTTAACACCAATAGTAACTGCAATGTTGTTCTGCAAAACAAAATTTGTGGAATGCTTCATTTGTTTTTTTTTCAAATTTGATTATAGAAGATATTATAATATTAAATGTATGTACTATTCAGTGAAAAATACGAGAGCTTTAATGAAGTTTTCCTTTTGTCAAAAAAATTAAACAAAATTTAAACGATATCTCACATATCTTGTGACAAATTCGTCTTATCTGTGTACAGTAATTTTCGCTGTTTCGTGTTGAAATATAAGCATTATGTGGTATTCAAATTTACTTTTGCGGGAACGTCCCAATTGTTGATAATTTTGCCACATCTGATGTTCGGATTATAGAAAAGACGAAATACATAAGAAAACAGTTGAAGCAGAAAAAAATGACACACAAAAAATTAAGGACGATAGTACATCATTCACAGCCAACATCCAACCGTATAAAATCCCAAATACCCTCCTTAAACAGTACCACTTTGCAGGAAATACACATCGACCGATCAATTACAAATTGACGAATGCATTATCGTCTGGTGTGCCGCAAGGCCCGAGTCGCGGGCCTCGTTTATTTCAATAATGAAAACGGACGTTTGTCAAAAATGTGGAACGGGCTGCCAAGAAGGCCCGTGGAAGATATATTTGACCACCTTACCAATTTCGAATTAATCTATTTATTTTTTACGTCGTATTCCGGCCGAAGCTTTGTCAGCGAAGGCGCTGGAGTTTGGCCGTTAGCTGTAGGGCCTTAAGGACGGTTAGTGGCGTTCCTTTCAAAGGTCCTTTTAATCGTGATTGAAGGGCAGAACGGCCGGTCAAATTTAACCGAGCCGACGTCACTAGAATCGCCGATCTAATCGATGTTCAACTGAAAGAGAAAATGTCGGTTGAAGTTTCGCTTTTTTTTCGTGTTTTTTTGGTTGTTGTTGTTGTCGTTTTTTGGTTTAAATGGTCTGTCTGGTGTGTATTTCTTTATAGTGTACTGGGATTGTGATGCAGAATTTGGTGTTGTGATTTTGCATGTATACAATATACAGCAGTGACTCGATAATCCAAACTACTCCATAAAAAGCAAATCCACAACCACTATTTTTTTCCACCATCCCCCACTCTCCCCTGCAGTACCATAAATATGAGGCAAAATTTTCTCCAAATTTACAATTTTACAATGTTACGTGTTTTTTATTTTTGTTTGCATAAATTATTATTAATGGATTACTGACTTTGTCGTTTATGAACTAATTTCAAACTGTTTAAACAATTGCAAATTGTTTAAAAAATATTTAATGTAACTGACTGATTTTTATATTTTTTGCAGAAATTATTAGAAGTTTATATTGGCAGTTAATATTGGCAGTTTTGTCATTTATTAATTAATTTGCAACTGTAAACAAAAATATACAATGTTACGGACAATTTTTACTATTTTTTTGCTGAAATTATCATTTAATTAATGTGTTTTTGTCATTTATTAACTAATTTGCAATTGTTTAAAGAAATACCATTTGGTTAAACAAAAATATACAAAATTTTGTATTTGTTGCAGAATCTATTATTATATGAAACACTGGATTTCATAGTTTTTTTTATATAATAAGACTAGGGCTGTTCGGGTTATCAAAAAATTCAAGTCGAGTACAGCTAGTTTCTTTCGGAACCGAACCAAACACGATTATTTGAGTTGTCTCGCATTTTATTCGAGTCTCGATATCAAAGTCGAGAGCTTTTTTTTTATATGGAATGTTCGTAAAATGAATAGAAAAATATGTACGTAACTTTGTATATCATTGTTTAAACAAATAGTATGTTTAAACAAGTGCAAATTAGTTAATAAATAATAAAAATATACAAATAATCTAATAGTAATTTCTGTAAGAAAATAGAAAAATATGTCAGTAACATTGTATATTTTTGTTTAAACAAATGGTATTTGTTTAAACAATGAAAATTAGTTAATAAATGACACAAAATGCCAATAATCTCATAATTGCTGCAAAAAATATAAAAATGTGTTCGTGACATAATTTATATGTATATTTTTGTAATCAGTAATCCATTAATATTTTATGAAAAAATAAATAAAAACCACGTAACATTGTAAAATTGTAAATTTGGAGAAAATGTTGTCTCATATTTATGGTATTGCAGGGGAGGGTGGGGGTGGTGAAAAAAAATACTGGTCGTGGATTTATTCCTTGGGGACTTCTGAACAATTTCTGGTAATCCCCGCAACATTTTTTCTAAATCCGAAACAAGAAAAAAAAAAAAAGGAAAGAAAATATGCATTTTTGCAATGTATTTTAAATGGGAAATTTGAGGTGCTCGGTGGCCCGTGTTAACGTTAACCGATTTTTCTCAAATTTGGGGAGAATTTTTTTTTCCGGAAAACGAACAGACTATTCATACAGCTTATATATAACAACAATTATTAACTAGTTGACTTAGTATTGTTGTCTTTGAAGTGTTTACGTATAATAGTAACGATACAATTTTGAATTTCGTTGTCGATGATCGTTATCACAGAATTTGTCCTCTTATCTTTATATGTGGTTACATTTTAAAATAATACACAGAGAGAAATTTTTGTTTGATTCAAATAAATATGCATTGACTCAAAGAAATTTGTTGTTTCAATAGAGGCAAAGAAATATTTATTTGCGGATAAAAACGCATTTATTTGAAATATATTGTTTGGTAGAAAGAACATTGATTTGCGTCAAACAACTTATGTTTCCAGTTAAAAAGTTTGCAATTTGTGTATTATAAGAAATGAGATTTATTTACTTCAAATAATTATGATTGTGTTGAGTGAAAGAATTAAATTTTTTTAAATTAACAAATTTGTTGGTCGAGTTAAAATGCTTAAAATTATTAATTTGTTGAAGGAATTAATAGACAAGAATTTTTCGGAAGACTCGCCATGTGTCACCTCCTTTTTGGGATGTCGCACATCCTCGACCAGTGCTTGGTCTTCCCAACCCAACATATAGTCAAGGTTAAGTTAGTAAAGTGTACTCTGATTTGTAATCGCAACTTGAACCTGCAGGCACTGTACTCTATAAGTTCTATACTGTCGATCACGCGGCTTTATACTCTCGATATGTACGAAGTGCGAGGAGAGAGTTTACAGCGCCATCTAACAATACAGTTGGATGACATTAAAAATATATTTATTTGAATCAAAATATGATTTCTTTGGTGGAAGGAAACCTATTTTAAAGCCAAAACAAAAATATTACTTTGAAGGAAATAAATATCTTCTTGTGTAAAAATATATTTATTTTAATCAAAATATGATTTCTTTGGCGGAAGTAAACCTATTTTTAAGCCAAAGACAAAATATTACTTTAAGCGAAATAAATCTCTCCTTATATACAAATTTATATGTTAGAATCAAAATTATATTTCATTGGTGTAAAGAAACGTTTTTTTTTTTTAAATCAAAACTAAAATATTACTTTAAAGGAAAGTAATTTTTGTTTGTATCCATATATATATTTATTCCACTTAAATAAATATTTCAAATAAATTAATCTCTGCAAGCAAATAAACTAGAGTATTCAATGAAGTAAATATTTTTGGCGTCAAAGAAATATGTTTTGACCCAAAAGAATAAATTCAAACAAATACATTTCTTTGAAACAAGAAATCTTTTCTCTCTGTGTATATAACCAATTCGCGCATTTGCCTACTGTTCGACATACAGTCAAATAGAACCCAGAGACAGACACATAACACGTATAAATAACAGCGGGCAAAATTCGGTGAAAAACGGCGCCGAAAAACCGTCCAAAAGAAAACCACTCCGACCTCCGAGTTAATTAGTCAAGAAGAGGTCCGATTTTGGGTCCGACGGCGATGCCGTGCGTGCCATTACCCAAAAATTAACCCTAATAAACATTGTCGAGTGATGCGAGCAATGCGAGAGGGACCGGGCACCCCCCCCCCCCTTCCCTCCCCCCCCCCGCTCGACGCATCCGAACAATTTCCGAACAAAAGACGCCCGAACGGAACAAAAACAAGACGAAAAACAAAAAGAAAAACCGCCAAAACGGCCATAGACCACGTGACGTTTCGAGGAAACGTCTCCGCGCCGCGACCGTAACCCAGACAGGCATCTGACTTACCGGCCGCGACCGGCCGGCCGTTTTTTGCCCACCACTCGACCAAATGAGCCAGGCATACTAATGAACGTAGCCTCCGTCAAATGAATGCTGACAAATATTCCACTTGTTCATTCTTATTAACAACGAGTTTTCGTGTGATACACGGCAAAAAACGTCTTCGGGATCTCTTCGGTGCGGAGAGAGATGAGGATAGAGAGGTTTCGGGCCGGTCGCTTCTCTAGGGTTTCTGCTCGGTGCCGTGTCGATTGCAATTGGTCGGCGTCCACGTACGTTGTCGTTCTCTTCTTCGCCGTTGACAAATTTTACGTTCCGATCGATAAGCTGGAGACTGAACGCGAACGACTTGCAAAAACTGCTTGGGAAATCGCATATCTTGCATATAAAGTGCCCGTATGGGCTTTACCGGAATAAGGTCTTTTGTAGATAACGGAACAGCGCGAATTGAAAAGAAGACAGAAGAATGATTTATATGACTTTTAACTAGCATCGTGTAATCCGGTTCAGAAATAAACCAATGGCATTACTTTAAATTTGTCTTGTACTGATGTTTGTTATCACACATGTTTTGCTTTGTTTTGGGAATATTAATTTACACAAATAGAGATGTTCGAAATGACGAGATCAGTAGTATCCTAGTAGCAACTCCCTATGCAGTAATACTGCAGTGATATTAGCATAGCAGTTGTCAATATAGCTCCCTGCGTAGTGATACTACCATGGATGATGTTAATATAGCTCCCTATGCAGTGATATTGACATAGGAGTTGTCAATATACCTCCCTGCATAGTGATAATAATATGAATAACGTTAATATAGCTCCCTATGCAGTGATATTGACATAGGTGTTATCAATATAGCTCCCTGGGTAATGATATTAACATGGATGGTGTTAATATAGCTCCCTATGCAGAGATATTGACATAGGAATTGTCAATATAGCTCCCTGCGCAGTGATACTAGCATGGATGATGATAAAATAACTCCGTAAGCAGTGATGTTGGCATAGGAGTTATCAATATAGCTCCTTGCGTAGTGATATTAACATGGATTGTGTTAATATAGCTCCCTATGCAGTGATATTGACATACGAGTTGTCAATATACCTCCCTGCGTAGTGATATTAATATGAATGATGTTAATATCGCTCCCCATGCAGTGATATTGACATACAAGTTGGCAATGTAGCTCCCTGCGTAGGGATATTAACATGGATGATGTTAATATAGGTCCCTATGCAGTGATATTGATAGAGGAGTGGTCAATATAGCTCCCTGCGGAGTGATAGTAGTATCGATATGGATGATGTTAGTATAGCTCCCTATGCAGTGATATTGACATAGGAGTTGTCAATATAGCTCCTTGCGTAGTGATATTAACATGTATTGTGTTAATATAGCTCCCTATGCAGTGATATTGACATACAAGTTGTGAATATAGGCCCCTGCGTAGTGATAACATGGATGATGGTAATATAGCTTCCTAAGCAGTGATATCGACATAGGAGTTCTCAATATAGCTCCCCGCGTAGTGATAGTAGTATGGATGATGTTAATATAGCTCCCTATGAAGAGATATTGACATAGGAATTGTCATTATAGCTCCCTGCGTACTGATACTAGCATGGATGATGATAAAATAACTCCGTAAGCAGTGATATTGACATAGGAGTACTCAATATAGCTCCCTGCGTAGTGATATTAATATGAATGATGTTAATATAGCTCCCTATGCAGTGATATTGACATACAAGTTGTCAATATAGCTCCCTGCGTAGTGATATTAACATGGATGATGTTAATATAGCTCCCTATGCAGTGATATTGACATACAAGTTGTCAATATAGGCCCCTGCGTAGTGATAACATGGATGATGGTAATATAGCTTCCTATGCAGTGATATCGACATAGGAGTTCTCAATATAACTCCCTGCGTAGTGATAGTAGTATGGATGATGTTAATATAGCTCCCTATGAAGAGATATTGACATAGGAATTGTCAATATAGCTACCTGCGCAATGATCCTAGCATGCATGATGATAAAATAACTCCGTAAGCAGTGATATTGACATAGGAGTGCTTAATATAGCTCCCTGCGTAGTGATACTAGCATGGATGGTGTTAATATGGCTCCCTATGCAGTGATATTGGCATAGGAGTTGTTAATATAGCTCCTTGCGTGGTGATATTAACATGGATGGTGTTAATATACCTCCGTATGCAGTGATATTAACATAGGAGTTGTCAATATAGCTCCCTGAGTAGTGATACTAGCATGGATGATGATAATATAACTCTGTAAGCAGTGATATTGATATAAGTGTTGTCAATATAGCTCTTTGCGCAGTGCCTAATTCTGTACCTTCTGTGTAGAGATGATCTTCCGCAACCAGATGGTGTTACCACTTACCATTGCGACACTTGCTGACGATACTGATCTATGATGATAGTTGGTACAAATGTTGAAGCAGCTACACTTAAACAGCTAAATGCTATCGAAAATATTAATGATTGGATGCAACGATGGCTAATTGCATTGAATAAAATAATCTCCTTTGAGTTGGTAAGGTGATGACAAAAGCAGAGTACATAGTCTGAGTGATATGAAAGCAATACATCAGTAGTTACTTGGGCTTCACTTTCACGCTACAGAAAACTGAGAAGAACCAACCGAAATTCGGACTTTTGGCAATCAAACCCAAAGGTTGCATCCTCCAGTGCTCAGTTTTAAATATTCAGAGATAAACTGATTCTTCATATCTTGTCTGTTGAGTAAGACACATTTGCGGCCAAACTTTAACTGGCTCTTACGGTGTTCAATTCAATCAATAGACAGTTCGTATTAGAATTCCTCAAAGCTATCCCATAAAGAAGCAAGCCCGTCGTCTCGACAATTTCCACAAATATGAGCAATTCTCTCTCTGAGCGATCATCAATTTACTGCCTTCCAACCCTTCGGACGGTTACGAATCGTAGCGGAGCATGTAGCAGCTAAATAGACACGTTATTTCTATTCCATTAGTAACCGTTAACTTCTAGGAACGGCCTCTAAGGAGTGAACCATGCAGGGAGCAATTTTTATAGGCCTTCCTTAACTGGGCGACACTGCAGCTTTGAGAAGCAATTATAGCCAACGTTGCTGTATGTTTTTTTTTCGTTCCTTTAGTTCCTTGTTCACTGTCCTATGGTGCCTGACGTTTGTAGCGCAAATGTCCAGCGTAATAGTCAAGCGCAGAAGAAGAAGAAGAAGAAGACGAAAAAAACAGAAGCTCATCCGGTTTGGATTCTCTATGGAATAGGCAGAATGCCTCGGGAGGAGGACAAATTCGTGTTGAAAAAATGTACACCGATGGTGGCACGGGAGACAGCACTGATCTCTATTTCGCGAAGAATATTGCTCCCGTGACATTATTTAGATTTACTGGTCGTAATTTTTTACGTTGGGCATTTGTTTTATGGGGTTTGTTTTCCTGGCTTACCTTGAGATTAATCAGTGGATTCCAATGAAAACAACTATTGCATTGAAACAAGATAATATATGTAAAATATGGTGTTCAAAACAAGTAAAATTCGTTGGTTGATGCAAGAGACGTTCTGTGTGAACCAAGTAACCAAATGCTTAGTTTAAAATATCGGGTGGTTTCATTGTGCGGAAAACTTAAGAGTTTGCGCGGTTTGTGGCACCAGACTGACGCGACGTAGAACGGCGACAGGTTTTAGATACGCAGTATATGAGGACTACATTCTCCAGTCTCACTCACAACCCTCACAACGTTAACTCCATGCAAATATATTGGTTATAGTGGTAAGCAGTGTCGCTTTGATATACGCTTGATTGTATCTGCAGTTTTACATGTGATAATGGACAGCGTGGATGATTTTTCAATTTCATCAGATCATCTTAAAACGATATTTGACAGTAAGTGTATGCGTATATCTACTTTTTATGCGAATGTTAATACACTATGTGCATTCTATGTTTGCAGACCATAAAATAAATGTGCAAAACATAACAAAACTTACAGAAGAAGAGATAAAAGAACTTATTCCGGCTATTGGAGATCGGATTGTTTTCCGGGAAGCGGTGAAGTTAAGAGGAAATATAGAAACATCTAAGGTGAGAAACCGTATTATAATGGCCAGTTGCAGAAAGGCCCATCAAGTCTTGTTGACTGCTTAGCTCTTAACTGTACTAATTACTGTATCAGGATGAATTTTTTTTGTATTTTTGATTGTATTTTAAATGTATTTTTTTTCATTTATAATAAGTTATTGGGTTTATATCAGTATGACACCTACTTGTTTGAAATGTATTTTTATTTTTATAATAAATTAATGTATTGGTATATATGAACTTTTTTTACCCATTGTCTTTGCTACATGACTAAAAAAATACATGTCTTACAAAATAATTGCTTAACGAACTTTGATGTAATACCACATATTATGTTTTGATTAGATTTGTCAGCCAGAAGAATTATTCTTGCTAGTAAATATGATTAAGAAAGTAATGTTCTATTATAATCGTGTAGTTCTTTCTGCATTTGTTTTGATAGACTTATTTTGTTATGTAACCTTTGCAGCAGCGGTAGATAGTTTTAACAAAACAACAAAAACATTCACTTCAAATCAATATATTATGTTGAATGTAAATTACTATTACTTGCTTTGAATTTTTAACGCACTTCGTTTAAAATGACAGTTACTTGCTTTGAGAACAAAATACTCTATTCAGAACACTAAAGGTGTTGAACCAAAATTACAAATGTTTCTCTGAAACATTGGTTCTTCCAAGCAAAATAACCTATTACTTATTCCGATTGCTCTATTACTCTCTTTAAGACATCATATGGTTGCATTAAAACAATAGTAGTTTGGTCCAAATGTTGAAATATTTGAAATAATACTACTAAGTTTCATTCAAAACAACATTATAGTCCTTTCGAGTTGATGACTATTTGGTGCAAGTCAATAGTTTACTCGTTGCAACTAATTTTATCTCGAACGAAGCACTTAACACATTTGTACTGAGAAAATATTGTCTTGGTTGAAGTGGATAGTTATTTCGTGGATATGGAAATCAACCGTTGTTTTGATGCAAAGCAATTTTATTTGAATTGAGCATTCCTTTCTCTGTGTGGCGGAGAAACTACTAAAGGTATCTGGACGAAAGTTCATATTTAGACGTTTTATGACCAAACTTAGAGCTGAAAAGCTTTTGGTTCAAAAGGGTCCAAAGGTCTATTTACTCTTAGCATTTTTTAACGATTTTGCAAATGAGCCGTCATTTCTGTAATTTCGTCAAAATAGTTAAATAATAAATTAAAGTAGAGGTAATTTTAATGCAAACACGATCGATCACGATAGAATCTCATGCAGCTAAACTATTAATTTTATATATTGTATGAAAAAGTCGAAAATTTTACGTGATTTGATGATTTTTAATTCATTATCAGCGCTTGGAAATCCACAACTAACTGACCTCAACCTAATGCAAAAAATCACCAAACTAAACTAGAGAAGTTTCAGGAATAATTGCTCAATTCATTAACTAAATCGACAGATACATTTCATAATCGTTCTTATAACAATACAACCACTTCCGAATGACACCAGATATTGCCTAACCTTTTGAGATAAGAACCTTGCCCACATCGATTAAAAGCAACGAATTAAGCTTTCTTTTGTCTTCTAACCGGAACTGAAATCGAAACCGCCGCGTGTTATATCGTCAGCTCTAGTATCTGCTGGCCGAAAGATGTGACGAAATCCCATATTTACACTGTCCTAATAGTTTATCAACAACAATAGATCGATCTATTGGCATAACAGCCGTGTACACATTATCTTGGTAGGCTTTGAAACTCGATCTCCACCCGCGATCCAGTCGGCCACGTCCAAAATCTTTATTCAATTGTTTCACACGCACGCGGCGTTCCGCTGTTGGCGTGTGCTTGTGTGTGTGTGTGTATTACGTAAGTCACTTTCTAAGTTGCGCTTATACAGGGTGCAACAAACCATTATCCATGTATAAGACGTTATGTTGCAAGGGTTATTATTATATTATGGACCATAGATTTATTATTAAAAATCTGATGTGGCCAGGCACATGACTTTATCATACAATATATAAAATTAATAGTTTAGATGCATGAGATTCTATCGAGATCGATCGCGTTTGCATTAAAAGAAAACGAATTAGCCAGGATTTGACTGATATTGACAGTAGATATTGTCAAAAAATCAGCCTTTGACACTACCTACTGTCATTAGAATAAAAATAACTGGCAAATCCTATATTAATGCAGACACGATCTCGATCAAATAGAATTTGCTCCTACAGCTAAAGTGTTAAATTTACTAAAAAATGTCATAGACATAAATTATACAAATATTCCTCTACTTTAATTTATTATTTAACTATTTTGACTATTTTGAGAGTACAGAAATGTCGGCTCATTTGCAAAATTTTGCAAAATGCATAACAGTATTGCTATCCGCAATCCGCACGTGAAATTCACACTGACTTTGTAAACGCCATGGAAACACCAAGCTGTGGAAATCAACCGTTGTTTTGATGCAAAGCAATTTTATTTGAATTGAGCATTCCTTTCTCTGTGTGCGGAGAAACTACTAAAGGTATCTGGACGAAAGTTCATATTTAGAAGTTTTATGACCAAACTTAGAGCTGAAATGCCTTTGGTTCAAAAGGGTCCAAAGGAACTGGCTATTTACTCTTAGCATTTTTCAACGATTTTGCAAATGAACCGTAATTTCTGTAATTCCGTCAAAATAGATAAATAATAAATTGAAGTAGAGGAAATTTTGTATAATTTATGTCTATGACATTTTTTAGTAAAATTAATAGTTTAACTGTAGGAGCAAATTCTATTTGATCGAGATCATGTCTGGCATTATGCAGCTAAACTATTAATTTTATATATTGTATGATAAAGTCGTGTGCCTGGCCACATCAGATTTTTTCTTTCTCTGACGATTTAGTGCTATCGACTGCCGGGATAATACACACTTAAAAATACGGAGTTGGATTTAACACCGATTCAACACCGCTATGGATCTCCCTCGCGACCGTTTGCGCATGTAGTTAAATCAGACGGAGTTGAATTTTTACAGAGCTCATTCACTCTTTTTATAGTTATTATTATTTGTAACGGAGTTGAAAATATATGTTTAGGGAAATGCCTGTTTACTCCTTTATAGACATAAAATAATCTCCCCGTGTGTCAAACTTCCGCGTTCCGGAGTGCAAAAGTTCTTCTGTAGTAGTGAAATACATCCGTGGAGATGTTACGTAACTCCTTTATTAGTGTTAAAATTACCCTGTTGCGGGGTGCTTTTCATTTATTGGCGAAATTATTCTTTCCCTAAAAGAGTTGTTTGCGTACGTAATGAAGTTACATATGTACCAAATAGAGTTGTTTTTTTTGTTCATAGCGGTTCTTATCTTTATTAGGAATATGACGGGGACCAGTAAAAATCAAAAATACATTTTAACAATTTATTTTTCGAAAAAACAAGTAAATGAATATACATGTTTGCACAATACTCAATAAATAAAATACAGTTTATCCTAAATATAACAATAATCTCCGTATTAATATTAATAATAATAAATTATTAACTAATATCAAATATAACAGAATACATAAAGTCTAGAGTACTTTCATTAATAACTAAGTACATATAATATAATTGGTAACTATATACATATCATTCGCCTTATTATAAAGAATGTGTACCTCACATCAAAACAAATAATATATTATTTATAAAAATTAATATTTACTTAAAGGATTTGTATTAACATCGTCATCCTCTTCGCCCGTCTTTATCACCAAAGTAATTCCTCGTTGACTGCGCCATATGAAGTCTACCAATAACTCCTTGTCGATTTCATAACTCGCGTCATCATAATACTTGATATCTTGATATTTTGTCTCTGCTATTTTAAATAGCTTGCCAACTGTACCTACATAAAAGAAAGAAATATGTGCAGAATTGTTGTATTTTTGTATGTTGTAAGGCAAATAGAAAAAATAAAAAAAAAACTCATTGCCGGACAAAGGAATACAAACTACTTCATAAAAAAAACACAAAAATCGACATGCATTCTGTAGGTACAATGCAGTGTCAGAAGGTATCACAAATGCGGCAACAAACGTACTGCGCATTTGACTAGCCGGTATCTTCACAAGCTATTTTCTATAGTACATTAGCAGTGTGCGTAACATTTTTATTAACTACAAAATTATAAAAGCATGTTACCTGTAGTATTAATTGTGTCGAAATTTAGTACATCGTTGATAATTCTGACCCATTTTTTTATTTGTCCGTATTTAACTCGTATGAAAATACACTGCTCCATTTGAAATAATAATGTACTTACATATAAAATATTAAAAGTAATGGAAATGAAACTCACTCTCAACTGCACCCCGCAAACTTAGGAGTATAAGTGACGACCACAACACACTGCGAAGCAAACTGCAAACCGTCTTGGTGGCGACATGTTGACGCCTGTTGTTGTCAAACCGTAAGTTTTTGCCTTTACAGTATAAATCTTACCTTTTTGGAGATTATTCACTCCAAAACGGAGTTAGAAATCAATATTACACAGGGAATTAATGTTTACTTTTAGGAGTTTTATCACTCCGTCACGATGTTCAGTCATATCAACTCCAAAAAGTGTACTTTCTCTCATTTTGTCAGTTATTTCAACACCCTGCATGGTGTTAATTTACATTTCACAGCTCCAGTGAAAATTTTCACCATTTCGGATATAAACTATTTTCAACTCCGTGCTGTGTAGTTAAATTAACTCCGATATTACGTATATCAACAATTTTTAGCACGCAATCAACTGATTTTCGGAGAAAAAATCACTCTTTTTTGTGTACAACTAACTACGTGCAAATTCTCTCCGTAAAATTTTTATGTGTGTAATAACTCACCCAGTATATTAATCGTTATAACCTCAATTGAGTTTAAGTAAGTTTAAAAATGTCCTATAGTTTCTGTGACGCGTTCAGATTTGCGCAGAATAAGTGTTACAAGGTATACCAAGGAGTATTGTCCTCCGAGTGCCTCGGTAAGGTATATACGGAGTTTGCTATAGCGCGTTGCGGCCTATCCGGCCTGTATCTGGAATCTATTTACTTTAATTGAGACCGTTAACTACTTTTTCTCGTCTGCAGGAGCGAGCCAAGCGTCTCGATCATAACTCTTTTAATGTCTCTTATTTATCATGGCGCGAGTAGATCGGGCCCAAGGTGTGCTTCTACTTGCTCACAGCCGCCTCGATATACATCACGGGCTGCATACATTTCATACGTAATCTGTTAGAATTTTGTTCGTTCTTGAAAATTGTCCTGTCTCCGGTAGACAGGGGAACGCGAATGAAAACATTTTAACCTTCATACTAAGAATTTGAAGGTTAATAACTCAACAAACACAGTAAAACGGTACAAAATAGGAAAAAGCAAACTGTATTAAAAGTTGTTCTTCACTGCACTACACCTATTGTAAATTAATTACTGCTACAACGTTTGTCGTCAATATTTTGTTGTGATTTTATTTCTATTATGTTTTACCGCGTCAAATTCATAAAATAATATATGGCATGTCCAGTTTAAATACGCAGCATATACGGATTTAAAATTGAACAATACATGTCGTTTTCGAGTTATATGAGATAGCGTGTTTGGGTCTGTTATGTTGTATGGAAATCCTGAAAAAAAGTTTTATTTTTAAAGACCAGTGGTAGAGGAAGAAAATGAAAGTTTACACCAGTCGATATTGTGTATAGCAAACGGTACATATGCTATTCATGCTGTTTTCCGTTCGATGCATTCCTTTTAAGACGTGATAGTAGAGGCAATTAAGAACCTATTTGACCATATTTATCACTATAAAATCTATTTATTTTTAGTATTATTTCAAAATTGTCTAATATTTATACTTATTGTTTCCATGAAATCTTTCGATATTTGATCATACTTCAAGCTGAAACGGACGTTTTTTAGTGGTATGACCCTAATACGCATGTTTTGAACCCGCATTCGCATTCCGCATAAACACATTTATCGAAAACGCCTAGCCAGTTTCTATTCACAAACTTATTATTGTCTCTCCTCAACAAGAATCCAATTTAAACCAGTGAACTGTGTATGCGAGTAGGTGCTTTCGATGTATTTCCTTGCCTTGAATATGAATCCGATTGGCTTCT
This sequence comes from Melinopterus prodromus, assembly GCA_964023965.1. Taxonomy (NCBI): domain Eukaryota; kingdom Metazoa; phylum Arthropoda; class Insecta; order Coleoptera; family Scarabaeidae; genus Melinopterus; species Melinopterus prodromus. The sequence goes on along the minus strand of OZ030395.1, from coordinate 3,413,367 downwards.
AGCAACCAATTTCCCAGAAATGCATATACAAGTACAAAGTTTAAGGTTTTTTCAGATGATTTTTAAGAGTCTAGGTCATCGGGGTTGTTTGCTATACATGATCCAAAACGGAAAAATATACGTACATAACGGCATTTACAACATACAAGATGCATTGAACACAAAGTTGTCAATATCTCGATAACCGTAACCATTTGTATATAGCTAAATATGGTTAAATAGGTTCTAAATTACCTCTACTATAGCGGTATCAAGAAATTGCACCAAATTACATATAAGCCGGTACATCAATTTTTGGATTTTCCTTTAGAATGTATTAGAAATAAAATCACAAAAACCGCATCCGCACCTATCCGCAGCAGATTTTCCAGTAGTTGTTATGTCAAATATGTATATACTATAATTTGAACCACTTTCAAAAGCTTAACAAAGCTAAACACTAAACTAAAACACTCAAGTTCTGTATAAAACTGTTTTTTTATAACAGCGAATGCTCTCGGCCCTGCAATAAACAAAATTGTGGGTAAATTTTAATAAAAATAATGTCGAATGAAAGTTCATACTCGGTTCTAAAGAATGTATAACAAAACGGTCACATTTATCGTTAAAATAGAAAATTGCAACCGTTTTTAAGAGCGTCAACTTATGTGCGTCTAAGTTCAGCCACAGTAAAATATAACTTTTGGCCGACAAGGACACGTGGCTCAGGGCTCAGGTGAAAAAATATTGCCGCCTTTTAATACATCGGTCTTTTACCTATCCCAGAAACTGGTTTACTTTTTGGAATTTAACAATTTAGAAATTTGATTTACGGCCAACTTTTTGGGTCTAATACTCCAATGTGCGACATTCGTCCCAATCGTTTATTTTCAGTGTTACCGTCACCTCAAACTCTCAACCGGTAACGATCTTTCACTACAAATATATGTCATCGATTCATAGTATTATCGCTTCGCGATATCGTCGTAAAATATCTCATACGACCGCTTACCCGCGTATCGGCTATAGTCATTGTCGCTTGTTCTTTTTTTCAGTAGGCCGTTTTCAGGATAAAAGCGCAGGCAATAAACGCCGTCGAAAGCAATAAAGTCGCCACTCGGATGCCAAGTTTGGACTCAGTAAGTCTAGTTGAAACCGAAACGAATCGGTTCTCGGTCATTTCTGTTTTTAATGGCACCCTATTTTGAGGCTACAATTAACCAACAAACCGACCGTATAGTTGCAGCTCTTCCTCGCGCGACGGCACGCCATAAAAAATCTGACGTGGCCAGAAGGCACATGACTTTATCATACTATTTATAAAATTAATAGTAAACGAGATTCTATTTGATCGAGATCGGTTGTATCAGCATTAAAATTAAAAGAGAAACACTATACAAAGTGAAAAACACAATACGAAATACAAAATGAGCGAATAAAGATCGGTTAGACATGCCACTTGCATTGAATGAACAATTGTGTGTGGCTTTAATTTAATGAGTACGCATACGCTCACACAGAGAAATGAATGCTCAATTCAAATAAAATTGCTTTGCATCAAAACAACGGTTGATTTCCATATCCACGAAATAACTATCCACTTCAACCAAGACAATATTTTCTCAGTACAAATGTGTTAAGTGCTTCGTTCGAGATAAAATTAGTTGCAACGAGTAAACTGTTGACTTGAACCAAATAGTCATCAACTCAAAAGGACTATAATGTTGTTTTGAATGAAACTTTGTAGTATTATTTCAAATATTTCAACATTTGGACCAAACTAATATTGTTTTAATGCAACCATATGATGTCTTAAAGAGAGTAATAGAGCTATCGGAATAAGTAATAGGTTATTTTGCTTGGAAGAACCAATGTTTCAGAGAAACATTTGTAATTTTGGTTCAACACCTTTAGTGTTCTGAATAGAGTATTTTGTTCTCAAAGCAAGTAACTGTCATTTTAAACGAAGTGCGTTAAAAATTCAAAGCAAGTAATAGTAATTTACATTCAACATAATATATTGATTTGAAGTGAATGCTTTTGTTGTTTTGTTAAAACTATCTATCGCTGCTGCAAAGGTTACATAAAAGAATAAGTCTATCAAAACAAATGCAGAAAGAACTACACGATTATAATAGCACATTACTTTCTTAATCATATTTACTAGCAAGAATAATTCTTCTGGCTGACAAATCTAATCAAAACATAATATGTGGTATTACATCAAAGTTCGTTAAGCAATTATTTTGTAAAACATATATTTTTTTTAGTCATGTAGCAAAGACAATGGGTAAAAAAAGTTCATATATACCAATACATTAATTTATTATAAAAATAAAAATACATTTCAAACAAGTAGGTGTCATACTGATATAAACCCAATAACTTGTTATAAAAGAAAAAAATACATTTAAAATACAATCAAAAATACAAAAAAATGTCATCCTGATACAGTAATTAGTACAGTTAAGAGCTAAGTAGTCAACAAGACTTGATGGGCCTTTCTGCAACTGGCCATTATAATACGGTTTCTCACCTTAGATGTTTCTAAATCTCCTCTTAGCTTCACCGCTTCCCGGAAAACAATCCGATCTCCAATAGCCGGAATAAGTTCTTTTATCTCTTCTTCTATAAGTTTTGTTATATTTTGCACAGTTATTTTATGGTCTGCAAACATAGAATGCACATAGTGTATTAACATTCGCATAAAAAGTAGATATACGCATATACTTACTGTCAAATATCGTTTTAAGATGATCTGATGAAATTGAAAAATCATCCACGCTGTCCATTATCACATGTAAAACTGCAGATACAATCAAGCGTATATCAAAGCGACACTGCTTACCACTATAACCAATATATTTGCATGGAGTTAACGTTGTGAGGGTTGTGAGTGAGACTGGAGAATGTAAGTCCTCATATACTGCGTATCTAAAAACTGTCGCCGTTCTACGTCGCGTCAGTCTGGTGCCACAAACCGCGCAAACTCTTAAGTTTTCCGCACAATGAAACCACCCGATATTTTAAACTAAGCATTTGGTTACTTGGTTCACACAAAACGTCTCTTGCATCAACCAACTAATTTTACTTGTTTTGAACACCATATTTTACATATATGATCTTGTTTCAATGCAATAGTTGTTTTCATTGGAATATATTGAATTGTTCAATGCAACACACTATATTCTTAAAAGAACTCATAAGAACTTTTAAAATTATCCAATGTAGTTTTACTTGGAAACAAAATGTTGTCGCTTAAAAGGAGAAATTTGTGAGTTTTGATTCAAAAAGCTCATCTAAATTGAAAACTTTATTGATTTGTTCGGAGTAAATTTCGGCAAGACAACGAATGTCTTAAACATTTCTCTGTGTGCTCGAAGCCCAAGAAAAATAAAATTAACAAATCGTATAATGCAGATTGCGAAACCAGAACAAACAAAAAATATCGGATAACCGTCCCTCCTTAGCACAAACTACACCAACCCGTCAATACTCATCGAGCGAATAAATTCCCTAGAATGGCTGCAAAACATATCTCTGTCCGACGAAAGTACACCCAACACGTTAACCCCCGCTTTCCTCAGATAAACCACAAACATATTACATATCTTTGGTGCAACACTCGGAAATGATCTCTGGACAATCGACTTGCTCGCTCCATAAGGCAAACCCATATCTCCGCCCCTTGTAAAATAAGAATGTGAATATGTACTTATCAACTCAGAATCCGCATATGAGACCTTCAGTACCCAGTGCAGGTAGAGCTATCTTAGACTCATAAGCTATATTATTAATACAATATATCAAATAAACACAATATTTTAATACAATAAAAACTGGTCGGATTCCTTAATTTTCTTATTCAAGCGCTATAGGAAATGAGAAATAACTTACACAATTGACAATCAAATAAAACTCCAAAAAACTCAATTGTAAAAACTTTCATTTTGTCAGGCGCGGCCGGTGGAGAACATAAAACAACATACAAAGGTCACAAACAAAGATATATGAGACTGCAGAACAGATTTTTTCGTAAAAATATCTACGATTGTCAAAACATCAGCGTTTGACACTATATACCTACTGACATTAGAATGAAACTTGGGCAAATATTGGCTACTAAGATGCAGACACGACCGATCTCAATCAAATACATTTTGCTCATGCAGCTAAACTATTAAATTTACCGAAAAATGTCGTAGACATTAGTTATTCAGAATTTCCTCTATTTTAATTTATGATTTAACTTTTTTGACGCTACCGTGTATTTTACACTACACTTAGCTTAGCTATTAATAAACTAATTAATCAGTTATAAATATTTTTGTTGAAGTAATTGCAATCATGTGGTTTGTGTGTACGTTGGGAATATGCAGTGAAGTATGAAGAATTTGAACTTAATAGTAGAGGGAAACTGTATAGAGGTGATTGATGTAAGCCAGTCACAATCATGACTATTCATGTGGCTCCTAAAATGGCTAAACGACCTTATGGGAGTTATCCACTTTTCCCCATTTGCGAGTTGTATGTTTTCTTGCGTTTATGCAAATAGCACAAAAATAATATACTGCTGCAATAGTAAAAATATGGTTCTATAATCGTATGGTACAAAGATATTCTAGCTTTTAATGTAAGTTTATTAGATATTCTTCCTAAGTAGCTAATCTTTCGACTCACATGTTTAACTATATATTCCATATTACTCGTAAATTTCAAACTATTATCTAAAGTGACACCTAGATATTTAAATTTGTCCACTATCTCAACAACTGTGTTATCGATAACTATGTCTGGTGTAGGGTTTACCGAATTTCTATTTCCCAATACCATAGGTTTTGTTTTCAATACATTCAAACATAATTTATTTTCTTTATACCAATTTGATATCGATACTAGTTCGGAGTTTAATGTCGCGATTACATCAGGTAAGTAATCTCCTGCAATTGATATTAGTGTATCGTCTGCAAATAGGTGCATATCACAAGCTTTAACTTGTGAAGCAACATCGTTTATGTACAAATTAAATAAAACTGGTCCAAGAACAGAACCTTGTGGTACCCCTAAGCTGTTTATTAATTCACTTGACTCATTTCCTCCAATCCTAACCTTCTGTCTCCTGCTTGTTAAATAGTTCTCAAAATAATTTCATTTCTGTTCCTCTGATTCCGTAAGTTTCCAATTTTTGTAGTAACTTTTCACGACAAATTGTCTCGATACAATATTTTGCGATAATATTTTGCAAACAAATCATGATTTTTTAAACTGTTGCGTGGCCAAGCAACGAGTAAAAAGCGTCGTTGGAACCGCAAAATTCTGAATGCTTACCTGTTATTCGTATAAATCGACTTCGTAATTCAATAAATTCAAATCGTTTGAGATGATGGGTCGGTGCTGCGGAAAGAGTTACAGGCGGGTCTGGATCGTTTCTTTTTTTCGGAGCGACGCAGAGAACGAACCGGCCGCCGATATATACGTAGTTAGTGTACCCGAAGGTACAATTAGGGTAAAAACAAATGCGCGCGCCCCGGCCAGAATTCGTTAGCACAGGCATCGCAGCAACGCAGGCAAAAATCGTTAAAATTGACGATACTATAAATACTCCCTTGGTAAATTTAAGCAGGCCTGATTGCAGCAATCGAAATGAATGATAACCACGGTCGCCGTTTTGACAGTAAATTAGGGAAATTGACGGCGCGTACGACCCGTTTTTGTTTATCCACGAGCTCGACCGACAACAGGTTGAACCGTTCGCTGAGTATATACAGGGTCCTGCAACTAAGCTCCCGTCTTCTGTAGCTCACTTACTCATTAAGCTAAGAGTTTGACATTTTGCAGGCTTACCCTGTACTTCAAGGTGCAATTCAAGAAATTATTTTGTATTATACAGGCTGTTCCACAAATGTGCAACGCCATGATAATATATTTTTTTAAATTGCATGCTATACATTTTTCTACACATTTGGAAGCCTTTTATGGTTGCCTACATATCATCAAAATTTTATTGAAATCGGTTGAGTGACCGCAGCGGAAAAAAATAAAAACCAAAAAAAATTGATTTTGCATCGTAGGCTTTAAAAATCAATAAAAACCACAAAATGCACCTCGTTAATAAAATTTTGCGACGTCCTTATTAAGTTAGATGTAATAGTCTCGTTAACCAAGTGACATTGATCCAAATTATACAGGCTGACCAAAATCGAGTGTCAAACTTCAAAGCGCGCTATTGTTCTTATTTTAAATTGGAACCCATATTTTTTTTAGGTGAAACGATGCGGAATTAAAGAATAAATATTGCTTCTGAATACAACCCCATCACAATTCCCAATATTTTAAAAGTTATTCGCCAAAAACTCATTTTTCAACGTTTCCAACGGCAATTCTAGGTAATAAATATCGTACGTGGCGTTGAAAAACAATTTATTACATAAAATATAACGCAGAGAGGTATTTTAGATTTTACTGTACTTAATTAAGTAGTTATTCAATTGCTAAATTTACTGCAAAATTTACCTATAGCCACATTTCCGTCCTTACCGCTATAGGTAAATTATGCAGTAAATTTAGCCTTTGAATAACTACTTAATTAAGTACACTCAAACCTAAAATACGTCTATTATTTTATATGAAATAAATATATATTCACGACCGAATTTAACGAAATTGTGGAATTAAGTTTTTTGCAACCATGTGAAGTTTCTGAGATATAACCTCAATAATGTATATTAAAAATAATGTTTATATAGTAAATGGTGATATACAGGCGGGATGTAAATTTTAAATAATTTAAAAATTACAGCCACAACCTGGATTTGAACCAGGGACCTTTGTATCGCTAGCACAATAGGCCTCAATAGCTTAGTTAATAGAGTATTGTGCTAGCGACACAAAGGTCCCTGGTTCAAATCCAGGTTGTGGCTGTAATTTTTTATTTATTTAATATTTGCATCCCGCCTGTATATCACTATTTGCATACATAATAACCGCCAACTTTTTATTTTCACACAGAACGGTATATATTTTCTCTGAAAATTAGGTTTTCTTATTGTACAAAGATTATGTCAAAAAGTTTCCTAACTCGTAAGGTTTTAAGGTTTTTACACGTATAAGGTTTTTTTTAAAGGGTCTTAAAATTAATCTTAAACTTTGTACTTTTACTTGAAATCCTAAAATTTCTTTACAAGTATCTTTCTCCAAAACTATTGACTGTAGAAAAAAATTACTTGAAGCAAACTTGCTGAGAATTTTATCCACTACAATTTTTCAAAAATTTATATTTTAATATACCTATACCTACCTACATTTTTTAATGAATCGTAAAGACAATACTTTGAACGGAAGATGGCTGACAGCTCATTGTTTTTTAATTAAGCATCTTTAAGAAGGTCGTAGAGCATTATATACATGACGATTCCATTCAACATTAGGTACACAGAGAGAAATTTTTGTTTGATTCAAATAAATATGCATTGACTCAAAGAAATTTGTTGTTTCAATAGAGGCAAAGAAATATTTATTTGCGGGTAAAACCGCATTTATTTGAAATATTTGTTTGGTAGAAAGAACATTGATTTGCGTCAAACAACTTATGTTTCCAGTTAAAAAGTTTGCAATTTGTGTGTTATAAGAAATGAGATTTATTTACTTCAAATAATTGTGATTGTGTTGAGTGAAAGAATTACATTTTTTTAAATTAACAAAATTGTTGGTCGAGTTAAAATGCTTAAAATTATTAATTTGTTGAAGGAATTAATAGACAAGAATTTTTCGGAAGACTCGCCATGTGTCACCTCCTTTTTGGGATGTCGCACATCCTCGACCAGTGCTTGGTCTTCCCAACCCAACATATAGTCAAGGTTAAGTTAGTAAAGTGTACTCTGATTTGTAATCGCAACTTGAACCTGCAGGCACTGTACTCTATAAGTTCTATACTGTCGATCACGCGGCTTTATACTCTCGATATGTACGAAGTGCGAGGAGAGAGTTTACAGCGCCATCTAACAATACAGTTGGATGACATTAAAAATATATTTATTTGAATCAAAATATGATTTCTTTGGTGGAAGGAAACTAATTTTAAAGCCAAAACAAAAATATTACTTTGAAGGAAATAAATATCTTCTTGTGTAAAAATATATTTATTTTAATAAAAATATGATTTCTTTGGGGGAAGTAAACCTATTTTTAAGCCAAAGATAAAATATTACTTTAAGCGAAATAAATCTCTCCTTATATACAAATTTATATGTTAGAATCAAAATTATATTTCATTTGTGTAAAGAAACGTTTTTTTAAAATCAAAACTAAAATATTACTTTAAAGGAAAGTAATTTTTGTTTGTATCCATATATATTTATTCCACTTAAATAAATATTTCAAATAAATTAATCTCTGCAAGCAAATAAACTAGAGTATTCAATGAAGTAAATATTGTTGGCGTCAAAGAAATATGTTTTGACCCAAAAGAATAAATTCAAACAAATACATTTCTTTGAAACAAGAAATCTTTTCTCTCTGTGTACTATTTCAAAGAATCTGAAATCGAATCTCCCAATAAGAAATATTTTTAATCAACACCTTAAAAAATCTCTTTCGTGTCCGCGTTTTTGTTAATTCCCTCTTCAGACGCGGACTCAAATTAATGATGCCATCAACGGTAAATTGGTCGATACCACCCTCTGCGTTCGGGAATCGGCATGTGTTATCATCGTGCGGCATTTGTTCGGGTAAAAATAGGACCGAATAGATGAGTATCTGGTTCCGTGCAGTCGCCTGGATCTAAGCAACCAGGTGGGGAAGGAAACAATTGAAATCCAGTGTCAGAATTCTCTTCGTATCGAATTTAACGTACAAAGAAGTTCCTTCGTCTATTCAGGAACCAACACCGTCGCTAACTTGGGGTAGGTAGCGATGCCACAATAGAAAATAGATCAAATTTCGGAGCCAATAAGAACCAATAAGCAGAAATTAGTTATCGTGTGTAACAGTTGTTCTGATCTAATAAAGATGGACATCAAAGAATCTGTAAGGAATAAATACTTCAAACATGTTTGAAACATATGTACACAGATAGAAAAGATTTCTTGTTTTAAAGAAATGTATTTGTTTGAATTTATTCTTTTGGGTCAAAACATTTCTTTGACGCCAACAATATTTACTTCATTGAATACTCTAGTTTATTTGCTTGCAGAGACTAATTTATTTGAAATATTTATTTAAGTGGAATAAATATATATGGATACAAACAAAAATAACTTTCCTTTAAAGTAATATTTTTGTTTTAATTTAAAAAAAACGTTTCTTTACACCAATGAAATGTAATTTTGATTCAAACATATAAATTTGTATATAAAGAGAGATTTATTTCGTTGAAAGTAATATTTTGTCTTTTGCTTAAAAATAGGTTTACTTCCGCCAAAGAAATCATATTTTGATTAAAATAAATATATTTGTACACAAGAAGAGATTTATTTCCTTTAAAGTAATATTTTTGTTTTGGCTTTAAAATAGGTTTACTTCCACCAAAGAAATCATATTTTGATCCAAATAAATATATTTTTAATGTCATCCAACTGTATTGTTAGATGGCGCTGTAAACTCTCTCCTCGCACTTCGTACATATCGAGAGTATAAAGCCGCGTGATCGACAGTATAGAACTTATAGAGTACAGTGCCTGCAGGTTCAAGTTGCGATTACAAATCAGAGTACACTTTACTAACTTTACCTTGACTATATGTTGGGTTGGGACGACCAAGCACTGGTCGAGGATATGCGACATCCCAAAAAGGAAGTGACACATGGCGAGTCTTCCGAAAAATTCTTATCTATTAATTCCTTCAACAAATTAATAATTTTAAGCATTAATCTCGACCAACAATTTTGTTAATTTAAAAAAATGTAATTCTTTCACTCAACACAATCATAATTATTTGAAGTAAATAAATCTCATTTCTTATAATACACAAATTGCAAACTTTTTAACTGGAAACATAAGTTGTTTGACACAAATCAACGTTCTTTCTACCAAACAAATATTTCAAATAAATGCGTTGTTATCCACAATAAATATTTCCTTGCCTCTATTGAAACAACAAATTTCTTTGAGTTAATGCATATTTATTTGAATCAAACAAAAATTTCTCTCTGTGTAACGAATAACAGGCAAGCATTCAGAATTTTGCGTTTCCAACGATGCTTTTTACTCGATGAATGTCAGCTAACATTCAAAAGTCTCAAAGATCATGATTTATTTGTTTAATATTATCCCAAAATGTATAAGAAATGGAGAGTTCAACGAGCACTGGGAATACAAGATACCATTTAACACCTGCTTATCAAATGAATATATGTATATTGTGAGTTTCAGCATCTCATTATTGTTGACTGTTGTAATTCGGCCAAAATTTTGGATCACATCTCTTGTGTCAAAATCTGTACACTGTACACAGCAAAAATTACATGTAATTTTTGCTGTTTTGTGTTGAAATATGAGCATTATTTGGTATTCAAATTTACTTTTACTATGACCGTAATATATATACAAGCGAGTCGTCCATTGTAGCAAGATTATCCGTAATTAAAACCGAAAACCTCGGACAATGATCGAATTTATTAGATTAAAACATAAAATGAGAACTATTGTCGAATATCACAATAATTGTCTTCCATATTCGGCATCATTAGTTTATAATTTAATTTCCAGGCAGTCCGAATGATAAAGAAGAAGAAGATCGCCGACCTGTATAGACTCAGCTCATCTCTCTGCTCGGGCGATACGAAGTGATCAACTCCGAGATCGTATTTATTCCCAAGGAATCGAAGTACGTACATCGCCAAACTTCTCTCAGCCTCCTCTATCTATCGGTGAGTACAGATGAATTTGTAGAGATAAAATCGGCGTTCTTTTTTTTTTCATCCATCTACAACTTTGTGATGGCAGGCATTACCGTTACATCAAATAAAACACCATGACGAAAACATTTTGGTATCTCGCGACCATATCTGGCAATCGACGCACAGCTACGGCCCTAACCAATCGAAAATCTACTTCGGCCGCACCGAAAAAAGAGAAATAACCTTTCGAAATTGAGGTTAAACCTAACAATATTTTGAGTTATTCCAGATTAGAACACTGGATTGATAACGTTGATAAAGTATTGTGTAGTTCATTTGTGTTTTTCGCGAATATAGAAAAACGTAGATAGCAAAAATATGGTTAATCCTGTATTTTGTTGAGTATCATAACATCTAATTATTTTATTGAATTCTACGCATCGTTCTGCCCAAAAAAAAAACTAGTACACACTAGTGCTAAAATAAACCATTGCTGTGATAACTAGTCTTCTTAATATATATCATAATAATAATATAAATAAATAATATATCATAATTTCGTCTTTCTTTTAAATAAAATGAATCATTTTATCACATCTGCGATTTAATATTATACTTTGAAATAAAATTTTACTTATACCTTGTAGGTTGTGAAAAGCTGTGCCAACGAAGTTATTGAGGTATCTGTAATGGCATAAGTTAGAAAAAATAAGTTGAAATAAGTTAAATAAAAGAAAATACGAAGTAAACGTCATTCTGAGTCAAAAGTTGCATGTCGACTTTTGCTATTATTTCAACGGCTGTAACTTTTTAATGAATAAAGATAAGAAATAACTCCTTATGAGACTTTTTGCTCAGCGTGACATTTACTATCTTGAAAACAATCAGTGTAAAATCAATAATATTTGAGATCTATCAATACTTATTAACCGAAGGACCCAGGGGGTTCAAAATCCAGAATAAGTTTGATATATTCATAAACTTTTTAAAACAAATTTCTAGAATAATCTAAGCTAGTCCTGAGTAACAATGAACAAAGTCAAATGAGTAAAAACTGTTCCTTGAGAATACATTTTCCGTAGAATTTGAATCTGTGAGTAAAAAATCTGAATTGAGGCTAGCTTTTAAGAGAATTACTGATAAAAAGCTGCAGAAAATGCTTTTCTTTTACTATAATACATGATAATGCGGTGCTTCCAGGATATAGGCCAAGAAATGTAGAAAAGTTCTCCTAAAAGTATAAAGTTTACGGTAAATTGTCGACGACATGGGCCCTCTATAAATAAAGAAAATCTGATGTGGCCAGGCACATGACTTTATCATACAATATACAAAATTAATAGTTTAGGTGCATGAGAATCTATTCTATTGAGATAAATCGTAGGTATTGTCAAAGCATCAGCATTTGACACTACCTACACTACGTCATTAGAATAATAGTTATTTATGTCACAAATGCCGAAAGTACGGAATAGCGCGACGAGCGGTGATGCGGCGCGTCACCGAAGGCGGAGTGTCGCCGTCGCGTGTGAGCGAGTCGCGCTATCTAGTTTTTGGCAGGAGCGACATCAACGTTTATTGTGTTGCTTTTTAAGAAATACGTATTAAAAAAAATAAATGATTTCTGTATAGTAAATGCTAGGTTGGTACCACTTTGACGAAAGGTGCGTTCCGATTGGTAGGTAATGGTAGCTAATGGCGGCGGTAGAATACGAAATTATAGTATTTCTTACATATCGTGATAATGACACATATTAGTTTGGATGTACATAAACATGAGTCACTAGCAATTTTCTATTGGAAATACAATAACGGCGTCTGCTACCACTGCCATTATCACTAATGAAAACGCACCTTAAAAAGGTAATTCAAATTCTGACAGATTTATATTTGTTCATGACACATCCCTACCAACATACTAAAATAAAACTACACTCATCGCTATACTTTATTTATAATTTTCTCAATGTATCGTTTTTAGAATTAGATATAAAGACGGGTTGATATTTCTTATCAACAAACAATCAAATTGGTGATCTTATTTTATTTGTATTTTATAATTTGACGCACTACAGCGGCAACGTTCCATAATAGTGGTTCTCCAACCTCTGATGAGATCAGCTATTTTCGAATGTTACAACACAAAAAAATATTTGTCAAAATCCTGGCTACTATGTAATTTCATATCAATGCAGATGCGACCGATCTCGATCAAATAGAACTTGCTCTTGCAGCTAAACTATTAATTTTACCAAAAAATGTCATAGGCATAAATTATTCAAAATTTCCTTTACTTTAATTTATTAATTAACTATTTTGTCGAAATTACAGAAATGGCGGCTCATTTGCAAAATCCTTTAAAAAGGCTTAGAATAACGTACCAGTTCCTTTGGACCCTTTTCAACCAAAACCTTTTCAGCTCTAAGTTAGGTCATGAAACTTCTAAATATGAACTTTCGTCCCGACATCTTTAGTAGTTTCTCCGGAATCGTCGCCACAAAAATCGTTTACACACATACACACACACACACAGACATTTTTTTGTACCTTGGTCAAAAATGTTCAGGGGACCCATAAAGACCTATTTCCGCTAAAATCTCAATTTTTTTTTTCGGCATGATTACAATACTTTATTATACTGCGTATGATAAAGTAAAAACACAGATAGACAATTTTGTTTAATTCTATTAATATGCATTATTGGTTCAAGGAAATCGTTTGATTGGGAATATTTATTTCTTCCAAACAATTTCTGCTTTGAGTTCAAATTTGCGGAATGTATATTCGAAACGATATTTGATATCTGATATTTGACCTATATGATATTTTGCAAGTTAAAATAAATAGTGCATGTGAGGGCTACAGTTTATTTTAATTAAGTAGGTATTAATAGAGATCAAAAGTTTGGAAGATTGTTTTTAAACATAAAAAATTGTCGTTCGAATACATATACATCAACATTTTGGAAAAATATTTTGTTTTCAACGTAAGGAACATAATTTTCTGAAATTACTGCAAGGTTAAAAGTATACGCACGATGTAAACGTAGCTTGAAATGTATATGATTCAAGCTGCGAACGCACGTCAGAGCGCTGAACAGTCGCTCGGCTCGCAAAACCGCGAAATATCGCATGCAAGAAAAGCGTGCGCCGTTTTTAATACGCCCTATGTGTTTGCGGTTCGGTGTGCGGTCGCAAAATTGATTGTTCTTTCGCAATATAATGAAATCGGTTAATTTATTGCACCAGATACGTAATTTGTTGCATATTTTACCATACGCAAAAATGCAGCCGCCTTTAGTATTTTGCGGTGATGGCGTGACCTAACATAACACGATTTTATGTTTATTTTAATTTCGTTTTACAATCGGTTCTTAGTTATACACAGAGAGAAAATTTTGTTTGATTCAAATAAATATGCATTGACTCAAAGAAATTTGTTGTTTCAATATAGGCAAAGAAATATTTATTTGCGGATAAAAACGCATTTATTTGAAATATTTGTTTGGTAGAAAGAACATTGATTTGTGTCAAACAACTTATGTTTCCAGTTAAAAAGTTTGCAATTTGTGTATTATATGAAATGAGATTTATTTACTTCAAATAATTATGATTGTGTTGAGTGAAAGAATTACATTTTTTTAAATTAACAAAATTGTTGGTCGAGTTAAAAAAATGCTTAAAAAAGTTATTAATTTGTTGAAGGAATTAATAGACAAGATTGGGATGTCGCACATCCTCCACCAGTGCTTGGTCTTCCCAACCTAACATATAGTCAAGGTTAAGTTAGTAAAGTGTACTCTGATTTGGAATCGCAACTAGAACCTGCAGGCACTGTACTCTATAAGTTCTATACTGTCGATCACGCGGCTTTATATTCTCGATGTGTACGAAATGCGAGGTTAGAGTTTACAGCGCCATCTAACAATACATGTTGGATGCCATTAAAAATATATTTATTTGTATCAAAATATGATTTCTTTGGTGAAAGTAAACCTATTTTAAAGCCAAAACAAAAATATTACTTTAAAGGAAATAAATCTCTTCTTGTGTACAAATATATTTATTTTAATCAAAATATGATTTCTTTGGCGGAAGTAAACCTATTTTTAAGCCAAAGACAAAATATTACTTTAAGCGAAATAAATCTCTCCTTATATACAAATTTATATGTTAGAATCAAAATTATATTTCATTGGTGTAAAGAAACCTTTTTTTTTTAAATCAAAACTAAAATATTACTTTAAAGGAAAGTAATTTTTGTTTGTATCCATATATATTTATTCCACTTAAATAAATATTTCAAATAAATCAATCTCTGCAAGCAAATAAACTAGAGCATTCAATGAAGTAAATATTGTTGGCGTCAAAGAAATATGTTTTGACCCAAAAGAATAAATTCAAACAAATACATTTTTTTAAAACAAGAAATCTTTTCTATCTGTGTGCAGTAAAACAAAACTAGTTAGCCAGGATCTGTCAGATATTAGCCAGGATCTGACAGGTATAAAATAAATTGTAGCCCTCATATGCACTATTTATTTTAACTTATAAAATATCATACAGGTCAAATATCAGATATTAAATATCGTGCCGAATAACGATGCTATTGACAGTTGGTATTGTCAAAACATCAGCGTTTAACACTACCTACTGTCATTAGAATGAAAATATTTGTCAAATCCTGGCTAACTAGTTTTATATTAATGCAGACACGACCGATCTCAATCCAATACAATTTGCTCATGCAGCTAAACTATTAAGTTTAATCATGAAATTGCTAAATATGAAGTTTCGTCCCGATACCTTTAGTAGTTTAGTATGCTATTCAAGAAAAAATAATTTGACAGTTTTAACTTTTTCCTTAATATGTAGTAATACATATTTGTTACTTATATTATTGTTATGGGTATTGATTGTGTTCTTTCTTTGTTTGGACATGTTTAATATGTATTTTATTGTTTTTATTTTACATGATTTATATATTTGAAGCGGCTGAAACTTAAAAAAAGAATTAGGTCCATATGAAAATGCATTTTCTTGGAAAATTTTCATAGATTAATATGCCTTAGTGATAAAAATTGACGATTGATGTTTAAGTTCAGAATATCATTGTGATTGTAAATACCACAAAAATGATACCTTTATCATTTTAAAATTTATATGTACACTGAACAACCGGAAGTCATACTATCCTCAATAATATTCTAAGGATGTTTTTTTTTTATATATTAACACTCCTCCAGATTTTACTCATATAATACAATTTTTATATTTAAAAAAAATTTTTAAGTAACATTTTTCGGGTTTAACTTCACAGTTAGTGAAAAGTTT
Source organism: Melinopterus prodromus (assembly GCA_964023965.1). Taxonomy (NCBI): domain Eukaryota; kingdom Metazoa; phylum Arthropoda; class Insecta; order Coleoptera; family Scarabaeidae; genus Melinopterus; species Melinopterus prodromus. Next base: position 3,397,221 of record OZ030395.1, on the reverse strand, counting down.
CGCGTAATTGAAAAACTTTGTATATTGCTTAAATATTTGTCATACCTCCAAAAGATCTAACATTTCTTTATGCAAATGTATGCACTCTTTTATGGATTTGTTTACCTTTTTTTGCTTCAATTGAATTGTTGTCAATTGTCAAGGTAAATCTTAAGTAATTTTATTTTCCGAAAATATTTAGGTATTATAAAATCCCATACCAAACAAAACAGACAATAAACCACATAGGACACACAGAAGAAAAAGATTACTAAAACTGACTGGGTGTAGAATGGCCTTTAGGTACAATGTAGTTTGCGCTATCTGCATTCTGCATAGTCGCGTTTTTTATGCATTAGACACGGAACAAAAATAGGTTTCCACGCTCCATAGAAGCAATAAGTCATATTAGCGGTTACCGTCACCTAGTTCTGGCCTTTGAGAGCAGACAACAGGCGCCATGCAGAAACCCGAGCTGGTATCTTTTGTCTTCGCGCAGAGGTGGACTAATGTGAACATTTATATTCGCTCCTTTAATCCTATAGACTTGCGATCGCACTATTAATCGAAATGAGTAAGTAATATAATCATTTTTAATAGTCGCAGATGAAAGAGGTGCGATTACCGGTTTTGTAGATGGGAATATGCAAAACAATAACTATGTTGTGTAATTTATATTGCAGAGAAATCATCTACCTATTAATAGTTAGAAAAATACATTAGTGAGATACGAATTTTGATCTATTGGTTAAGTATGTTCACGCATTTTAAACTGTAATAACATCCCGGACATTACAATAACAACTATAGAGTAAACAAATTGTTCTTTAATATTGTTTTCTATACAAGGTGAAAATAATGTAATTTTACTTAACTGTACAGAATAAGTAAAAAAACTGATGTAGATTAAAGTTGGGTTTTTGTAGACTTGAAGAGAGCCTTCGAGACAATTTGTCGTCAAAAGTTACTACCAAAATTGGAAACTTACGGAATCAGAGGAAAAGAATTGAAATGGTTTGAAAACTATTTAACAAACAGGAGACAGAAGGTTAGGATTGGAGAAAATGAGTCAAGTGAATTAATAAACAGCTTAGGGGTACCACAAGGTTCTGTTCTTGGACCAGTTTTATTTAATTTGTACCTAAACGATGTTGGTTCACAAGTTGAAGCTTGTGATATGCATTTATTTGCAGACGATACACTAATATCAATTGCAGGAGATAACTTACCTGATGTAATCGCGACATTAAACTCCGAACTAGTATCGATATCAAATTGGTATAAAGAAAATAAATTATGTTTGAATGTATTGAAAACAAAAGCCATGGTATTGGGAAATAGAAATTCGGTAAACCCTACACCAGACATAGTCATCGATAACACAGTTGTTGAGATAGTGGACAAATTTAAATATCTAGGTGTCATTTTAGATAATAGTTTGAAATTTACGAGTAATATGGAATATATAGTTAAAAATGTGAGTCGAAAGATTAGTTACTTAGGAAGAATATCTAATAAACTTACATTAAAAGTTAGAATATCTTTGTATCATACGATTATAGAACCATATTTTTACTATTGCAGCAGTATATTATTTTTGTGTACAGACAAAGACTTTAAAAAGATTCAAGTACAACAAAATCGAGCACTCAGAATTTTATTACAAAGCTCCAGTTTAACCAGTATCGAGTCCATGTTGAGTAAATTAAATTTTTTTATTGTTAATCAAGGAACGGTATATCAGGCTCTCACGTTGGTATATAAATGCATAAATAATAAACTCCCAAATTATATGAGTAATTATTTAACATACAATAGTCAGCAGCATGAATATAATACTCGGCAAAAGGACCACTTCAGGATTACCGAAATATACAAAAAGCAGCACACAAAATTCATTTTATTATAAAGCACTGAAGATGTTTAACACCCTACCAAGTGATATAAAAAGCAGTAGTTCGCTAAGTCTTTTTAAAACATCATGTCGGGTTCATGTATTGACTAATTTTAAGTAGTTGATAAGTTTAGTACTTAGGAAACCAAGTTTATTGTGATTATTAGTTTCTTTTAACTAAATAAATATCATTATTATTATTATTAATTCTTCTTTAATATTGTTTTCTATACAAAGTAAAAATAATGTAATTTACACAAACTAAAGAGTATGCTACCTTTACAGTACGTCGAGCTGCTAAGTGCTAACATCCTATGTATCTGATAGACTATTCAGAATAAAACAGATCGACGAATACTCGGAACGAAAAGAAGTAAGAGCTGGGGTACCCCAGGGTACTGTATTAGGACCAATTCTCTATCTACTTTTCATCAATATTCCAAAACCAACTTCTACAAAGCGTTACCACAATCGCCAAAACGAACATCACCACTACAGTCTATGCATTATTTCTATAGATACCGACGAATTAATTATTAATTACACCGATAGCAAGAAACGAAAAACCAGAATACTATAATCTTTATTCCCTACTAACATTTATACACGATTCGATCATTTTTTGCGGCCATCTTCGCATTGCGATAATTAAAAAACAGAGAGAGAGAGAGAGGCGCAGCCCCGGTGTATAATTGCGGTGCTAAGCCAAAAGTGGGGGGGTGGGGGGGTCCCTGTAGGCTCCCGCGTCCCTTCTTCCAACGAAGTGACATTTTCGGTTGCGCTCGTCGTGCCTTTTTTATGACATCGGCATTCCCATTACGAATGGCGAACTTTTTGACATAAGGCATCCGGGCCAGCGACCGTCTCCCCTCCCCCCCCCCCCCCCACCACACCCCACCGCACCCCCCTCGCGATTCGTGCTCGGTTTCATTAATACCCCTCTCCGAATTCATTTGTTTCTACTTATCATAATTAATTAGAGGTTTCTTCTGATACGAATCGTCCATTGTAGTCTTTCTGTCTCGCTCTTACTTAGCTTAGTTACCAGATTTTCCGTCCTTTTCGCACGATTCTGGTCGATTCTGGTCGTCAACATCAAATTTAATGCGCTAATTTTTAACCAAATAAAGAGTGCCGTGCGGATAGGTCTGTTTTTTTCAGGCCGAGGCCGATCGGTTGTGCTGCTGTGGGGTTTTTGTTTTTCGGAGAGGCCCCGAGAGAGGGCGTGCGAGTTTCGCGACCCGGTTGCGGCACCGCCCGCGGCTGCGTTTAATAATTTAATTATGTCCCCGCGAGGCGAAATTCGGGTGCACAACGGTGATATCTTTTATGGGGGTATTGTGTGCTTATCGGTCGATTCTGTGTTGTCACTCGCAAGATTCTATAACGTTATAGATCTATAGCGTATATCACAGAGAGAAATTTTTGTTTGGTTCAAATAAATATGCATTGACTCAAAGAAATTTGTTGTTTCAATAGAGGCAAAGAAATATTTATTTGCGGATAAAAACGCATTTATTTGAAATATTTGTTTGGTAAAAAGAACGTTGATTTGTGTCAAACAACTTATGTTTCCAGTTAAAAAGTTTGCAATTTGTGTATTATAAGAAATGAGATTTATTTACTTCAAATAATTATGATTGTGTTGAGTGAAAGAATTACATTTTTTAAATTAACAATATTGTTGGTCGAGTAAAATGCTTAAAATTATTAATTTGTTGAAGGAATTAATAGACAAGAATCGGAAGACTCGCCATGTGTCACCTCCTTTTTGGGATGTCGCGCATCCTCGACCAGTGCTTGGTCTTCCCAACCCAACATATAGTTAAGGTTAAGTTAGTAAAGTGTACTCTGATTTGGAATCGCAACTTGAACCTGCAGGCACTGTACTCTAAAGTTCTATACTGTCAATCACGCGGCTTTATACTCTCGATATGTACGAAGTGCGAGGAGCGAGTTTACAGCGCCATCTAACAATACAGTTGGATGACATTAAAAATATATTTATTTGAATCAAAATATGATTTCTTTGGTGGAAGTAAACCTATTTTAAAGCCAAAACAAAAATATTACTTTAAAGGAAATAAATCTCTTCTTATGTACAAAATATTTATTTTAATCAAAATATGATTTCTTTGGCGAAAGTAAACCTATTTTTAAGCCAAAGACAAAATATTACTTTAAGCGAAATAAATCTCTCTTTATATACAAAATTATATGTTAGAATCAAAATTATATTTCATTGGTGTAAAGAAACGTTTTTCTAAAATCAAAATTAAAATATTACTTTAAAGGAAAGTAATTTTTGCTTGTATCCATATATATTTATTCCACTTAAATAAATATTTCAAATAAATTAATCTCTGCAAGCAAGTAAACTAGAGTATTCAATGAAGTAAATATTGTTGGCGTCAAAGAAATATGTTTTGACCCAAAAGAATAAATTCAAACAAATACATTTCTTTAAAACAAGAAATCTTTTCTATCTGTGTAGGTTTCGATAAGAAACACTTATAGAACTCTATAACTCTCCGATAACTGTCTTATTTCTTATAGAAAATGATATTCTGAGTAGATCTGATCTGATTGTATTTACTAAAGCGTCGCCCTGTTTGAGTTGAACGGTTGAGAAGTTTAGGATGTGTTGTTAGTTGGCAATAATGTTGGATGATGTCATATTCATTTTTCACAGTTTTGAGGTTAGAACTCTAGCAATGAGCAGGATATACAGTACAAGCACTCACTCGTTAAAAATAATCCATATATGATCCACATATAAGAACTACCGAAGTACCAGGTACGGTTTCAGTTGGTTTCAGTTCGAATTATATGCTATCTACAAACGGCAGTTTGCGATACAAAAATCAATCAAAACATTTGTTTGGAGAAGGTGCGAGGTTTTTACATACTTTACATATTTCTACTTTCTTGACATTAACGAACGAAATAAGAAATTTACAAGAAGTCAAAAAGCATTTAAGTATTATAATGTACTTGTTATTTCTTATAAAGTTTATTGTATTGTTACAGTTATTTTATGTATATATTTTTTACGTACCTAGTACTTTACATAGAAAACAAGTTATCAATAACCGACTTTAGAGACTTTAATAGTAGATGAGGACACAAACCCGTTGATCACCACTTCTCTGCCACTAATTTGTACCCACCCATGATTCCTTCTGGTAAGTTAGGTACCTACTAGCTGCTTATTTCTCTTTAAGATAGCTTTCCGTTCAAATTCCACGCTCGACTTTTCGTTAAAAGCCTACCACAATTTATCAACGGCTGTCGCTTTCGTGTTCATATTACCAAGAAACCGTACAATTCTTTGTTTTACAGTACTGATAAGCAAACCATAACGCATTGCTAGCCATATAACGTCATACCGCGCAGAATTCCGGCTATGCCGGTCTTATCGCGTACTGTAAAACGCTTTCAAAATATGAAGTCTAATTACCGAGAGTTATTATACCTGGTGAACGTTTTTTTTTTTTAGTCAACTTGCCTTTAGATGCGAGGAATACGAAGAATTGATTGTTCTTTATTGTTGTAAAGGCTATTTTATGTTACCTGTACTGTTTTTATGCTATATGAAAAGCGGTAGATATCGGAAATAGGAGGAGAGTTCGATAGTAGATGAGTATACAAACCCAAGGATTACAATAAAATTATCTACCAATCTACACCGATAGAAAGAAACTTTTGTTCTACTTCAATATATATATGCTTTGACTTGAACAAATCTGGTGTTTCAATAAAGGCAAGGAATATTTCTTTGTGGTTAAAAGTGAATTTGTTTGGTAGAAAGAACGTTGATTTGTGTCAAACAACTTATGTTTCCAGTTAAAGTTTGCAATTTGTGTATTATAAGAAATGAGATTTATTTACTTCAAATAATTATGATTGTGCTGAGTGAAAGAATTAAATTTTTTTTTAAATTAGCAAAATTGTTGGTCGAGTTAAAATGCTTAAAATTATTAATTTCTTGAAGGAATTAATTGACAAGAATTTTTCGGAAGACTCGCCATGTGTCACCTCGTTTTTGGGATGTCGCACATCCTCGACCTGTGCTTGGTCTTCCCAACCGAACATATAGTCAAGGTTAAGTTAGTAAAGTGTACTCTGATTTGGAATCGCAACTTGAACCTGCAGGCACTGTACTCTATACGTTCTATACTGTCGATCACGCGGCTTTATACTCTCGATATGTCCGAAGTGCGAGGAGCGAGTTTACAGCGCCATCTAACAATACAATTGGATGACATTAAAGATATATTTATTTGAATCAAAATATGATTTCTTTGGTGGAAGTAAACCTATTTTAAAGCCAAAACAAAAATATTACTTTAAAGGAAATAAATCTCTTCTTGTGTACAAATATATTTATGTTAATCAAAATATGATTTCTTTGGCGGAAGTAGACCTATTTTTAAGCCAATGACAAAATATTACTTTAAACGAAATAAATCTCTCCTTATATACAAATTTATGTGTTTGAATCAAAATTATATTTCATTGGTGTGAAGAAACGTTTTTAAAAAATCAAAACTAAAATATTACTTTAAAGGAAAGTAATTTTTGTTTATATCCATATATATTTATTCCACTTAAATAAATATTTCAAATAAATTAATCTCTGCAAGCAAATAAACTAGAGTATTCAATGAAGTAAATATTGTTGGCGTCAAAGAAATATGTTTTGACCCAAAAGAATAAATTCAAACAAATACATTTCTTTAAAACAAGAAATCTTTTCTATCTGTGATAGGTATATTACATGAATAACAGTGTATTTTTGCATCTATAGTGATGGAAAATTACATTTATTTTTTTACAGTGTTGTTGGTACCAAAGAAATATATTTTGGTCCAAAAGAATAAATTCAAAACAATAAATTTCTTAAAGACGAGTAATCTTTTCTATCTGTGTACGATTTTTTCTTACACGTAATGTATAACACGATCGCTTACAGCATATGCTTTCATGGTAATTAGACCGGATATAATGAGTACTTACATTAAAAATAAAGCAGATGCTGCTCTTCATATCTGCGGCAAAAGACGCAGAGAACATTTCGTCATAATTGGCCCTGCTTCGAAACGCGTAATACCTGTTGCAAAGATAAAACTGCAGTGCAGAGTTATTAAAACTTTTCTCGAAAAGATACAATCTTCCCCGAAATTCTTCCACACATATATATATACCTACCTATACGTGTAAGAGGGAAAAGAAGAAGAAGAGATTGATCGGCTCTGCGCTTTATAATGTCCGAATTTATTTGCATAAGGACGAACAATGTAGCCCGTAAAAAAAGACTGTCCGATCAACCAGGGGCCGCCAAATTTAGCCTCACATGGGCTCTCCTTTGCCTCTGATGATGCTCTCCTCTCGAACGTTATCTAGATGAAGCTTAAGCTGCGCATTTTTGCATAATCTCGCTGATAACCAATCCATGGCAGTGAACTACGTTTATACGGCGAGGAGGAAAGGAACTGTTGAGCACTTAAGAAGCGCCTAAAATTCGCCGTGTGAGAGAATGAGCGGGTCTCAGATGTGCGCGGTTCGAAAAACCTTTTAAGGGTATGCGGCCGAGTAGGTGCGGATTTCTGTATTATCGGTTTAAATTCGGGTGTGGTATGCTGTTTAAAAGTTTGCCGCGTTATTATAGTCTGTGTTTTATGCTTTACATGGTGTTTTATGCACAGAGAGAAATTTTTGTTTGATTAAAATAAATATGCATTGACTCAAAGAAATTTGTTGTTTCAATAGAGGCAGAGAAATATTTATTTGCGGATAAAAACGCATTTATTTGAAATATTTATTTGGTAGAAAGAACGTTGATTTGCGTCAAACAACTTATGTTTCCAGTTAAAAAGTTTGCAATTTGTGTATTATAAGAAATGAGATTTATTTACTTCAGATAATTATGATTGTGTTGAGTGAAAGAATTACATTTTTTTAAATTAACAAAATTGTTGGTCGAGTTAAAATGCTTAATATTATTAGTTTGTTGAAGGAATTAATAGACAAGAATTTTTCGGAAGACTCGCCATGTGTCACCTCCTTTTTTGGGATGTCGCACATCCTCGACCAGTGCTTGGTCTTCCCAACCCAACATATAGTCAAGATTAAGTTAGTAAAGTGTACTCTGATTTAGAATCGCAACTTGAACCTGCAGGCACTGTACTCTATAAGTTCTATACTGTCGATCACGCGGCTTTATACTCTCGATATGTACGAAGTGCGAGGAGAGAGTTTACAGCGCCATCTAACAATACAGTTGGATGACATTAAAAATATATTTATTTGAATCAAAATATGATTTCTTTGGTGGAAGTAAACCTATTTTAAAGCCAAAACAAAAATATTACTTTGAAGGAAATAAATATCTTCTTGTGTACAAATATATTTATTTTAATCAAAATATGATTTCTTTGGCGGAAGTAAACCTATTTTTAAGCCAAAGACAAAATATTACTTTAAGCGAAATAAATCTCTCCTTATATACAAATTTATATGTTAGAATCAAAATTATATTTCATTGGTGTAAAGAAACGTTTTTTTTAAATCAAAACTAAAATATTACTTTAAAGGAAAGTAATTTTTGTTTGTATCCAAATATATTTATTCCACTTAAATAAATATTTCAAATAAATTAATCTCTGCAAGCAAATAAACTAGAGTATTCAATGAAGTAAATATTGTTGGCGTCAAAGAAATATGTTTTGACCCAAAATAATAAATTCAAACAAATACATTTTTTTGAAACAAGAAATCTTTTCTCTCTGTGTGGTGATAGGAAGCGACTGAAGCACAGAGTTCAATAGTAGATAAGAACACAAACCCGAGAGTTCAATAGTAGATAAGGACACAAACCTGATAGTAATTTAATAAATAATATTGTAGGTCTATTATTTTGTTCAGTAACTTAACATCTCTTACATAATACATTCATATAAATGACCGTTTTGTCTGTCCACCGGAAAAAGGACTGCATGGGAGAAATGCATTTCAACTATATAATATTGGTTTATTTTAAATATTTATTCATGCTTTTTAAGTATGATTAGGTACCTACCAGTATTTTCGACATAATTTACTAATGCATTCCTACTTTTGTTGCAATGGTATAGTTTAAAAGTTGTCATTGAATACGGTGAACATTATTCAGATTGTTCTTGGAATTGGATACCATATATTATTAACCTTTTAATCAGAAAATTAAATTTTCCTAACTAGTAGGTGTGTGTTTTAATCTACTGTTGAACTCTTTCGCATTCTTGCTAAATATCGCTTAGCTTTCTATGTAAAACACAATAAAGAGTACATAAAACGACAAGACCACTTCCTGTAAACCCACACACAGAGAAAGGAATGCTCAATTCAAATAAAATTGCTTTGCATCAAAACAACGGTTGATTTCCATATCCACGAAATAACTATCCACTTCAACCAAGACAATATTTTCTCAGTACAAATGTGTTAAGTGCTTCGTTCGAGATAAAATTAGTTGCAACGAGTAAACTATTGACTTGCACCAAATAGTCATCAACTCGAAAGGACTATAATGTTGGTTTGAATGAAACTTTGTAGTATTATTTCAAATATTTCAACATTTGGACAAAACTAATATTGTTTTAATGCAACCATATGATGTCTTAAAGAGAGTAATAGAGCTATCGGAATAAGTAATAGGTTATTTTGCTTGGAAGAACCAATGTTTCAGAGAAACATTTGTAATTTTGGTTCAACACCTTTAGTGTTCTGAATAGAGTATTTTGTTCTCAAAGCAAGTAACTGTCATTTTAAACGAAGTGCGTTAAAAATTCAAAGCAAGTAATAGTAATTTACATTCAACATAATACCTATATTGATTTGAAGTGAAAGTTTTTGTTGTTTTCTTAAAACTATCTACCGCTGCTGCAAAGGTTACATAAAAAAATAAGTCTATCAAAACAAATGCAGAAAGACCTACACGATTATAATAGCACATTACTTTCTTAATCATATTTACTAGCAAGAATAATTCTTCTGGCTGACAAATCTAATCAAAACATAATATGTGGTATTACATCAAAGTTCGTTAAGCAATTATTTTGTAAGACTTATATTTTTTTAGTCATGTAGCAAAGACAATGGGTAAAAAAACTTCACATATACCAATACATTAATTTATTATAAAAATAAAAATACATTTCAAACAAGTAGGTGTCATACTGATATAAACCCAATAACTTGTTATAAAAGAAAAAAAAATACATTTGAAATACAATCAAAAATACAAAAAAATGTCATCCTGGTACAGTAATTAGTACAGTTAAGAGCTAAGCAGTCAACAAGACTTGATGGACCTTTCTGCAACTGGCCATTATAATACGGTTTCTCACCTTAGATGTTTCTAAATCTCCTCTTAGCTTCACCGCTTCCCGGAAAACAATCCGATCTCCAATAGCCGGAATAAGTTCTTTTATCTCTTCTTCTATAAGTTTTGTTATGTTTTGCACAGTTATTTTATGGTCTGCAAACATAGAATGCACATAGTGTATTAACATTCGCATAAAAAGTAGATATACGCATTTACTTACTGTCAAATATCGTTTTAAGATGATCTGATGAAATTGAAAAATCATCCACGCTGTCCATTATCACATGTAAAACTGCAGATACAATCAAGCGTATATCAAAGCGACACTGCTTACCACTATAACCAATATATTTGCATGGAGTTAACGTTGTGAGGGTTGTGAGTGAGACTGGAGTGGAGAATGTAGTCCTCATATACTGCGTATCTAAAAACTGTCGCCGTTCTACGTCGCGTCAGTCTGGTGCAACAAACCGCGCAAACTCTTAAGTTTTCCGCACAATGAAACCACCCGATATTTTAAACTAAGCATTTGGTTACTTGGTTCACACAAAACGTCTCTTGCATCAACCAACTAATTTTACTTGTTTTGAACACCATATTTTACATATATGATCTTGTTTCAATGCAATAGTTGTTTTCATTGGAATATATTGAATTCTTCAATGCAACACACTATATTCTTAAAAGAACTCATAAGAACTTTTAAAATTATCCAATGTAGTTTTACTTGGAAACAAAATGTTGTCGCTTCAAAGGAGAAATTTGTGAGTTTTGATTCAAAAAGCTCATCTAAATTGAAAACTTTATTGATTTGTTCGGAGTAAATTTCGGCAAGACAACGAATGTCTTAAACATTTCTCTGTGTGCATATAAATTTTGTCGCTTCATAATTTCGTCATATTCCTGTAATCGCCGTCACATTCCCAGAACAAAACCAACAATGAGACCGAACATGCGCTGACAATAGATTTATTCAATAACCGCAGCAATATTACCAATCTGCCATCGGGCTCTCTATACCTGAAACGATTTTATCTACTAAACGACCGTATATGAACTCGATAAATGGCGCAACCTTCATTTATATTTGTCTCCGCGACGGCTTTGTTCCCTCATATAACCGCGAGGGCATTGTTCAATTTGATACCGACCATTTCCGAGCTTGCGAAGCCGCGTTGCGTCAATAATATTGCACTAATACAGGCATAGGTTAATTACTCAAAATGACAATAACGCCAGCGCCCGCAAATGTCAGCACGGTTTCTATAGAAACGCCTGCAACAATTACGAGCTCTGCTATATGCATTGATCACTCGATCGTGATAAGAAAACATGTAGATGTAGGAGATTGAATGATGAATTTACGTGAAAAAAAAAACGAGCAAGGAATTGCGTTTCTATTTGTATTTAAATCTGCAAAGAAAATGACGTACCTATATAAACAATAGTCAACTTTCGGGTTTTTGTTCTCATCTACTATTGAACTCTTTTGAGTTTTTGATAAAAACTACTTAGTTTTCGTGGCGTGGTGCGTGGTCCGTGGTGCAGCGATGAAGTTACGACGGTTCAACCAGTAAATAATTAAAAACTAATCATGTTACAACAATTAAAATAATAAAATAATCTGTGACAAATCTACACACTATACCTAAAGCAAATGCTCAATTCAAATGTATAAATTAATTCAGAAATATATAGGTATTAACTTGGAATATATACGAATGATTCCACCGAGAGGTTTCGATAATTCAAATAAAACATGTTTCTTCCTACATCAATAACATTTTATCAATGTATTTAATAGATTTTAGATTTGTATTTCTTGTTTTAAATAGTTCATATATTCAACTGAATTAAGTAAGTGGACTATATCGATTATTTTAACCAAGAATAAATTTAATAAGGAACAGATCATAATGTCGCAGGGAAACAATACTATCTTTTTGTCTAACAGCGTCAATTCAAGAAGGAACATGTATATTGTATATTGAGGTAACAATACGGTATATTAAAATGAATCTAAAGAAAATTTGAACATCTACCCCCACCGTCACAGACCCACGTGACTCAGCGCTTATCTTGTAATGGTTGTTTGTGCAGTTTGTGGTCGTCTGTACAGTGTTCCGGTTGGATTGTATGTAACATCTATCGGCATCCATCGCATTATTTTGAAAACAACGACTTTCTTAAATCAAAACAATCGTTTTCTTAAAGCCAATATTTGGGTTGTTTCATCCTTGTTATCATATTATTAATAATTTTCTCAAAAAAATTTGGAAATTGTCAACAACTAGATACATGAAGACAACTATTGTACCAAATTACATCAAAATCCAGGGCGGTGGGAAATAAAACTGAGTTGGTTGGACATGGAATTCCATCTTCAAAGTGATTCTTTCAAACCCCTTTCTGTAGATAGGTGTTTGAAAACGTTTGTGCATACGGTACCTGCAACACTATTTTGAAAGCGCTGTGATTGTTGTAGTAACAGATTATCTAATTTTTCACCCACCATTTCGTATTTGTTGACACGTTTTTACAGCTACTGCATAACCTTAGGATAAAATTAATCTCCGCAGTACGAAAAAAATGATGTGGCCAGGCACATGACTTTATCATACTATTTATAAAATTAATAGTAAATGAGATTCTATTTGATCGAGATCGGTTGTATCTGCATTAAAATAAAGCTAGTTATTCACAGAAAGAAAAACACTATACAAAATGAAAAAAACACGATACAAAATGAGCGAATAAAGATCGGTTAGACATGCCACTGCATTGAATGAACAATCGTGTTTGGCTTTAATTTAATGAGTACGCATACGCTCGAAGCCCAAGAAAAATAAAATTAACAAATCATATAATACAGATTGCGAAACCAGAACAAACAGAAAGCATCGGAAAACCATCCCTCTTTAGCACAAACTATACCAACCCATCAATACTCATCGAACAAATAAATTCCCTAGAATGGCTGCAAAACATATCTCTGTCCAACGGAAGTACAGCCAACACGTTAACCCCCGCTTTGCTCAGATAAACCACAAACGTATCACATATCTTTGGTGCAACACTCAGAAATGATCTCTGGACAATCGACTTGCTCGCTCCATAAGGCAAACCCATATCTCCGTCCCTTGTAAAATAAGAATGAGAATATGTACTTATCGACACAGAATCCGCATTTGAGACCTTCAGTACAGAGTGCAGGTAGAGCTGACCAATCTCAATCAAATACAACTTGCCCATGCAGCTAAACTATTAATTTTGCAAAAAAATGTCGTAGACATTAGTTATTCAGAATTTCCTCTACTTTAATTTATGATTTAAGTTTTAACTATACAGGGTCCTGCAACTAAGCTCCCGTCTTCTGTAGCTCACTTACTCATTAAGGTAAGAGTTTGACATTTTGTAAGCTTACCCTGTATTTCAAGGTACAATTCAAGAAAATATTTTTTATTATACAGGATGTTCCAAATATGTGCAACGCCATGGTAATATATTTTTTTAAATTGCATGCTATACATTTTTCTACACATTTGGAAGCCTTTTATGGTTGCCTACATATCACCAAAATTTTATTGAAATCGGTTGAGGGACCGCAGCGGAAAAAAATAAAAACCAAAAAAATTGATTTTGCATCGTAGGCTTTAAAAATCAATAAAAACCACAAAATGCACCTCGTTAATAAAATTTTGCGACGTGCTTATTAAGTTAGATGTAATAGTCTCGTTAACCAAGTGACATTGATCCAAATTATACAGGGTGACCAAAATCGAGTGTCAAACCTGTCAAACTTCAAAGCGTGTTATTGTTCTTATTTTAAATTGGAACCCATATTTTTTTATGTGAAATGATGCAGAATTAAAAAATAAACATTGTTTCTAAATACAACCCCATAACAATTCCCAATATTTTAAAACTTATTCGCCAAAAACTCATTTTTCAACGTTTCCAACGGCAATTTTAGATAATAAATATCGTACGTGGCTTTGAAAAACAATTTATTTCATAAAAAATAATAGACGTATTTTAGATTTGAGTGTACTTAATTAAGTAGTTATTCACATGCTAAATTTACTGCATAATTTACCTATAGCGGTAAGGACGGAAATGTGGCTATAGGTAAATTTTGCAGTAAATTTAGCAATTGAATAACTACTTAATTAAGTACAGTAAAATCTAAAATACCTCTCTGCGTTATATTTTATGTAATACATTGTTTTTCAATGCCACGTACGATATTTATTACCTAAAATTGCCGTTGGAAACGTGGAAAAATGAGTTTTTGGCGAATAACTTTTAAAATATTGGGAAATGTGATGGGGTTATATTCAGAAACAATATTTATTCTTTAATTTCGCATCGTTTCACCTAAAAAAATTATGGGTTCCAATTTAAAATAAGAACAATAGCGCGCTTTGAAGTTTGACAAGTTTGACACTCGATTTTGGCCACCCTGTATAATTTGGATCAATGTCACTTGGTTAACGAGACTATTACATCTAACTTAATAAGCACGTCGCAAAATTTTATTAACGAGGTGCATTTTGTGGTTTTTATTGATTTTTAAAGCCTACGATGCAAAATCAATTTTTTTTGGTTTTTATTTTTTTCCGCTGCGGTCCCTCAACCGATTTCAATAAAATTTTGGTGATATGTAGGCAACCATAAAAGGCTTCCAAATGTGTAGAAAAATGTATAGCATGCAATTTAAAAAAATATATTACCATGGCGGTGCACATTTTTGGAACACCCTGTATAATAAAAAATAATTTCTTGAATTGTACCTTGAAGTACAGGGTAAGCCTGCAAAATATCAAACTCTTAGCTTAATGAGTAAGTGAGCTACAGAAGACGGGAGCTTAGTTGCAGGACCCTGTATACTGCGTATGAAATGAATAATAATAAAAAAAAAAAAAACAGCCGCGAACCATCCACTTTTTTTCTCGATCTAACCACGCGAACTGTGCGGCAGCTGTCTACTGCCCAGGCACGCACCAGTTTCCTCCTAGACCAGAGAGTAGCACTGCATCGCAACGCAGCGTAGGCAGATCCAGAGAGAGCTCAGTCCCCATGACAAGACCTATTAAATTATTGATTGCGCTCTTGCTCGCAGTGGACAAGAGCGATTTTACAACGTCCAGCTTTACAAGATATTAAGGATCGGTCTGACAACGTGCCGCCTGACCACTCCACTTCGGTTAAAACAATGACCAACAACCAGCAACAACAACAGACCAGGGCATAGCACAATTTCTCCTTCGTCTTCTTCGTCTCGTTCGTCTCTTTCCTCCAGTAAGAGTAAGTAAGTCGCTGCGGTCTCTATACGGTACGGTTCCCGTCGAGATTGGAACCAACTTGGGTACTCGGTACTATATGGTTATGAGGAGACCACGGACAAAGACAAAGACGTGCGGGGGACCTCCTAGGGTTCGCGCAAAGACATTGTGGAGACTGCCGCGGGAAAGGTATAACGTTAAGACGCTTAATTGATACACAGTGTGCGCTTGTGGAGACGTAATAATAATTGGGGGCTGTTTCGGCGCGAGATATTGCCTGGTTTGTTGTAATTGAGGACGAAGCATGTGGAGTCGGACAGTCGTACGTGAGGGAAGGATTATGTAGTTGTGAAAGTTGCTTTTGGGTACTGTAATACTCGTAAATAAATATTAATGATATTATTGGCTATATCCATATTGCAAAGTTCATTTAAATAAAAATAAAAACTGTTCTTCTTTGCTCGAGACATGTTTCGATCTTAACAGACCATCTTCAGTCGGGAATTGTCAGGTTGCAGAGTCTACGTGGTCATAATTTAACATTGTTACAATTTAGAGATCATAGCGAACTAATAGGGCACAGTGGGGTATTTTACCTGAAAACCTGGTCAAAATTATTTTTTCACCTAAAAGGCTTTAGATGTGTTTTATTTATGTATAATATTTTAACCTTCATATTAAGAATTTGAAGGTTAATAACTTAATAGACACAGTAAAACAGTACAAAATAGGAAAAATTAAACTGTATTAAAAATTGTCCTTCACTGCACTACACCTATTGTAAATTAATTACTGCTACACAATTTGTCATCAATATTTTGTTGTGATTTTATTTCTATTATGTTTTACCGTGTCAAATTCATAAAATAATATATGGCATGCCCAGTTTAAATACGCAGCATATACGGATTTAAAATACAACAGTACATGTCGTTTTTGAGTTATATGAGATAACATGTTTGGATCTGTTATGTTGTAAGAAAATCCTGAAAAAAGTTTTATTTTTAAAGACCAGTGGTAGAGGAAGAAAATGAAAGTTTACACCAGTCGATATTGTGTATTGAAACGGTACATATGCTATTCATGCTGATTTCCGTTCGATGCATTCCTTTTAAGACGTGATAGTAGAGGCAATTAAGAACCTATTTTACCATATTTATCACTATAAAATCTATTTATTTTAGTATTATTTCAAAATTGTGTAATATTTATAGGTACTTATTGTTTCCATGAAAACTTTCAAAATTTGATCATACTCAAGCTGAAACGGTCGGTTTTTAGTGGTATGACCCTAATACGCATGTTTTGAACCCGCATTCGCATTCCGCATAAACACATTTATCGAAAACGCCTAACCAGTTTCTATTCACAAACTTACTATTGGCTCTCCTCAACAAGAATCCAATTTAAACCAGCGAACTGTGTATGCGAGTAGGTGCTTTCGATGTATTTTCTTGCCTTGAATATGAATCCGATTGGCTTCAAGCAACCAATTTCCAAGAAATGCATATACAAGTACAAAGTTTAAGGTTTTTTCCGATGATTTTTAAGAGTCTAGGTCATCGGGGTTATTTGCTATACATGATCCAAAACGGAAAAATATACGTACATACCGGCATTTACAACATACAAGATGCATTGAACATAAAGTTGTCAATATCTCTATAACCGTAACCATTTGTATATAGCTAAATATGGTTAAATATGTTCTAAATTACCTCTACTGTCACGGTATCAAGAAATTGCACCAAATTACATATAAGCCGGTACATCAATTTTTGGATTTTCCTTTACAACGTATTAGAAATAAAATCACAAAAACCGCTACCGCACCTATCCGCAGCAGATTTTCCAGTAGTTGTAATGTCAAATATGTATACTATAATTTGAACCACTTTCAAAAGCTTAACAAAGCTAAACACTAAACTAAAACACTCAAGTTCTGCATAAAACTGTTTTTTTTTTTTTATAACAGCGAATGTTCTCGACCCTGCAATAAACAAAATTGTGGGTAAATTTTAATACAAATAATGTCGAATGAATGTTCATACTTGGTTCTAAAGAATGTATAACAAAAAAGTCACATTTATCGTTAAAATACAAAAGTGCAACCGTTTTTAAGAGCGTCAACTTATGTGCATCTATGTTCGGCCATAGTAAAATATAACTTTTGGCTGACAAGGACACGTGGCTCAGGGCTCAGGTGAAAAAATATTGCCGCCTTTTAATACATCGGTCTTTTACCTATTCCCGAAACTGGTTTACTTTTTGGAATTTAACATTTTAGAAATTTGATTTATGGCCAGCCTTTTGGGTCTAATACCCCAATGTGCGGCGTCCGATAGGCAGCGTGTTCAGCGTGTCCAAAATGCGTGTGTTCTGTTTGTTTTTGGTTTGAGGAAGTATGATCATGTATCGAATGGGCTGGGCTACTTGGGGTGGTTGAACTTGGACAACACTAGGGTGTTGCATGCAGCAATATTATATCATAAGTTCCTATCCAAGAGGATCCCACAATACCTCATGCGGAAGATACGCTGTAGAACGGATGTCCATAACCTTAATTTAAGATTCAGGGGTTTGTTTGCTCCACCTGCCCATCATCGCGCTGAGCTGTAGGAACGGTCATTCTCTTACCAGGTCAGTCACATATACAATGGTCTCAGGGAGGATATGAAAAAATTATCGTTAAACAGTTTTCTCGGAATTATTGTTATATTATTGGTACAATTATTATTATTATTCGCAAATATTATAATTGTTGTACCATATTGTGATACAACCATATTAGAAGTAAAATTTCACAACTTCCTTTGTTGTATTATTGCTGCATCTCGGTCACGAGTGATGTGGAATAATATTGCCTATATAGGGAGTTTATCCTCAAGGTTGGCAAGAATCGGCCGACTTGAAAAAAGGAAATCGACGAGATATGGCCGGCATGGACCCCTCTAGTTATAAGTGCGTTTTATAAAATATAAGCAATTACGAACGGCGAGTTACCGGAATATTTATTGTCCTCGCTTCATTCTTTCAGCTCGTGCAGGGACGCATTTTTAATGCAAAACACGAGCACCGCCCGGCGCCGCTATGCTCTCTCGCGAAATAAGCAGTATCCTAAAATGTTTATCGATTATGGTTTTTGCCCATTTTCTGTTTTGTTTTCGTAGATATGTGTAATCGATTTGGTCTCATTTTTATGTGGGATTCAAAATATGAGACACATGCAGAAACGGTTTGTTTATTAAGCGTTTCCTACAATAAATAGTTCTACAGTAATATGTATTCACAAATTCAGGGCCGGCCCTAGCATCCCAATAGTGCCGCCCCCTGATTGATTGATTAATTACTTTTATAACAAACCAACTGGAAATGATTGAAATAATTATTATCAAATAATAAATTCATGCATCATGAGTCCTTGCGTGTATTATTTTTTATTATATTTTGCAAGACGCGTTAGTAATGTAGCGAAAACAAACATCCTAAACACTAACGTACCAAGATATTATTTTCTTGTCGAAAGTAAAACGTATTAAGAATTCTATAGCCCGAAAACTATTTCTTGCAGGCATAAGAATGTATTTTTCACCGGTGCATTCATGCGGCATTAATATGTTTACCTCAAATAGTCTGCCCAATATCGGCGTAGGCATTTTTACGGCCACAGAACTACAAGTTTTTGTCGAGCCAGCCGATGCGTTCTAGACCTTGCAATGTGTTTGCAAGTCCAGATGTGCGATGTTACGAATCGACATGAAATGATCGTATTTTCGGTACTTGCGGTACAAATATTTGACAGTGCATATCTCGCAGTGCAATTTGCCTTAGATTAATAGGATAATAATACTCGAAAACAAAAGACGATAGCTAATTTTGGTTTTCACCATTGAGTTTCTCCCAAAAAAGACGATCTTACTCATTTTTCGATATCTCTTATAGTTACCGAGATCTCATATAGTACCTAACATCGAATTTGGCCCACCTGTATATACTTAATTAATTACATACTTACAAAATAGCAGCTCAATTGATTAATTACTACTTATTATAACAAACCAACTGTAAATCATTGAAATAATACTGGGTGCAGAACCGGCCGTAGCGTTTTTGCCGCCGTAGGCAAATCTCAATAGTGCCGCCCCCCTAACTCCAAAATGATTTATACAAAAATACAGATTTATACAAAAATCATGATCCAAGAAAGTCAACACTCAGACAATACTTACGAAATTTATTTGTATTAAAAACAACCTTTGGAGATTATACTAGTACAAACAATACTTTTAAAACAACAAAGAATAAATAATACTAGTACAATATACAAAGTTTAACCCTAAATTAAAATTAGCTCTTTCGAACCTTTTTTTCTTCAAAATCGCGAATAACTTCTTTCAGATCTAATGTATTACTCAATTCATATTCAGTGGCCTTCATTGCTAACCCATTAAGACAATTTTAAGTAGACATGGTTCTTAAATACTTTTTTTTATTAATATTAGTTTAGCAAACTGTCTATCGCCCGCTCAGGTAGCAAGAGTTATAGGCAGGGTTAGAAAAAAACTGCTAAGCAATGTTTAAATTTGGCTCAATGTTAAGGTAGGTAATGAATTTTTAAAAACGTCAACTGGACCTTCTGGAAACAAGGTCTATGGATGCAAAAGCCTTTAACATCATAATTAATTCGCCCGACTATGAAAATAGCACCAATAATACCATCAAAATGTTTACTGAATGAAGACATTAGTATTAAAATTTATTATAAATTATCAGTGATTGTGAGTGAAATTTGTCATGAACTACTTGCATCAAATATCTCCGAAAGTATTAAGCTTAGCAGAACAAAATGTAGTATACCATAGTAAAGATGAAAAGACTTACTTAAAAATGTTGAAAGATGTAGATTTAGGAGAAGGTTAAAAAACGGGTTTTCAGAACCGAAATATTATGTCAATATCTACACTGTTAAGTCATCTGTCGTCAGTAAACTTCTGTCGCTTTTGACAGAATAGATATTGACATAATATCTCCGTTCTTTACATTTTCCCAAATCTAAATCTTTCAACATTTTAAGTAATTCTTTGTTTATCATGTACCCAAATCTTCATCAAAATTTTATCTTTAATATGATGTATAATTTGTTCTGCTAAGAGTAATATTTTTGGAGATATTGATGCAAGCATTTCATGGGGAATTTTTTAATCACTGACAGTTTGTAATTAATTTCAATAATAATATCATCAAAGACTCAGCACATTTTAATATTATTTTTATAGGCGGGCAAATTATGTGTCTACCCGAATAAAAATTAACAAGCTTACCATTTCGGCAGCAAATGCTAAACCGTTAAGATGGAGGAATCGCCAATTTTTAAAGCGGTTTCTATATCTTTGGAATGTGCCAGTAATTCATTTTTACTTATAACATTTTCTTTAAGTTTGTGGATATCGCATAGAAACTCAAAAGGATCGTTAGGACTATTTCATATTTCTCTTTTGATTTTTGTATAGGATCACTACACTACAGTACACTTTCATATTATTTTTCCTAATTGATCATATTATTTTTCCTAATTGATCCTAATTCTTTATAAAATAAGCTAATGAGCTATTTTATTTTGATATATCTATTATTGGCTGTTATGCATCTTAAAATATAGTATGTGCGCGCGTGTTTCTCCTCCTCGTCGCATTCTCCATGCATTTGCGTGTTGAATTGACGTTTCGCAACCGCTGACGTTCTGAACACATCTCGATATTGCTGAACACATATCGTATGGTTTCCCAAACCGCAACACAGATGCCTTTGAAATGCCACGTGTTCAATATTATTTGACACCATACTCCGGATATATCACAACCAATCATTAAATTGGCAAAGTGAGATATTTGCATCTTTACCAACTTGAAATAGGAACTTCAAAAAAGCATATTTTGCGTTTTCGTTCAGCATACAGTCCGTTTAATATTCACTTAGGGAGAGGAGGGCCACATGATTAATACCAGTTATGACACCGGCCCGGTGTACGTTACACAAAATAAAAGACATACGACGGCGCATTCGAAGAAACAAAACCTAAACGCATCCGCGAAGGGGGTCCTCCGTTGCGTAACCCAGCCTACTCCCTGACTGCTGCTGCGATCATCCACACCACGTAGCTCTTTGATTTTTCCATCCTTGTTGGTTTTAGGTGGCCCCTTTCGCCTCCTAGACTCATATGTACAGGCTGTCCAGGAAAGTTCGCATCATTTCGAATTTTTATTTTATTATCAATTTCTCGGAAAATTTTATTCTTTATAAAAGTTGGCGGCTTGTATGAAACCACTACAGCAATAGTCAAATATGTAAATTTCGGTACCATATACCAAGCGATTCAGAATATATGAGTTTGTGATAAGAGTAAAGTACCTTTATTTTCGTTATTATCGATAAACTTTATTTGGAAATGTTGTTTGGAAGTAAAAATTATATTCAAATATGAAGTCATAGCTACTTATCATGAAATTTGTCATTTTTTTGTTTTTTTTAATTCAAAAAGTTTCAAAAATATGAGTAACCTGCTCAAATTCTTCACTATTCGCAATTTTTTTCATCTTCACCATTCAATTTTCACAAATTATAAAATAGTTGTATTGCGTTATACCTTTCAAGGGCCGCTGGGCCGCTTAGCCGGAACTGGTGTGTTATGCCCGTGGAAGATAGGTACCTTGTGATACATGTACATTATTATATTTTTCAAAACGTCACAATCCTTCCAACTTCCATACTTCTTTCGTCCAGATAATTCAGAATACCCTGTTCTAACTCATTGTTAGAGTTTCCTGCTTCTTCTAAGCTAAGAATGACCAAGGTTTCTCTACTTTCAATAGTTCTAAAACCCATTCTGGACATTTCTTGTATCCCACGAGGAATTTTGGAAATACATTCCCGGGTGCAACAGAGTTTTCGTCAAAGAATTGGGACACAATTTTCAAATCATTATCATCAATATAACTTAAGCAAAAACTCACTTCTGTATCTCCAGTAGATGGTTCTGGTTCGTCTATTTCGATGTCGCTGTTCATTACTTTTGCCGAAATACATATCGTTGACAAATTATAACGCGTCTTCTAAACACATCACTATACTTGTACTTTACGTATAACTACGATGAAAAAAAAAATATTTAGAACGTGCCTATTCAAAATCTTTAACATATTAGACACATTGGCGGCGGGGGGGGGGGGGGGGGGGGGGTCAACATTCGTCACCCAAAGTGATAACAACACAGCTGATCACCAAGTGTGCAGAAGAATACGATGTTCAAAACTTTCCCAGAGCTTATAAAAAATGTTAAAAATTTATTTAAATTTATAAAAAATAATTAAAACGAACCTTTTAGTATCACTTGCATTGACTAATATTTGTCATAAAGACGTAAGAATTAAAAAAGGCAAAAAAACAAAAATTTCAAGGTAGGTGGCTGTGACTTCATATTTGAATATAATTTTATCTTCTAACCAATATTTCCAAATAAATTTTACCGATCATAACGAAAATAAAGGTACTTTACTCTTATCGCAAATTCGTATATTCTAAATCGCTTGGTATATGGTACAGAAATTTACATATTTGACTGTTTTATAAAGAATAACATTTTCTGAGAAAAGGACAATACAAAATATTTTCCATATATGTGGTGGACTTTCCTGGACACCCTGTATACGTAGCCGAAGTGAAAAGAAAAAAAAAGCCCGAAAAGAAAGACAAAGACAGCGGTGAGCAGCGCTAGGACGGGAATAATTTATCAATGAAATATGAACGTATGCCGTGGTTCCGACGTTAACAACGGACTAACTTATTACCATATTTAATAAATGCCTCTACGACTCTACTAACGTAATGTCCCATCGCTGTCCACCAACTTATTTTCGTTCTCTCTGTGTTTGTGTGTGTCTGTGTGTGTGTGCGTGCGTGTATTTTTTTATATATTTCCTCTGTCCCTGGAATTAGTGTTTGTATCGGTATCGAACTGTTTATTTTCGGTGAGATTGTAATCAGTTAGGTGTACAGGACGTTGGTTGTAAGAGTTTTGTCCGAGCATAGGCCGTTTACATCCGAAAATTACATGGGAGTTTTCTTATGCGCCTATCACAAGCTCTAAATCATGTTCTTGGTGTATTTTGTAAGGTAGGATAACCGGACTTCCTGCTAGATTGTGCTCATCTTGTGGAATGTTTCCTTATAAGATTCTTCTCTTAATTTAACTGTAATATATATTGTAACTTACCTATTGTATAATTATTTAACTTATACATAGAGTACCTATGGTACATCAAAAACTTAAGAAAACTAAACTATATTTTCTTATTGGGTATCATTTTCTTCGTCTTCGGGACGTTCAGTGAAACTTAGTTCCAAAACTACTACCGATAATATTAAAATAAAACATCCCTACATGTGTAGAAAAACTGGCAATTCTAGTTGTACTTGTACTAGACGTGTTAAGTGAATTTTTTTTCTTTGGTAAATCAAAATCTGAAGATAAGGTACTCAATTGGTACAGAAACAAGCTTCCAAGCTTCCACAAGCTTCCAACAAGCTGACAATTATATCGATCAAATGTCATAGGCCTCAGTAGCTCAGATGGGATTATTACAGATTTGTCATTTGGTATTGCTCAAACCATATACAGTGTGTCTCACGGGACGTTGGATTGTATGAGTATTTTTGTTATTATTAGAGATAGAAAGTCGGTTAAATGAACAAACCAGTGCATATTTATGTGCTCTTTTATAATCTGTTCAGGAAACAGTTGAATTGGAACAGTTGATTGGGAACCAAATGGTTCCCAATCTATCCTATCTATCCTATCTATCCTATCTAGCCACCAAGATTGCCGGATCTTACCCCTTGTGTTTTTTATCTATGGAATGACCCAAAAAATAAATAAGGTGTATGGTACAGTATGGTGTTGATAATTTTATTTTAGTATTTTAGTTTATATTTTATAATTTAATGTTACTTTTTTATGTTGTCTCATAATCAAATTGTAGACAAAAAAAGTGTCTCTATAATATCCAAATGCTTTTTTCGATGGGATCACAAATAAAGGAGGTATGATCATAACGAACAATTAATTTTTTTGGTGTTTTTTTAAAATAGTTTGGAAACCATTTGGAATTCAGCTGTTTTCTGAACAGATTACAAAAGAGCACACAATTATGCACTACTTTGCCAATTCAATCGACTTTTTATCTCTATTAATACACAGAGAGAAATTTTTGTTTGATTCAAATTAATAAGCATTGACTCAAAGAAATTTGTTGTTTCAATAGAGGCAAAGAAATATTTATTTGCGGATAAAAACGCATTTATTTGAAATATTTGTTTGGTAGAAAGAACGTTGATTTATGTCAAACAACTTATGTTTCCAGTTAAAAAGTATGCAATTTGTGTATTATAAGAAATGAGATTTATTTACTTTAAATAATTATGATTGTGTGTTGAGTGAAAGAATTACATTTTTTTAAATTAACAAAATTGTTGGTCGAGTTAAAATGCTTACAATTATTAATTTGTTGAAGGAATTAATAGACAAGAATCGGAAGACTCGCCATGTGTCACCTCCTTTTTGGGATGTCGCACATCCTCGACCAGTGTTTGGTCTTCCCAACCCAACATATAGTCAAGGTTAAGTTAGTAAAGTGTACTCTGATTTGGAATCGCAACTTGAACCTGCAGGCACTGTACTCTATAAGTTCTATACTATCGATCACGCGGCTTTATACTCTCGATATGTACGAAGTGCGAGGAGAGAGTTTACAGCGCCATCTAACAATACAGCTGGATGACATTAAAAATATATATTTTTATTTGAATCAAAATATGATTTCTTTGGTGGAAGTAAACCTATTTTAAAGCCAAAACAAAAATATTAGTTTAAAGGAAATAAATCTCTTCTTGTGTACAAATATATTTATTTTAATCAAAATATGATTTCTTTGGCGGAAGTAAACCTATTTTTAAACTAAAGACAAAATATTACTTTAAGCGAAATAAATCTCTCCTTATATACAAATTTATATGTTAGAATCAAAATTATATTTCATTGGTGTAAAGAAACGTTTTTTTTTAAATCAAAACTAAAATATTACTTTAAAAGAAAGTAATTTTTGTTTGTATCCATATATATTTATTCCACTTAAATAAATATTTCAAATAAATTAATCTCTGCAAGCAAATAAACCTAGAGTATTCAATGAAGTAAATATTGTTGGCGTCAAAGAAATATGTTTTGACCCAAAAGAATAAATTCAAACAAGTACATTTCTTTGAAACAAGAAATCTTTTCTATCTATGTAACAAGCAATAATAAAAATATGCAAACGGTATACCATAGAGAAAAACGGCGGCGATTTTTATCCAAGATCCGAAGCGATAGGTCCGGCTCCACACGATATCTGGAACTATGAATGTCAATCGGTTATTGATGGCGACCGAACGACATTTACGTCCATGGTCACGTGAGTTATGTCCGTAAGCAAAACGACGCGCGCGTCCCTCCGTTTTAGTTCGTTCGATCGGTTCGCTCTCTCTCTCTCTCTCACTCTAAAAAGTCGAAAGACGCCGTAAATAATCCACGTCAGGAGATATTAAAATCAAATCATAGTGCGCTTTGTGTGGGCAGTTTTACTACCACCGGTATAATTATATTGAACGCGCAGGGCCTATGGAGGGCGCTTTACATACCCCGCAGTTTGGTAAACCAATCGTAAAATGGCTAGGCCGCGACGCTTTAGAGAGCGCAGATATGACGGATTACAGCCGTAAAACTATTCTTTTCCGGCTATGCGATATAAAATTATGAATTATCGTTCGGTGACGACTTTTATTGAAAAGGACACATGCGTCCGGCTGTGGGCATTCACGATGGCCGTCTGATGTATAGACTGCCCGCCAGCACCCCTATAAGCTTTCAATCATGTCTCGTGTCTCTTCATGTCGCCAGCATTGCTAAAAAAGCAATGGATATATAAGCAATAACCTATACTTTATCATCGACGAGCCGTTTCGGACGCTCCGCGCTCCAGCCCCCTATTCCATATGACTCCCCATCGTGACCTGAGCCCTTGCACGGAGTTGGGAGTTTTCCGTTTTGTATTGTTTAGGAATTTTGATAAAACTTGCCAGAATTGATAAAAGTAGATTGGTAATCAATATACAGAACGTAGTAACTCACATCAGTCTCTTGTGAAGTCGGTACGATTACTTAAATTAAAGAATAACTGTACAAATTGCACTAATCATAGTCATGGATTCACAACTCAGGAAATATCCTAAGAATTTTGATAAAACTGCCCAGAATTGATAAAAGGAAACTAGTAATCAATATAAAGAACGTAGTAACTCACATCAGTGTCTTGTGAAGTCGCTACGATTTTTTAAATTAAACATTAACTATAAAAATTGCACTAAACATAATCATAGATTCAGAACTCAGGAAATATCCTAAGAATTTTGATAAAACTATCCAGAATTGATAAAAGGAAACTAGTAATCAATATAAAGAACGTAGTAACTCACATCAGTCGCTTGTGAAGTCGGTACGATTTTTTAAATTAAACATTAACTGTAAAAATTGCACTAAACATAATCATAGATTCACAACCCAGGAAATATGCTAAGAATTTTGAAAAAGCTTTCCAGAATTGATAAAAGGAAACTAATAATCAATATAAAGAACGTAGTAACTCACATCAGTCTCTTGTGAAGTCGGTACGATTACTTAAATTAAAGAATAACTGTACAAATTGCACTAATCATAGTCATGGATTCACAACTCAGGAAATATCCTAAGAATTTTGATAAAACTGCCCAGAATTGATAAAAGGAAACTAGTAATCAATATAAAGAACGTAGTAACTCACATCAGTCACTTGTGAAGTCGGTACGATTCTTTAAATTAAACAATAACTGTAAACATTGCACTAAACATAGTCATAGATTCACAACTCAGGAAATATCCTAAGAATTTTGACAAAACTTACCAGAATTGATAAAAGGAAACTAATAATCAATATAAAGAACGTAGTAACTCACATCAGTCACTTGTGAAGTCGGTACGATTCTTTATATTAAACAATAACTGTAAAAATTGCACTAAACATAGTCATAGATTCACAACTCAGGAAATATCCTAAGAATTTTGAGAAAACTTGCCAGAGTTGATAAATGGAAACTAATAATCAATATAAAGAACGTAGTAACTCACATCAGTCACTTGTGAAGTCGGTACGATTCTTTATATTAAACAATAACTGTAAAAATTGCACTAAACATAGTCATAGATTCACAACTCCGGAAGTATCCTAAGAAATTTGATAAAACTTGCCAGAATTGATAAAAGGAAACTAATAATCAATATAAAGAACGTAGTAACTCACATCTGTCACTTGTGAAGTCGGTACGATTCTTTAAATTAAACAATAACTGTAAAAATTCCAATAAACATAGTCATAGAGTTACAACTACGAAAATATCCTAACAAATTTGATAAAACTTTCCAGAATTGATAAAAGGAAACTAATAATCAATATAAAGAACGTAGTAACTCACATCAGTCACTTGTGAAGTCGGTACGATTCTTTAAATTAAACAAATACTGTAAAAATTGCACTAATCATAGTCATAGATTCACAACTCAAGTAATATCCTAAGAATTTTGATAAAACTTGCCAGAGTTGATAAATGGAAACTAATAATCAACATAAAGAACGTAGTAACTCACATCAGTTACTTGTGAAGTCGGTACGATTCCTTAAATTAAAGAATAACTGTAAAAATTGCGCTAAACATAATCATAGATTCACAACTCAGGAAATATCCTAAGAATTTTGAGAAAACTTGCCAGAGTTGATAAATGGAAACTAATAATCAATATAAAGAACGTAGTAACTCACATCAGTCACTTGTGAAGTCGGTACGATTCTTTATATTAAACAATAACTGTAAAAATTGCACTAAACATAGTCATAGATTCACAACTCAGGAAATATCCTAAGAATTTTGATAAAACTTTCCAGAATTGATAAAAGGAAACTAATAATCAATATAAAGAACGCAGTAACTCACATCAGTCACTTGTGAAGTCGGTACGATTCTTTATATTAAACAATAACTGTAAAAATTGCACTAAACATAGTCATAGATTCACAACTCAGGAAATATCCTAAGAATTTTGATAAAACTTTCCAGAATTGATAAAAGGAAACTAATAATCAATATAAAGAACGCAGTAACTCACATCAGTCACTTGTGAAGTCGTTGCGATTCTTTAAATTAAACAATAACTGTAAAAATTGCACTAAACAGTCATAGATTCACAACTCAGGAAATATCCTAAGAATTTCGATAAAACTTGCCAGAATTGATAAAGGGAAACTAATAATCAATATAAAGAACGTAGTAACTCACATCTGTCACTTGTGAAGTCGGTACGATTCTTAAAATTAAACAATAACTGTAAAAATTGCACTAAACATAGTCATAGATTCACAACTCCGGAAATATCCTAGGAAATTTGATAAAAGTTTCCAGAATTGATAAAAGGAAACTAATAATCAATATAAAGAACGTAGTAACTCACATCAGTCATTTGTGAAGTCGGTACGATTCTTTAAATTAAACAATAACTGTAAAAATTGCACTAATCATAGTCATGGATTCACAACTCACAACTGTCTCTTAAAATGATAGTATTGATTTACGAACAATAATAGTAGGTGCCTACCTAAAACTAGAAGAAAAAACAATCGGTCATTTAATAACAATTTGCATTAGAAAAAAAAGCACAAGCAAAAAAGAAATCAATTTTATTGTTTCTTCGGTCGCTGGAGGCAACCTGGGCCGTCAAGTTTCGTTCCCATTCACATTAACTGTTATAAATAGTACGCAATAAAAATTCAAACGAATCGCATTAAATAAAATTATTAAATTATACGGACAGTCCCGTCCGTATAACAGCCCAGTCAATCGCAGTAGGCATGCTCTCAAGGGCTTCCAAGGAAGACTAGATGATACTTTAAAAAACGGGTTTCCGTTGTAACGCCGCGTTTGTTCAGTCGAGTCTACTGCACCACCGCTCCCCTGTCAAAATTTTTGAAATAAAACCTACTTGCCCATGGGAACCACACACACACATACACAGATAGAAAAGATTTCTTGTTTTAAAGAAATGTATTTGTTTGAATTTATTCTTTTGGGTCAAAACATATTTCTTTGACGCCAACAATATTTACTTCATTGAATACTCTAGTTTATTTGCTTGCAGAGATTAATTTATTTGAAATATTTACTTAAGTGGAATAAATATATATGGATACAAACAAAAATTACTTTCCTTTAAAGTAATATTTTAATTTTGATTTTAAAAAACGTTTCTTTACACCAATGAAATATAATTTTGATTCTAACATATAATTTTGTATATAAGGAGAGATTTATTTCGCTTAAAGTAATAATTTGTCTTTGGCTTAAAAATAGGTTTACTTCCGCCAAAAAGAAATCATATTTTGATTAAAATAAATATATTTGTACACAAGAAGAGATTTATTTCCTTTAAAGTAATATTTTTGTTTTGGCTTTAAAATAGGTTTACTTCCGCCAAAGAAATCATATTTTGATTCAAATAAATATATTTTTAATGTCATCCAACATGTATTGTTAGATGGCGCTGTAAACTCTCTCGTCGCACTTCGTACATATCGAGAGTATAAAGCCGCGTGATCGACAGTATGGAACTTATAGAGTACAGTGCCTGCAGGTTCAAGTTGCGATTCCAAATCAGAGTACACTTTACTAACTTCACCTTGACTATATGTTGGGTTGGGAAGACCAAGCACTGGTCGAGGATGTGCGACATCCCAAAAATGAGGAATTTTTTCCTCTATTGAAACAACAAATTTCTTTGAGTCAATGCATATTTATTTGAATCGAACAAAAATTTCTCTCTGTGTATGCATAATCTCCATCCTGGCAGTTGTCTCGTTGGTGGCACCGATATCACCGCCTCAAGTCAACTCGCGTCAACTGTCCATTGTATTTTAATAGTTTCGAACACAGTGGACGCACTGGTTTTATGTTACTGCTGGCCGCGCATAGCTATGCCTAAACATGTATATCACGGGGGTATTTCACTCCGTTTTTTATTCTTTCCTTTCAGTGTCCAAGCCCACGGTCTAGCTCCATGCTCCTCGGAGAAATACGGCTATTAAATATAGTCAAAGACGCAAAGTGAGTGCGTTACAGTAGACCGAAGCAGGACATAAAAAAATCTAATGTTACAAACCGCATTTACATGACAATGCAAGTTCGATGTGTCCCCCAATGTGCCCTATGGCTAAGCAGTTCGGTTAGCCTGTCAAACGCTTATCGCGTTCCGAACGATTCACTGAAAAACAAAACGTGAACGCAAACAATGCACTTATATTGTGTCACCTTATCGACTCATTGAAAGGTTACCGTGTTTGTTAAGAAGTCCAGCCGTTTGATTGAAAACTATGGTGAATATATCGTTACGGTTTTAGTTACTGTTTGAGTTGTTCTGGCACGTTTCTGTGGAATAATTGAATAACGATATGTGTACATGCGTGCTAGTTTCTAAATACGGTTTATTTATTATTTTAAACACATACAGATCTGGAAGTTTTGACTCGGGAATTAGAATCTAAAGACCACGAGACTTTGACGTCCTCACAAGCTGTTAACTTTGTTTTTTAAATAAAATTAAATAAATATTATGTTTGGTGGTGTTATTATATTTAAAGTTGACTATAAATAATAATAATTGTATGATACCACACAGAGAGAAATTTTTGTTTGATACAAATAAATATGCATTGACTCAAAGAAATTTGTTGTTTCAATAGAGGCAAAGAAATATTTATTTGCGGATAAAAACGCATTTATTTAAAATATTTGTTTGGTAGAAAGAATGTTGATTTGTGTCAAACAACTTATGTTTCCAGTTAAAAAGTTTGCAATTTGTGCATTATAAGAAATGAGATTTATTTACTTCAAATAACTATGATTGTGTTGAGTGAAAGAATTACATTTTCTTAAATTAACAAAATTGTTGGTCGAATTAAAATGCTTAAAATTATTAATTTGTTGAAGGAATTAATAGACAAGAATCGGAAGACTCGCCATGTGTCACCTCCTTTTTGGGATGTCGCACATCCTCGACCAGTGCTTGGTCTTCCCAACCCAACATATAGTCAAGGTTAAGTTAGTAAAGTGTACTCTGATTTGGAATCGCAACTTGAACCTGCAGGCACTGTACTCTATAAGTTCTATACTGTCGATCACGCGGCTTTATACTCGCGATATGTACGAAGTGCGAGGAGCGAGTTTACAGCGCCATCTAACAATACAGTTGGATGACATTAAAAATATATTTATTTGAATCAAAATATGATTTCTTTGGTGGAAGTAAACCTATTTTTAAGCCAAAGACAAAATATTACTTTAAGCGAAATAAATCTCTCCTTATACACAAATTTATATGTTTGAATCAAAATTATATTTCATTGGTGTAAAGAAACGTTTTTTTAAATCAAAACAAAAATATTACTTTGAAGGAATGTAATTTTTGTTTGTATCCATATATATTTATTCCACTTAAATAAACATTTCAGATAAATTAATCTCTGCAAGCAGATAAACTAGAGTATTCAATGAAGTAAATATTGTTGGCGTCAAAGAAATATGTTTTGACCCAAAAGAATAAAATCAAACAAATACTTTTCTTTAAAACAAGAAATCTTTTCTATCTGTGTAGATAACAATGAGACAAAGACAGAGATATTTTGTTTTAAATAAGATAGAGAATTTTCCACTGATCATTTCACTTACAATTTTGGTCTTGTAGAATTTTAATTCTAATTTCTCATTTTCTAATTTTAGATCTGTTATTTTTAATTCTTTTGCTCAACAAGGTCTATTAATCAGTGTCTTAACAGTTACTGAATAGATAAACTGCCCTAATAGTTGTAACAAATTTAAATCAATAATTATTTGTAAGAAAACAAAAAGAGCGGTGGAGATCTCAACTCTCCAGCAGAACACAAACCCGACGGGTAGCACACATGAAACGGCTGAACTAACTGATATTTAGCATACATTGCATAAATTTAATTTAAAAAAGTTCCACATTTAACATAGATATAAGGTGATTTATAAACATTTTAGAAACATTTTGGATGTATGATAGTCTTAGATAGGTCTAATTAAATTTAAATGATAGATAATTAAGCTTGTAACATTCACCATAACGTCAATATGCTAAATTTATTGTTGTTTTGTTTAGCAAACTACGTACTCGCGATACCTTATTATCGCAAAATTAGCAACATTGTTGCAACATATTTACATACTTTGTACTTAAATCTAAAGTTAAAAGAGTGGGTTTACAATTTACATTCATATATAAGTAATATTAATAAGTTATATGCGCGTATTTGTACACTTTAACATATTATTTACATAAAAATTTCTTTCCAGGATTATTATTGATTGTACACAGATAGAAAAGATTTCTTGTTTTAAAGAAATGTATTTGTTTGAATTTATTCTTTTGGGTCAAAACATATTTCTTTGACGCCAACAATATATACTTCATTGAATACTCTAGTTTATTTGCTTGCAGAGACTAATTTATTTGAAATATTTATTTAAGTGGAATAAATATATATGGATACAAACAAAAATTACTTTCCTTTAAAGTATTATTTTAGTTTTGATTTTAAAAAAACGTTTCTTTACACCAATGAAATATAATTTTGATTCTAACATATAAATTTGTATATAAGGAGAGATTTATTTCATTTAAAGTAATATTTTGTCTTTGGCTTAAAAATAGGTTTACTTCCGCCAAAGAAATCATATTTTGATTAAAATAAATATATGTATTTGTACACAAGAAGAGATTTATTTCCTTTAAAGTAATATTTTTGTTTTGGCTTTAAAATAGGTTTACTTCCACCAAAGAAATCATATTTTGATTCAAATAAATATATTTTTAATGTCATCCAACTGTATTGTTAGATGGCGCTGTAAACTCTCTCCTCGCACTTCGTACATATCGAGAGTATAAAGCCGCGTGATCGACAGTATAGAACTTATAGAGTACAGTGCCTGCAGGTTCAAGTTGCGATTCCAAATCAGAGTACACTTTACTAACTTAACCTTGACTATATGTTGGGTTGGGAAGACCAAGCACTGGTCGAGGATGTGCGACATCCCAAAAAGGAGGTGACACATGGCGAGTCTTCCGAAAAATTCTTGTCTATTAATTCCTTCAACAAATTAATAATTTTAAGCATTTTAACTCGACCAACAATATTGTTAATTTAAAAAATGTAATTCTTTCACTCAACACAATCATAATTATTTGAAGTAAATAAATCTCATGTCTTATAATACACAAATTGCAAACTTTTTAACTGGAAACATAAGTTGTTTGACACAAATCAACGTTCTTTCTACCAAACAAATATTTCAAATAAATGCGTTTTTATCCGCAAATAAATATTTCTTTGCCTCTATTGAAGCAACAAATTTCTTTGAGTCAATGCATATTTATTTGTATCAAACAAAAATTTCTCAATGTGTATTAAGAGTTTACTTACCTTATTTGATACAGCTTATATTACACGTGATACCTACATTTTGATACTAGAAATTATAATTTGTCTACTACAGTAGATTTCAGGAAAACCCAGTAATAATACGCATAAATATGATCGCTTTGAATACATTTTAGGAATGTAGGTAGATATACGAATTTGTTATGACGCATGCTTTGAAAATGTGCGGTTTTACGTTATTTACATTATTAGAGAACAATGATGTCATTTGAACAAAAATTGTTCTGTTTGTTAGAAAATTTATTAAAAGAAATATATAGTACAAAATACTGAGAGAGTTCAACCGTAGCTAAGAACACAAACCCGTTTATTTTTAAAATTAATCTATTATTTATATAATTACCGGATTATCACCGAATAACTTCGAATAATAAAACACAAGTTTAAATTTTTAACTCTTTTATTCGAAATTTTCTCCTTAACAATAAAAATCTATATTACAAAATGTACATCGCCTTATTTACAAATATATTTGGTCACGATTGATAACAATATAATCTTAGAGGTGTTCACTCCGCGATAAGTCGCAATTCGATAAAAGAAATCACCAAAGGAACTGTCAAACTGACAGTTGACAGTTCATAAATTCATTTTTACGCAATTTGCAACTTAACGCGGACAAAACTAGACACACAAAACGGGGGGTGGGGGCGAGAATAAATACAACAATCGAAAACACGTACATAGAGAGATTCATTCACATACTTCTCAATAGATGGTGCTGCACAACGGGCCATAAACACTAATTTATATCACATTCTCAGTGAAAATTATTGAATATTTACGGGCGCGCGCGTATACACGAGTGAGAGAGAGAGAGAGAAAGGAAAGGGGATAATAAATTACAATTTAAAAAAATAAAATGTCTACAAAACGATAAATCACAGACTACACATCCTTTTTCCGGCGCAAGGATTCCAACGTAAAACAAATGCGTTTGGATTATATAAATATTATAATTTAGCTAGATTACGGGAGCAGTTTTTTCGGGGGCGGGGGCGGGCTTTTACCTGATTTCGTCCGAGAAAACTGATTCGCATTTTAATATTTGATTGTAGACCTTTTCGATGCGTTCGTTCAGGATTTTCACACTCTTATCTGGTAGCGTTGGCAACACGTCCTTTACGTAGGGAGAGTTTTCAGTCTCGAACTTATTTTTTAGGAGAAAACCGATGTTATTCTTCTGTTTTAAGTCTTTTATTATATCCGCCGTTTGTTTCCGAAACACGCACAGATTATCCAAGAGAATCGAGTGGTATTTTTCGTACTTTAACAATAGTCTATAACCGTGGAGCAGCCCCGATTCGTTGTCCAAGAACACCAGGAGATTCGTGTTGGTGTTTTTAGCTAAATTATGCGCAGGAGCGTCCATGATGTTGACGTTCCATTGGTAGTTAAACAAGTTATTCACTATCCTGTCCAGGTTGGCTGTGAGGTAATCAAAGATGATCAAATCCGACCACTGAGCTAACTCTATGAAGTTATTGAAGAGTTGGGAATCGTCTATGGAGTTTTCGGTTATGTTAAAAACGTCGTTCTTGTTCAAATGCCTCTCGTTCGGCTTGAAAACCCACGGTATATTAGCTGAATTCAAATTGGGGATGAATTTTGTTATCACGATCGGTCTATTCGAGTTCCACTGTGCCGCTGATATGTCATGGGCTATGTTCTTCCAAATGGGCGACTTCAAATTGACCACACTTATCACTGACGGCGCCAGATTCTGCAACCCGAGGACTTGCGCCAAGTAAAAGCTGAACAACTCCCCTTGGATCTGGTCGATGTTCTGCCGATACCTCACACAGCCCTTCGAGCCGTCCTGGAACGTCACCAACCGATTCTGCATCCTCCCGCACCCGTGCTCCAGCTTAACAGCTGCGCTCTTCTCCACGAATTTCCTCCAGGTCGAATGGTGGTCCTGGCTATACCCCGCAGGGAGCAGATCTTCGATTTTTCTACTCCAGTAGATCCCGTTCTCCAAGTAGTCGTCCAAATTTTCCTCCGGGTAGTTTTCTATGAAGGAAACAGTCGAGAATTCGTTGTTTGACGAATTTTTGTGGTACCCGTAGCTGTTGTTGAGGAACACCGTCCGTATTGCCTCGGTTTCTTGCAACGGCGGGTCTTTTGAGGTTATATTCCTCGAGGTTTCTTGGAAGTAGACTAAAGGTATCAGGATACCGACTAATAATCCTATGGAGAACGCGAAAACTACACTGATCAAGCATATATGCTTGTAACTCGGTTTTTTGAGGTCACCGGTCCAAACTGGTAGGGTTTTCTTCGTTTGGAAAGGATCGTAGGACACCATTTTGATCGAATTCCACGCTTCCAAACCTTAAACTCGCATATTTTCACAGAGAAACGACGGGAGAGTTCGATAGTAGATCAGGACACGAACCCGAAGGATCTACACCATTTCGCTGGTTTCTTTTCGATGGTTTTGAACTGGATGACAGTCACTTATGTGCACTTAGGGCCGCGAATAACTCGGATACGAACTCAACTAAACGAAATGCGCGGTATTTCTCGTTAAGGAGATAAGGAAAGCCCGGTGTTATCTCCAACCATTAAGAAGAGACGTCCTGGCGGTTCGACTGTTCGTTACTGACTGATACAAGACTCGGTTCGGGCTCCAACAATAGTTAAAATATGGTATGGGGGTTTGGATGCTTGGCATATTTGGTCGGAGTGAGATGGGAGGTGTTGTGTTGGAGTGAGACGGATGGTTGTCGGTTCGGTGAAGAGTCTGGACAAATGGTGAACGGCAACGGGTGGAATGGAGATGGATTTATGGTGGATGGGTCGAGCAAAAGTGGGAAAAGCTCGGGCGTCTGCGATGGAAGAGGTGGTGGAAAAGGTATGGTGTATATAGTAGGTATGCGGTATTGTGCTCGAAGGTCAATAAAGTCTTTATTCGATTTGATATGACGGGATTTTGTAACCGATGGATGATGGGGCTCTCCGATTTCTATTAATAATCAAACGCGGCCGGTGTAATTTAATAAGTAGGAGAGGAGGTGTTGGTTTTTTGTGTGAGGTGCTCGTGGTGTCGTGGGATCCCTCCAGGTCTATTTCTAATAGAATTCCGGATAAATTAAGGTCTACTCTATACCTAAACATGTAGGTACTAATGTGTAAGGTACATAGGAGAGGTGTGAACTAATCAGTGGATTGTTTAGCGAGGTCTCGTCTGAAGAAATTAAGACACAAAGGTGTCTCATTCGGTAAAATCGAAGAGACGTCGATGGTAGATGAGACAACGAACCCGATATATTTAATTCGGTTAATGAAATAAATGGCTGTTAGCATCGAGGATTGATTTGTGGACAGGGGCCGCCAAACTTAATTAAAAATATTAAATTTTTATTAAAATAGTGGACACCTAATAAACTGTTGATATAAATAAACTTATCTATAGATATAAAAACAATAATGGAACCACAAAAAATATCGAACTAATGACAACCGATTTTGGTGTGCTTAATAAATTGCGTTATGTAAATTTATTGAAATGAATGTAATCATTTTAATTTTTTTAATATAAATTTAATTAAGTTTGGCAGCCCAGTGACAACTGCTAAACATGAATTCACAATTATTATGAAAAAAGTACGTACGGTAATCGTTTTTCGGAACATCGAAAATTGTTCTAGGTATTAATATATTTTTGTTTGGGTATTTGGCAAAAACATTGCCAATTTATTAAATACCTATAATAAAATATTTACTTCTAACATTGAATTGTCTATACACAGAGAGAAAAGATTTCTTGTTTCAAAGAAATGTATTTGTTTGAATTTATTCTTTTGGGTCAAAACATATTTCTTTGACGCCAACAATATTTACTTCGTTGAATACTCAAGTTTATTTGAAAATCAAAAATTACTTTCCTTTAAAGTAATATTTTAGTTTTGATTTAAAAAAAAAACGTTTTTTTACACCAATGAAATATAATTTTGATTCTAACATATAAATTTGTATATAAGGAGAGATTTATTTCGCTTAAAGTAATATTTTGTCTTTGGCTTAAAAATAGGTTTACTTCCGCCAAAGAAATCATATTTTGATTAAAATAAATATATTTGTACACAAGAAGATATTTATTTCCTTCAAAGTAATATTTTTGTTTTGGCTTTAAAATAGGTTTACTTCCACAAAAGAAATCATATTTTGATTCAAATAAATATATTTTTAATGTCATCCAACTGTATTGTTAGATGGCGCTGTAAACTCTCTCCTCGCACTTCGTACATATCGAGAGTATAAAGCCGCGTGATCGACAGTATAGAACTTATAGAGTACAGTGCCTGCAGGTTCAAGTTGCGACTACAAATCAGAGTACACTTTACTAATTTAACCTTGACTATATGTTGGGTTGGGAAGACCAAGCACTGGTCGAGGATGTGCGACATCCCAAAAAGGAGGTGACACATGGCGAGTCTTCCGAAAAATTCTTGTCTATTAATTCCTTCAACAAATTAATAATTTTAAGCATTTTAACACGATGTTAATTTAAAAAAAAAATAATTCTTTCACTCAACACAATCATAATTATTTGAAGTAAATAAATCTCATTTCTTATAATACACAAATTGCAAACTTTTTAACTGGAAACATAAGTTGTTTGACGCAAATCAATGTTCTTTCTACCAAACAAATATTTCAAATAAATGCGTTTTTATCCGCAAATAAATATTTCTTTGCCTCTATTGAAACAACAAATTTCTTTGAGTCAATGCATATTTATTTGAATCAAACAAAAATTTCTCTCTGTGTAGCATTAAAATAGAACGAATTAACCAGGATTTGACTCATTTGCAAAATCCTTGAAAAATGCTTAACAATATTGCTATCCGCAATCCGCACTTGAAATGCACATTGACTTTGTAAACACCGTGGAAACACCAAGCTGTTTCAATATTGTTTCACATAGCGTACGTGCGCGCGTGTTTCTCCTCCTCATCACATTCTCCATGCATTTGCGTGTTGAATTGACGTTTCGCAACCGCTGGCGTTCTGAATACTGTCAAAAGTTTCAAAACTTCCTGGCTACCTACTATTAATGTAGACACGATTTCGATCAAATAGAATTTGCTCCAGCAGCTAAACTATTAATTTTACCAAAAAATTGTGTAGACATAAATTGTACAAAATTTCCTCTACTTTAATTTATTATTTATCTATTTTCACGAAATTACAGAAATGGCGGCTCAATTGCAAAATCGTTGACAAATGCTGAGAGTAAATAGCCGGTTCCTTTGGACCCTTTTGAACCAAAAGCTTTTCAGCTCTACGTTTAGTCATGAAACTTCTAAATGAGAACTTTCGTCCCGATATCTTTAGTAGTTTCTCCGGAATCGTCTCCACAAAACTAGCTAGTATTTATTTGTTTTTAAGTTATTTACGTTTAAGACATGTCGACTAAGTATGTTTTTCTACAAACAATTATACAACAAACATCAAAATCATTTTTCCTTTAACATCTGTTTACAAGAGTGGATCAGTTTGGATGACTTAACCCTAAGATTCAGCTGATTCACATTTATTTCTTATATTCCCATCGTTTTATTATGATTTTGTGGCGATAAAGTGTTGTTATAATGGGATCATAAAAAAATACTATAAAGTACTGTAAATGTAGATGATCGGTGACATAGATAAGAATGATTTAACTGTGGTATACCTGCAGCAGGTGTTCCTGTTTTAATTCGAGCAACTGACAGTGATGTCACAGACACATGCATATGCATAATAATGGAAAATGTGACTAGTAAATGTTTCACTAATTATATCAAATTAAACATTGCGTTACATGATGGGCTGCAGCCAAAAATGTTAAAAGAAAGTGATAACTTATTTCTCTAAGCGTTTAGAAACTATTGTTGAGAGTATTCTAAGATTTTATACCCTAAATTATGCACAGAGAAATGTAGACGCTTTCCCAATTCTAAAAGGTGACATTGTTAGTTTAATGACAGCGTTACTTTTCTCATTTTTGCCTTTCCAATATAACAATTAAACTTAAATGGACCGGTTCACATTTACTTTTACTTCAGCAATACCATGGCACAATTATAGAAAAACAAGCAACAAGAAAATTAAATACAAGCTGTGTATAGGTATTCTGCAGCTCACTGAATTATTTTCAGTCGTTTTTGTGGGCAAATTTTGTCTAGAAATAGATTCTATATATACAGGTATGAGGTCATGACTTATTAATACCTGTCATTATAGCTTAAATAATTATTATGAAAGACATTTATGAGTTATATCGAACAATCGTCGCGGATTTGTTCAGCTAATTAATTAAACAAAACAATGGCTCACAGAACAATAACTTATTACAATAATAAAAGTTTAATATGTTAATTGTTATTAGGTAATCTTTAATTATGGGAATAATTACATATTGATAATAAATTGTACATATTTTTCAGTGATTCTTTGAAAGACTGTTAGAGCAAATGTGAGATTAATAAACAGAATATAATAAATTATTTTGATAAACAGGAGATAAACATGTCTTTATACTTATACCCTGTATACAGGGTATAAGTAAAATTTTATTTCAAATTATAATATTAAATTGCAGATGTGTTAAAATGTTTCATTTAAAAAAAAAAGATGATATCATTCGAGAAAACAGTACTTCAGGTAAATACTTAGCTGGTTGAATAGTTAATGTAGGTGTAGAAGCACTTCTTGATAGAAAAATCGGCAAATTGCAAAATGGTAGTAAAACTGAACAATTTACAATTTACAACACTACACAGATTTTTGTCTTGATTGGCAATTTAAATTTTCAATACTTATTTGAAATGATAACTGACCACAACTATCCATCTTTTACAGCGTTACAGCTTCTATATCTTATTCAATCAAACCAATTTCATATGCCTTGTGAAGAAAATTCGATATTAAATTATTTCAATTACACGTCAAGTTAGTATACTTATTGTGACTCATTTCCACACGTTTCACAGCGGTTAGAACTAAAATTACTAAAGTACTCCAACCTATAAACTCATGCACGCAAATTATATAGTTAAATTATATTTTAGCGACGCCTTTTCATCAAATTACATATAGATACCATTCGAAAAAAAAAAGATTTAAAGAAACAGATAAACAGATTACCCTTATACGTACAATAAACTTCAAGGTCCATCGTCAATTTCTAATGCTCTTAACAAATAATTGCTTTATTCCGCAACATCGAATTTGGCTCGTACCATTTCGTTCCTTCGACCATCACAAAACAGATTTTCACCTTTTCAACAAAGCATCTTCGATCCATCAAAATATAGGATTACCATTAATCATTTCGGTCGCTCCCGTAATCCATAAAGGGCTTGCCTAGGTCTGGACCCTTGGGTACCATTTTGGCAGCTGTGTTGCTTACTCATACACGCACAGAACCACTCACAAATGGACGCTTATTACACCTTCACGGCTTTGGACAAAAATACCTTCCAAGCCGATGAATGAATGGGACCGTTGCCCCATTCTGGTAAACGGGTCTGCTCGACACAAAAGCGGTCTATTTCTGATTCTTTCAAACCGGGCTGTCTGCTGCGTTTGTTCAACTTCCGGTCGCAAAATGGACAGTCCACAATGCGCGCTTACGATTTCGCTAAATATATCTATTTATCGTTATATAGATATGAACGACTGTGAATATGCGTTGGGTATGCATGTAGATGGTTCGGTAATGTTATTACATCTGGATTATATGTGAAAAATGGTTTTATTTAAGGATAAACATCGCGTAGTTTCAATAATTTTTAGAAATCATACGAAGAAATAACATTACAACAATAAAAAGTAAATAAATTTAAGTACCATCTACTCAAGTAGTTTTGATAAGCTCATTTTGGATACAACTTTATACTAATCTAAGGCTTAATAAATCCGCACATAACATGTGGATGATATGTAGATGAGGGCAAAAATATATATTATCAAAACATCATATTTATTATCTTTATTTTAGGAAATATATTTCAAAATGTTCACATATGTTCAGAATTTTTTATGTGGCATGTGTAGCAGAGCTATACCCATTTGTATTTTAATTGTATTATGTTCTAAATTCTTTATTTATTTTATTCATATTTATTACCTACTATTTGAAAATTGTAAATGTTTTTTTCTACTTTGCGTTCGTTATACACTCATAACGAAACCGCTTTCGGTGTCGTTATGAAAACACTAGATCACAAACTTTTAGTAACTTTTGGTTGAATTTTATACTAAGTATACCAACTGTTGAATATAAAATTACTTTAAATTGTAAGATAACAACCGCATTTTTCGAAATTTATGTAAAATTAATGTCATGCTGAGTATAATGTTTATATGTTTTTTTCTATTCCTTAAGAAGTTACAGCCGGTTGAAATGTTCCCAAACAAAGAAAAATAAAATATAAAATACCCACTACAACTATAAAAAGCGAAAATCATTACTCTGATACAGAAAAGAAAAAGATATATATTTCAGTATAAATTTAGAACATAACGGGAATTTTAAAATTTATTTCTACGAAACAACTCTTGAATGTTTGAGGGAAAAGGCAGATGTACCGAATGCGTCCGAAGTTTTCTTGTATGTTTTGATTTTCTGGCCCACAAAATTTTGTTCGTGTACTATCACCTGGTGGTTATAAATGCCGCCACCTATTTGGTATATTGTGATAGTTCCTCCAAGCATCTGACATGTTCGCGGTAATATAAATTTAAATATAATAAAACTTTCAAAACCTTCTTAGTTTGTCAAATATTTAGGTAATTTGGCTAGATTCTTTATATTAGCAGGTATACGTACCACCTACTCAAGTAGTTTTGATAAGCTCAGTTTTAATACAACTTTATACTAATCTAAAGCTTAATAAATCCGCACATAACATGTGGATGATATTTAGATGAGGGCAAATATATATATTATCAAAACATCATATTTATTATCTTTATTTTAGGAAATATATTTCAAAATGTTTACATATTTTCAGAACTTTTTATGTGGCATGTGTAGCAGAGCTATACCCATTTTTATTTTAAATGTATTATGTTCTAAATTACTTATTTATTTTATTCATATTTATTACTATTTGGAAATTGTAAATGTTTTTTTTTTCTAGTTTGCGTTGTAACTTTTGGTTTTCCAAGATTTATGATATTAACGTCAAGTGTCAAATAGGGCTGACATCTCAATCGCTATTGGTTCGCGTCAGTCGTAGTTGTGAATTTTACACTAACTACCAACTGTTGAATATAAAATTACTTTAAATTGTAAGATAACAACCGCTATTTTCGAAACTTATGTAACATTGATGTGTCAAGGTAGAAAAAATAGTATATAACAAAACAACTCGTGCGCCAATTTTTATCTTACAAAACTTGTATTATAGTAGTAGTAATAAACTTTATTCCAACATCCAGCTTTGTACAGGTTTATTACACAATTAGTTTCATTTATTAAATTTTATTTGGTATTCGAACGG
This sequence comes from Melinopterus prodromus, assembly GCA_964023965.1. Classification (NCBI taxonomy): domain Eukaryota; kingdom Metazoa; phylum Arthropoda; class Insecta; order Coleoptera; family Scarabaeidae; genus Melinopterus; species Melinopterus prodromus. Next base: position 3,353,509 of record OZ030395.1, on the reverse strand, counting down.
GCTATTGACCTAGGTCTTTCTGCCCTGCTCCATCTCTTATTTTGGGTGTCTTCTTGTATTATAATATACTATAATTGTTCGTTTTGTTAAAATTAGAATGTTTTGTACGTTAATAATATACAAATACAAATATTATTATTTCAATCACATACGATAAATGAGTCAACAAGTATTTTTAAGGAATTTCTTTGGCATGGCTCCCAACTGCAGATATAGCACAATCGATTCAACAGATTTTTCGTTATTTACGTTATTTAAAGAGATGTTCATTGATTGTAACACCAAGCGTTGTTGCTTTGTCAGTCGGTAAAGAATTCTATTATTTTATACTATTATTAAGATGTTTGACTGTCCCCTTTTTAAATTGCTGCTATAAATAGGATTTTTAGTACCTATAGTCCTTGGTCTGATTTTTATAATGAATTACTACTTTCAAATTAGGGAAAGCACCAGAAATTGGTAGATATATAGTTGGTAGTAGTTGGCTTTTTGAAAGATGATACCTAAACATATTTTTGTATAAGACGTCAGTGTAAAGCAATCAGTCTAAAACTTTTTAATTTCATGCATTTCCTGAACGTTTATAAATTCAAGAGAAACGCAAAGGGGTTAAAGTGTAAATCCTGTGTCACCTTGAGCTATTTTGGATACAAAGAAAAACAGCACTGTTAACCCTTTTGCATTTCGCCTCTTCAATTGTTGTCTATGTCTAAATAATATGTTGTTTTATAGCTTAAGTTTAAGTCTCAGTTAGTTTTAAGTATTTTATTTATGATTGATTGTTGTGGATATGATCTAAACTGCACACACATATGATTTATAATCTCATAATATATGTATAGTGATATACACTTTTATGATGCTACAGAATGCTTATTACCTACATCATACCAATAAATAAAAAGATCTTCAATAGATTTACATGAAATATATGAAAACCACAGCATTATTCATGTAATTGGCCACATCAAAATTAATGGCAAATTACAAGAATTTTGTTCTAATTATATTTTACAATCGAAACTGTAACTTTACAAAAGCATTGCTTTTTTACAACATGACTGTAAAATCACATCAAAATGGCTGGTGTATTTATAACCCTGCATATTGATAAAATTCTTTTTACTGTGTAGATAGATTTTCTGCTAGAAAAAAATAATTATAAGATGTTTTTCGAAATAAGTATTGTTAATGAGTTATGTATTGATGATAACTTATAGTTTACTCTTGAACTAATTTAAGTTATTAATTATTTTACGACCACCTTGTAGGTTTAATCGTAGCACATCACTGTCAGTGTTAATCAATTTGTTAGCTACGATTTACTAAAGATCTATCAAAATCGGAAAGAAAAATACAGAATGCAGGACGTGTGAGGTATCATTGAATAGGTCTTTTAGCAACAAATTAATTTTGTTTTATGTTATTTATAGTTAAAGACACTAAAAAGTATTAGAAAACTGGTGTCTAGCAAAACGAGAGTCTAGTATCACAGGACAGTTCGTTTTTAAAATAAAATAAAAAAAACACGTTTCCACTTAGCTAATGTCAATAATAATAGTTCAAAATAACCAAACATACCTAAGCACTAAGCACCTATGATTTCAATAAGTAACATTTGCCCGTATAAATAAACATTCAAATGGCACATCCTGTATATTATAATTACCTTTACAAGCAAAATGAAAGGAAACATTTTGCTTGCCTATTCTGTTGCGTTTGGTTCAAAAGGGTCCAAAGGAACTGGGTATTTACTCTTAGCATTTTGCAATGATTTTGCAAATGAGCCGCCATTTCTGCAATTTCGTCAAAATAGACACATAATAAAGTAAAGTAGAGGAAATTTTGTATAATTTATGTGTATAACAGTTTTTGGTAAAATTAATAGTTTAGCTGCAGGAGCAAATTCTAATTGGACGAAATCGTGTCTGCATTAATAGTAGGTAGCCGGGATATTTTGAAACTTTTGACAGTATTCAGAACGTCAGCGGTTGCGAAACGTCAATTCGACACGCAAATGTATGGAGAATGCGATGAGGAGGAGAAACACGCGCGCACGTACGCTATGTGAAACAATATTGGAACATCTTGGTGTTCACAAAGTCAATGTGTATTTCAAGTGCGGATAGCAATGTTGGTATGTTTTCGCGAATAAATGCAAGAAAGATTGTAAGACGGTATGTTAACCTTAAAAGACATTCAATCTTAATCCTTTATATTTATTAACCCCAATATTAACTTTGTTTTACTCTTACTCCTCGACAAGAAAAGCCATGTTGACAATTTGTACAAGGACCCGTCACCGAAATCACAGATCGGAGATACACAAAAAACACTGTCCTCAAACAGATCGTCAATTTACCATAATTAGACCGTATTAGCGGTTCGGAACCCCAAAAAAGAACACCCGAAAATAACAGGTCCCACTGACGACCGAACTGGGCCGAACCATAATCCCCCAAATTATGTAAATCAACCAGCACTGCCCACTAATAACATACAATTAAATAGCCCCGAAAACGCCGAAGCCCACATGCGATTCTAACCTAAAACCCAGAGACGGAAAAACTGGTTATATATATCGACAAACGAAGATCACATCGAATAAAAACATTATTTTTATTAGTTTTACGTTCAGTCACTGATTAGCGCGCTGCTTCGCCATCGGTGATAAATGACGGAGGTTCCGAAAGGTGTTGCTCGGAAAACAATTGAATCCGGGACGCCAGGAAACAGATTGTCGATTGTTTTTTTTTTTAGGTGGTTAGGTTGGTTGCTGGGCGTGTAGTAGTTTAAGAGGCCAGTTTGTAAAGCATCAATTATCGTGAACATCTGGAGGGTTGTAAAACTATAAGACTACCCCCCTATATAAGGCAGCCGTTGCGGTCAGGTAGTTTAGACTGTTAAAACGTGTGCTCGCTATGTCGAGTGTCGTTAGAGAAATGCGTATAGGGTGCTTGACATAAACGGGAGTCCCGTAGGTTATGAAAAACTGTGTTTTTAATTATTAGTTTTTATTATTATTATTAGTTTTTTGGGAAATGTTTGTTTTCCCAAAATAATAGCCAAAATTTACTATAAGAAAGAATATAAGAATTGTTATTGTATTTGTTGTGCAATTAATAGTTTCAAAGGGTTCAACAAGTTTCTGAATGTCTTGAAAATTGTGGCAGTAGGTAGGTACTCCGTCAGTTTTTAAATTTTTGGTCGTCGCTCTGGACCGCCATTTTTAAATTTGACACAGTAGCATTAGATTTTTCAATGACAGAGCAAATGTCAAAGGATACACCTGCGATACATGCAAAGTGCAAAACCACTATATAGTCTTTTTTAAAATTATCTTTGTGCCATGTTGGATTTGCTATTTTGAACTGACAAAATCTGGCAGATTTTAAATCAGGGAGGATCAAATATAAATTGTAAATAAATTATTGCTTCCCTACGCCTGTGAACATCAAATTAAACCGTTTATAAAAATGCAAAATAATATTTTAAGGAGTACTTAGAGTTAAGTAAATAAACAGAATATGGGAGAAATCGATGTAGAAACCTTTAATATTGGTCCTCTGCGTTTTTCCCTTTAACTAATATAAAATAACAGAAAACTGTAGGGTTTCTGTTCTCATCAACTATTGATCTGTCCTCAATGTTTGATTTTGAATATCGCTCTGCAGTCTGCTGTAACATTAGAGAAAAAATGTTTAATGTGAAAATGTTGGGTTTGTATACCTACTCATTTACTATAAAATTTTCTTGGGCTTCTAATCAATACTGATTTTTTTTGTCACAAGACACACATTAAGATTAAATTCACGAAATCTATTATCCTTTGAGGTGCAATGGACGTATAATCCTTCCATTACATCAGGAGACGACATAAATTAATCAAAGGATATTTCATCTTGAAGAGTCTCCGTTGTTGTGGATCTTCTGCCTCGTCGGTTCTGAAGGACTCGAGAGGGCCTCATTAAGTACAAGAAGTAGAGAGACTGCGTCTATTGAATGTGTGAGGTGGTCCTTGTGCCTTCAAGTACCTCGCCGGACTTCAGCGCCGTCCCCGCCGGTCGAGTGTCCGTAATTTCTGATAATCGCTGCCTTGTTCTTTCTGCGGTCCCGACCTGGGGACCTTGCCTAGGTGGTCACGAAATGTTTGTCCAATTTATGTTGGTAAACGCTAGGCATCAATCACGGTTTGTTTGAGCGGTTGGAGGATCATTTCTCGCGCGACATGGGCGCGCGCGCTCCGGACCAGCGGAGAGACCTTAATGGGCACATTGTCATCGTTTAGTACGAACAAAGTAGTTTTTATGTTTGCCTTTTCAATTACGGCACGGCGCGCGGAACGAAACCGAATCATGCCTAGCCTCCCGCTATGCCGTTAAACTTCTCGATGGTACAGTTGGGTAGATTTCGAAAAGAGCTTTCCAAAAATATAAGGGTCGACGTACTTGTCTCGAATAGTTCGCGAGATATTTCAATTTTTCTGTTGCATCTAGTAAGCCCTGATCGTTAATCATAATGTTGTATTTTGAGATAACTTTTGTACGCATTGTCGTAAGTATGTCGTGTTTGGGCTCAAAGAAAAGGATTTTTTAAAACCTTTTCGAGTTTACTGCCGTTTATAACAATTCTCATAATTTTGTCTGAATAAAGTAGCTTTTATGTTTCCTAGCGATACAGTTGTGTAGCTTTTGACGAAAGCTTTCCAAAAATATAAGGGTCGACGTACTTATCTCGAATAGTTCGCGAGATATTTCATTTTTTCTGTTGCATCTAGTTGGCCATGATCGTAAATCAAAATGTTGCATTTTGAGATAACTTTTCTACGATTTGTCGTAGGTATGTCGTGTTTGGGCTCAAAGAAAAGGATTTTTTAAAACCTTTTCGAGTTTACTGCCGTTTATAACAATTCTCATGATTTTGTCTAAATAATGTAGCTTTTATCTTTACTGGCGATACAGTTGTGTAGCTTTCGAGGAGAGGTTTCCAAAAATATAAGGGTCGACGTACTTATCTCGAATAGTTCGCGAGATATTTAAATTTTTCTGTTGCATCTAGTTAGCCATGATCGTTAATCAAAATGTTGCATTTTGAGATAACTTTTGTACGAATTGTCGTAAGTATGTCGTGTTTGGGCTCAAAGAAAAGGATTTTTTAAAACCTTTTCGAGTTTACTGCCGTTTATAACAATTCTCATCATTTTGTCTAAATAATGTAGCTTTTATCTTTACTAGCGATACAGTTGTGTAGCTTTCGAGGAGAGGTTTCCAAAAATATAAGGGTCGACGTACTTATCTCGAGTAGTCCGCGAGTTATTTAAATTTTTCTGTTGCATCTAGTTAGCCATGGCCGTAAATCAAAATGTTGCATTTTGAGATAACTTTTCTACGATTCGTCGTAGGTATGTCGTGTTTAGGCTCAAAGAAAAGGATTTTTTAAAACCTTTTCGAGTTTACTGCCGTTTATAACAATTCTCATGATTTTGTCTAAATAATGTAGCTTTTATCTTTACTGGCGATACAGTTGTGTAGCTTTCGAGGAGAGGTTCCCAAAAATATAAGGGTCGACGTACTTATCTCGAATAGTTCGCGAGATATTTCGATTTTTCTGTTGCATCTAGTTAGCCATGATCGTAAATCAAAATGTTGCATTCTGAGATAACTTTTCTAGGATTTGTCGTAGGTATGTCGTGTTTGGGCTCAAAGAAAAGGATTTTTTAAAACAATTCCGAGTCTATTACCGTTTATAACAATTCTCATCGCTTTATCTGAATAATGCAGCTTTTATGTTTACTGGCGATAGAGTAGTGTAGCTTTCGAAAAGAGCTTTCCAAAAATATAAGGGTCGACGTACTTATCTCGATTAATTCGCGAGATATTTCATTTTTTCTGTTGCATCTAGTTAGCCATGATCGTAAATCAAAATGTTGCATTTTGATATAACTTTTGTACGAATTGTCGTAAGTATGTCGTGTTTGGGCTCAGAGAAAATCATTTTTTAAATTCTTTCTAAATCTACTACCTTTTATGACAATTGTCAACATAACGTCCTAATAACCGAACTTTGATATTTTCTGATACACACGCGGAGTTTTTGATGAAAGCTTTCCAAAAATATAAGGGTTTGCATACTTATCGCAAACAGTTCGCTAGATATCGCATTGTTTCTATCGCATCTAGTCATCCATGACCACGAATCAAAATGTTCTATTTTGGCATAACTCTCCTTTAAATTGTCTTAAGTATATCGTGTTTGGGCTCACAGAAAATGATTTTTTCTATTCTTTCCAAATCTATTAATTATTTCCGCCATGTGTAAATCGGCGAATATGCAAATCTAATTCTTCATTATTATTTTTTGTTTTCGCTACCGATTTTTTTTTTCATGTTAACGCCGAAGCATTTGAATATCAAATATCAATCATACGAAGTTTCAAATCGTTGATGATCGCATCACCGTACGGAATTTAATAAAAATAATCCCGGAGCTGTAACATAACGGGTGGATGTATCGGTTTGTACGCCTGTTACTATTATTTCGTCATAATTATACAAGAATTTTTCGCCTAATGATCTCCATCGGTCAGTTTTTGATCAATAACCTGTCCATCCGATCGCTTGTTTATTTAAATTAGCTGCCCAGAATATTGTATGTTCGAGAATAATATTCGCCCTATGACGATGTACCTATGACGAATCCTGTTTCAATCATTACTATGTAATAGCACTACTGTGAAAGACGTTTAGTGTTAAATTTTGTAGTATTATTAGTATACTACGTAAAAAATCCTGTTATTTGATACCAAACACGATATACTTATGTTGGTTATTAACGGAGTTATCGCAGAACTTAACAAATTGGTTTGGTGCCATGGCACACTAGACCAAAGCGAAGAATTTCGATATCTCGGTAACTAGATGTGGTTAGTATGAGATTATTCACGTAATGCGACGAGTTTTTATACTTTGTATAATCCAAGGCAAAATTTAATCAAATTTAGATCACTTCAAGAAATAATATATATTTTCGAGATTTCATAGGTATTATCTATTTAGTCCTTGGAAATGCTTTCCGAATATATCATATTCGATATACTTAAAACTACTGGTTTAGGAAATATCGCAGTTTTTCGCATTGGTCTAGCAGGCTATGGATGTAAATAAAAATGGTACTTTTAGCTATATCTCTGTTATTTATCGTCAGAAATACGTCATGTTTGGGCTCAAATGAATTGTTTTCTCGTCTTCTAACCATACGACTACATATTTTATAAATAAAATCAACCATTTTCGTGAAATCGTAATATGTCAAAGAAGTTCTAAGTGTATTTCGTTGCGGAGACATTCAAGAATGAACCTGAAATCGGAACGGAAGTCTAGCCGATAACGTAGCATACGTTCAGCGTGCACCTAAGGGGCGGAAAACAATTGCTAATCGTCGTAACGTCTTGGAAGAAGGTTCCCAGGTAGGCCGGAGCGGTCTGGCCCCCGATATGACAATATCGGTGGTCTCTGCGGCCACTACATTCCTGGCATAGCGGCGCACAAGAGAGGAGGCCCTCGTCGTCTCTCCTTTGCGCCGCTCACTACTATCCCACCGACCACTGTGACGTGTTCGTAGATTGTCTATTGTTACCCCCGGAGTCCACAATCGGACGAATCTAGTGGTCCACGACTGCCACAAAGCAAACTCCACGACTGCCTAACGAGTTGATATTCGATGGCATTTTTTTATTCAAGCACGCTGAAGAATATTATTGATGACTTCAGATTTCCAGGGACGAACCGCACAAAAAAAAGACGAGCGCTCGGGCGATCGTTTTGGAGTACGTTTTAGGCGGTGGGTAAACTTGTTATTGGTGGTGATTGATCGAAAGGGGAGAGGGAACCCTTTAATTTGATGTCAAACACGACGTAGTTTGCGTGATTAGTATTGAAGTTATAGCGAAATTTGACTTTTTGGTTTACAACCATGGCTTGCTAGACTGCGGACTAAAAACGTGATATCTCAATTATTAGCAGAGATAACTATGGCAAACTGCATATTCTCGGAGAGGGTTTTGAGTTTTCTACCGAACTAAGTAAGTTTGAAAACGATTGTAAATATTTTGAAATAAAAATATAAATACAATAAAATTATGGGATGTAATATAAAGATGCTTAAAAATCCGGTAGTTTGATACCAAACACGGCATATTTCTGCTCATTAATAACCGAGATATAGCTAAATTTAACCAATTGGTTTTCAGTCAAGGCACACTAGACGCAAAAGAAAAATCGCTATTTCTCCGTAATTAACATAGATAATTAGGAGAAACTATATATTTTCGGAAAGCGTGTTGACTTCTCCATTACACGGTGGTCTTGTGACAACTATCTTTTGTTTTTGAGCCAAAATATAAACTAGCTAAATTTAACCAATTGGTTTTCAGTCAAGGCACACTAGACGCAAAAGAAAAATCGCGGTTTCTCCGTAATTAAAATAGATAATTAGGACAAACTATATATTTTCGGAAAGCTTGTTGAGTTCTCAATTACAAGGTGATCTTGTGAAAGCGATTTTATGTTTTTTAGCCAAAATATGAACTTATGATAAAATCAAGAAATGTAATAAATATAAATCCGGTAGAAAATCCTTTAGTTTGATACCAAACACGACATATTTCCGCTTATTAATAACGAAGATATAGCTAAATTTAACCAATTGGTTTTCAGTCAAGGCACACTAGACGCAAAAGAAAAATCGCGATTTCTCCGTAATTAAAATAGATAATTATGACAAACTATATATTTTCGGAAAGCTTGTTGAGTTCTCAATTACAAGGTGATCTTGTGAAAACGATTTTATGTTTTTGAGCCAAAATATAAACTTATGATAAAATTAAGAAATGTAATACAAATCCGGTAGAAAATGCTTTAGTTTGATACCAAACACGATATATTTCTGCTTATTAATAACGAAGATATAGCTAAATTTAACCAATTGGTTTTCAGTCAAGGCACACTAGATCCAAAAGTAAAATTGCTATTTCTCCGTAACTAAAATAGATAATTAGGACAAACTATATATTTTCGGAAAGCGTGTTGCGTTCTCAATTACTAAGTGATCTTGTGAAAACGATTTTATGTTTTTGAGCCAAAATATAAACTTATGATAAAATTAAGAAATGTAATATAAATCCGGTAGAAAATCCTTTAGTTTGATACCAAACACGACATATTTCCGCTTATTAATAACGAAGATATAGCTAAATTTACCCAATTGGTTTTCAGTCAAGGCACACTAGACGCAAAAGTAAAATCGCTATTTCTCCGTAATTAAAATAGATAATTAGGACGAACTATATATTTTCGGAAAGCGTGTTGAGTTCTCAATTACAAGGTGATCTTGTGAGAACGAGTTTATGTTTTTGCGCCAAAATATAAACTTACGATAAAATTAATAACTGTAATACAAATCCGGTAGAAAATGCTTTAGTTTGATAGCAAACACGACATATTTCTGCTTATTATTAACGAAGATATAGCTAAATTTAACCAATTGGTTTTCAGTCAAGGCACACTAGACCCAAAAGAAAAATCGCGATTTCTCCGTAATTAAAATAGATAATTAGGACAAACTATATATTTTCGGAAAGCGTGTTGAGTTCTCAATTACAAGGTGATCTTGTGAAAACGATTTTATGTTTTTTAGCCAAAATATAAACTTACGATAAAATTAAGCAATGTAATACATATCCGGTAGAAAATGCTTTAGTTTGATACCAAACACGACATATTTCTGCTTATTAATAACGAAGATATAAGTAAATTTACCCAATGAGGTTTCAGTCAAGGCACACTAGACGCAAAAGTAAAATCGCTATTTCTCCGTAAGTAAAATAGATAATTAGGACAAACTATATATTTTCGGAAAGCGTGTTGCGTCCTCAATTACAAGGTGGTCTTGTGAAAACTATCTTTTGTTTTTGAGCCAAAATATAAACTTATGATAAAATTAAGAAATGTAATACAAATCCGGTAGAAAATCCTTTAGTTTGATACCAAACACGACATATTTCCGCTTATTAATAACGAAGATATAGCTAAATTTACCCAATTGGTTTTCAGTCAAGGCACACTAGACCCAAAAGTAGAATCGCTATTTCTCCGTAATTAACATATATAATTAGGAGCAACTATATATTTTCGGAAAGCGTGTTGAATTCTCAATTATAAGGTGATCTTTTGAAGACGATTTTACGTTTTTGGACCAAAATATAAACTTATGATAAAATTAATAACTGTAGTACAAATCCGGTAGAAAATGCTTTAGTTTGATACCAAACACGACATATTTCTGTTAATTAATAACGAAGATACAGCTAAATTTAACCATTTGGTTTTCAGTCATGGCACACTAGACGAAAAAGAAAAATCGCGATATCTCCGTAACTGGCATAGATAAGTACGACAAACTATATATTTTCGGAAAGCGCTTTGTGAGCTCCGCCTGATGGCGCTCGTTTGAGCACGATTATGCGGAGCGTTCGCTGGGAGTCAAGGTGTGCGGCGGTGCGGCGGATGCATTCCAAAACCAATATTGCAATGGGAACGGGCCGCCGCGCATAAAATACGGAGGAAGGGACAGGCCTGGGTGCAATAACATACGTTACCGGAGCCCGTTCCGACCGGTACCGATATTATTTACGTTTATTGTTTAATGGCGACCGTAAAAATATATTAAAAACAATATTTGTCCACCGTGGGCATCCACTAACAGTGTTTATGAACGTGCCTGGCGAAAATTATTATAATGGCTGTGTTTATACCGACCATACTTTTCTAATATGAACAGTCGGACAGTTCGCATTATATGCGAGACCGGCGCGCGGCGCGGAGTTTCCTTTTCTTCTTCTTCTTGCCGTTTCTTTCTTCCTTTCGATCCTTTCCTTTCATGTTGGTAAACAAGCGCGTTCGGGCTCGTTAGTGTCGCTGAAAAATGAGTAACCGATAATATGTGTAACATTTTGTTTCCGCGGGAAATTAACACTGGTTTTATCGGGACAGTTCAATATACTGTGATGATTTCTTTTCTCAACGGGTAACACTAATGATAATATCTGCTCCATATGTTGCATGTTGTACGTCAAATCATTTTCAGGCTTTCCTTTTAAAACAAAACAGACTACAAACATTTATAATGACCATTTATTAAGTATGTAGTCTACTGCTGATTGGAGCACTTCCGAAAAATTGGCCGGGTACTTCTAATCGGCCCATAGCCCCTCTCATAGACATGCGTGTAGAACAGAAGAAAACTCATTCATATCAAAGGGCACGTAGGGGCTTCCAAGTGTACTATGCTTGAAGTTACTGACCAAAATGGTAGTACCGTAAATAAAATCTCGAGAATCTTGTGAATGGTGCTCGTTATCTAGCCCCAAAGCACAGAATCACAATATTTTGCGTAGAACATCTTCTTCATATTAAATCTCAACGATTCAATAGATGATCAAGTGTGTACGAAATTGGCATAAGTTTCAATCCTAGATCACATCATAAATAAGAGTCGTCAGGTTCAATTTATTGTGATTGATTCATTCCCCTAGCTACAATCAATTCACAATGAGAAACATTGATTTACAATAACATGTAGAAATATCATACCTTCTTCAAACAAATGTTTTGATTGTTTTTTGTATATCGCAAACTGCCCTTTCTCGATAGCATATAATTCCCACTGAAACCAACTGAAACCGTACCTTGTACTTGGGTAGTTCTTATATGTGGATCATAATAGATTATTTTTGACGATTGAATGCTTGTGTACACACATAAAAATTTTACGGAGAGAATTTGCACGTAGTTAGTTGTACACAAAAAAGAGTGATTTTTTCTCCGAAAATCAGTTGATTGTGTGCTAAAAATTGTTGATATACGTAATATCGGAGTTAATTTAACTGCACAGCACGGAGTTGAAAATAGTTTATATCCGAAATGGTGAAAATTTTCACTGGAGCTGTGAAATGAAAATTAACACCATGCAGGGTGTTGAAATAACTGACAAAATGAGAGAAAGTACACTTTTTGGAGTTGATATGACTGAACATTGTGACGGAGTGATAAAACTCCTAAAAGTAAACATTAATTCCCTGTGTAATATTGATTTCTAACTCCGTTTTGGAGTGAATAATCTCCAAAAAGGTAAGATTTATACTGTAAAGGCAAAAACTTACGGTTTGACAACAACAGGCGTCAACATGTCGCCACCAAGACGGTTTGCAGTTTGCTTCGCAGTGTGTTGTGGTCGTCACTTATACTCCTAAGTTTGCGGGGTGCAGTTGAGAGTGAGTTTCATTTCCATTACTTTTAATATTTTATATGTAAGTACATTATTATTTCAAATGGAGCAGTGTATTTTCATACGAGTTAAATACGGACAAATAAAAAAATGGGTCAGAATTATCAACGATGTACTAAATTTCGACACAATTAATACTACAGGTAAGTTACTTATATTACTACATATGTACGTATGTATGTACGTAGACATATGTATGCGTGTACATTACTCATTCGTTGTGCTCACATGCTTTTATAATTATGTAGTTTATAAAAATGTTACGCACACTACTAATGTACTATAGAAGAAAGCTTGTGAAGATACCCATACCGAGTATGATACTGCATTGTACCTACAGAATGCATGTCGATTTTAGTGTTTTTTTTTTGAAGTAGTGTGTATTCCTTTGTCCGGCAATGCGTTTTTTTTTATTTTTTCTATTTGCCTTACAACATACAAAAATACAACAATTCTGCAGATATTTCCTTTTTTATGTACAGTTGGCAAGCTATTTAAAATAGCAGAGACAAAATATCAAGATATCAAGTATTATGATGACGCGAGTTATGAAATCGACAAGGAGTTATTGGTAGACTTCATATGGCACAGTCAACGAGGAATTACTTTGGTAATAAAGACGGGCGAAGAGGATGACGATGTTTTGGATTATTTGTTTTGAAACTTTAGAACATATAGTTCCATATGAGGTACACATTCCTTATAATAAGGCGAATGATATGTATATAGTTACCAATTATATTACATGTACTTAGTTATTAATGAAAGTACTCTAGACTTTATGTAGTCTGTTATATTTGATATTAGTTATTAATTTATTATTATTAATATTAATACGGAGATTATTGTTATATTTAGGATAAACTGTATTTTATTTATTGAGTATTGTGCAAACATGTATATTCATTTACTTGTTTTTTCAAAAAATAAATTGTTAAAATGTATTTTTGATTTTTACTGGTCCCCGTCATATTCCTAATAGAGATAAGAACCGCTCTGAAAAAAAAAAACAACTCTATTTGGTACATATTTAACTTCATTACGTACACAAACAACTCTTTTAGGGAAAGAATAATTTCGCCAATAAAAGAAAAGCACTCCGCAACAGGGTAATTTTAGCACTAATAAAGGAGTTACGTAACATCTCCACGGATGTATTTCACTACTACAGAAGAACTTTTGCACTCCGGAACGCGGAAGTTTGACACGCGGGGAGATTATTTTATGTCTATAAAGGAGTAAACCTGCATTTCCCTAAACATATATTTTCAACTCCGTTACAAATAATAATAACTATCAAAAGAGTGAATGAGCTTTGTAAAAATTCAACTCCGTCTGATTTAACTACATGCGCAAACGGTCGCGAGGGAGATCCATAGCGGTGTTGAATCGGTGTTAAATCCAACTCCGTATTTTTATGTGTGTATAACGTTGTAGAATCTTAAGACTGAAAACACAGAATAGACCCAAAAATCACGAAGAATTTTAACAGTACGAAGAATAGGGAGAGAGTTCAACAGTAGACAAGAACACAAACCCGAATTTTTGTTAAATACCACAAACGTATCCATGTCGGCTCCTGAATTTCAGTAATCCTGCACGTCTTATACGTTTACATGATTCGCAAAATTCCTTACCAATCCTCGAATTCTTTTCCTGTGATTCTCCTTTCGCCGCAGCGCAGGACAAACGAGAATCGGGTTGTGCTGGGTCGGGGTGGCCATTAGGGTTAATAACTCAATCCGAAAGTAGTAAAACAAATGAATTACTATTAATCAAATGTAATCAGATAAGGAGGTAGTAGAATAGGGACCCGCAGGTCGGAGCTTTGGACCTCTCCTCTTTCTCTCTCGAGTCCCGACTCGTTCGAGCGACGCCCGAACGAGCAGAGTGGAAGCTGTTTATGACGAATCGTGCTGTGTGGGGCACCTGGGGCCCACATTCTTTTGTCGTCCGCCTCGCGCAACCCGGCCAACTCGATTTTTGTGTCCATCGCGCCGTGGGAGCAATTAAGAAATAACGACCTCTCTAAGCAGAGGACACGACTTTTTTTGGTCTTTTTTTCTTCATTTCTTGAAATAATTTTCCTTTCCCTCAAGTATCATATTGAGTTTGAGACGTGAGTTGGAAACGCGGAGACGTTAGGTGTTGGGAAAATGGCTTGAGTAATGAGCGTGGATGTCATCTGGATGCGAGGGGGTCGTGTACGTCGTTTTTCAACCAGAAATGTCCCCTTTTGGTGATTTATCTCGGGCACGGAGTCTCGGAGTTTGTCCTGTTTGTTTGTGTCGTTTTTTTATGGGACGGTTGACGTTGGTAAATAACTTATTCGGGCGGGAAATATGGTTTCTATATATTATTTTAATGGTTTGCTTTGGTAGGTATGCGACTTTGGGATTTATGCTACAAAATCGACAATTTTCGGGTTCGTGTTCTGATCTACTATTGATGTCTCTTCCTTTTCTCTTCTTCTGCTAAATATATCATAAATTACTTTTTAAACTATCGTATTAAATATTATAATATAGCTATTTTCTATTACACAAGCGATGTTTTGGTGTTGTGGAATGTTTAGTTTAGTGGTTGTGTAGCCATCCGTTGGTGAAGATTCACATGCAAAGTTCAGAGCAAAATAATCATCATTGTAGACCACACAGATAGAAAAGATTTCTTGTTTTAAAGAAATGTATTTGTTTGAATTTATTCTTTTGGGTCAAAACATATTTCTTTGACGCCAACAATATTTACTTCATTGAATACTCTAGTTTATTAGCTTGCAGAGACTAATTTATTTGAAATCTTTATTTAAGTGGAATAAATATATATGGATACAAACAAAAATTACTTTCCTTTAAAGTAATATTTTTGCTTTGATTTAAAAAAACGTTTCTTCACACCTGGTTAAATATAATTTTGACTCAAACATATCAATTTGTATATAAGGAGAGATTTATTTCGTTTAAAGTAATATTTTGTCTTTGGCTTAAAAATAGGTTTATTTCCGCCAGAGAAATCATATTTTGATTAAAATAAGTATATTTGTACACAAGAAGAGATTTATTTCCTTTAAAGTAATATTTTTGTTTTGGCTTTAAAATAGGTTTACTTCCACCAAAAAAATCATATTTTGATTCAAATAGATATATTTTTAAAGTCATCCAACTGTATTGTTAGATGGCGCTGTAAACTCGCTCCTCGCACTTCGTACATATCGAGAGTATAAAGCCACGTGATCGACAGTATAGAACTTATAGAGTACAGTGCCTGCAGGTTCAAGTTGCGATTCCAAATCAGAGTACACTTTACTAACTTAACCTTGACTATATGTTGGGTTGGGAAGACCAAGAACTGGTCGAGGATGTGCGACATCCCAAAAAGGAGGTGACACATGGCGAGTCTTCCGAAAAATTCTTGTCTATTAATTCCTTCAACAAATTAATAATTTTAAGCATTTTAACTCGACCAACAATTTCGTTAATTTAAAAAAAATTAATTCTTTTACTCAACACAATCATAATTATTTGAAGTAAATAAATCTGATTTCTTATAATACACAAATTGCAAACTTTAACTGGAAACATAAGTTGTTTGACACAAATCAACGTTCTTTCTACCAAACAAATATTTCAAATAAATGCGTTTTTATCCGCAAATAAATATTTCTTTGCCTCTATTGAAACGACAAATTTCTTTGAGTCAATGCATAATTATTTGCATTAAACAAAAATTTCTCTCTGTGCACCCTTTACAACAAGAACTACTCACTTCGAATTTGTTACGATCATCCGCAAGTGTGGACTCGGCTTGATTTTATTATTAACTCGCTAAACAATATGGTCGGGACCGTTTGCGAGGGAGTAATATATCAATAACGAATAAAAAGTGTCACCGGGACACACTAGCAAGGACAAAGCGACCAAAAAAGATAGCATAATGCGTAGAGGAGGGCCGGAGAGAGACAGAGCAGAATGCGCATCGATCGCAAGGACATCTCACGGTGGTTATTAGAACAAGATGGGTAGATATGTTCGGGTCGACCCTAAACGAACTCGTTCTATGTCAGATATATCAACTTTGTCATATCTGTTATCTGGCCGGACCGATCTGAGTTTCCCTACTTTCCGATTATCTATACGGTAGATTAACAAGGATAGGTACACAGCGGGTGCATTCGAGAGGGACACCGCGCGTTCGACTCTCCGTACGAGTCCTCTGTGTTGTCGTTTTTTTTTTTTTTTCTCGGTATCTTTTTCGGTCCTATTGGATTATTTGATGACCCAGCGAGCAAGACACGGCGAAGACCACATAAAGATTTTTAAACTATTTACAAGAGCGTGTCCTTGAGTGTTTTAATTTAGTGTTTAGCTTTGTTAAGCTTATATGTAATTTGGTGCAATTTCTTGATACCGTGATAGTATATAGAGGTAATTTAGAACATATTTAACCATATTTACCTATATACAAATGGTTACGGTTATCGAGATATTGACAACTTTATGTTCAATGCATCCTGTATGTTGTAAATGCCGTTACGTACGTATATTTTTCCGTTTTGGATCATGTATAGCAAACAACCCCGATGACCTAGACTCTTAAAAATCATCCGAAAAGAACCTTAAACTTTGTACTTGTATATGCATTTCTTGGAAATTGGTTGCTTGAAGCCAATCGGATTCATATTCAAGGCAAGAAACTACATCGAAAGCACCTACTCGCATACACAGTTCACTGGTTTAAATTGGATTCTTGTTGAGGAGAGACAATAGTAAGTTTGTGAATAGAAACTGGTTAGGCGTTTTCGATAAATGTGTTTATGCGGAATGCGAATGCGGGTTCAAAACATGCGTATTAGGGTCATCCCATTAAAAAACGACCGTTTCAGCTTGAAGTATGATCAAATTTCGAAAGTTTTCATGGAAACTTTTGAAATAATACTAAAAATAATAGATTTTATAGTGATAAAAATGGTAAAATAGGTTCTTAATTGCCTCTACTGTCACGTCTTAAAAGGAATGCATCGAACGGAAAACAGCATGAATAGCATATATACCGTTTCAATACGCAATATCGACTGGTGTAAACTACCATTTTCTTCCGCTACCAATGGTCTTTAAAAATAAAACTTTTTTCGGGATTTTCTTACAACATAACAGACCCAAACATGTTATCTCATATAACTCAAAAACGACATGTATTGTTCAATTTTAAATCCGTATATGCTGCGTATTTAAACTGGACATGCCCTATATTATTTTATGAATTTGACGCGGTAAAACATAATAGAAATAAAATCACAACAAAATATTGATGACAAATGTTGTAGCAGTAATTAATTTATAATAGGTGTAGTGCAGTGAAGAACAATTTTTAATACAGTTTAATTTTTCCTATTTTGTACTGTTTTACTGTGTTTATTAAGTTATTAACCTTCAAATTCTTAGTATGAAGGTTAAAACTAGTTAGCCAGGATTTAACAGATATTTTTATTCTACATTACTATTTGAGATTCGAACATAAAACTACACTAAAACAACTACTGAACCTGATTATGAACTTACATTATGACCCAACCAATCAAAATCTTGTAGGTACCTATTTATAATGTGTGACGCAAGATGCCAACCGCTGCATTCCAAAGGCCACGCAGCTGTCAATTTGGACGTATATTAGAAAGACGAAGTACGGTTTTGGAAAACGCCGGCCGTCTTGGATTATATTTTTTTTTTGGTGTTTACACGAGGCAAAATGATCCCGTTCTTGTTTAGAGGGACCTTTTTTTCCCCGATTACCGAACCGATTATTGTTGTGGGCGATAGAATGCGCGTTCTGGCCTGAACGTCTTAAGCCCAGTTGACAGCTAAGTGTCAAAATCACGTTATACACTTTCTTGTTTGTTGGGGATTTTAGACCAATATTCGATGTCGTCTTTTTTTCTGGAATGCTGGATTATCGCGCTATTAACAAGAAAAAAGCAAATGCGTGGGTCGACATTTAGAAAATTGTTTTAAACTGTCGTGATGATTGATTTACTGCGGTGACAGATGTTAATTGATCAACTTTAATCATATATAGGAAACTAATTGGTTGGTTTTGAATATAATACATAGAGATATCTTCTACTCCCAAGTGTATAAAGTTCGAGAGTCCAAACCATAGACTCCAAACAAACCATAGATATATCATATTTAAAAAATGGAATGCACGTCGGGAAAGGGGAGCCGACAATAGTTCCCGATTGTATCTTATCCAGATTCCTAACCTATCCTAACTTGACAAGTCTGTTTGCTTGGCCTATGATGGATTACCTGCACATTCGGGCCTATTGTTCGCGTCCAACCGCGTCTTTCTAACTGTACAGCCTTACGACATGTTTCCCAGACGTATCTACCATCATTCCGTCAATACGGCCTACCCAGATCCGTATCGACATCCGACAAAAAATAAATAAATTCCGGGAATTCGAAAATCCGTGTACGCAGTTCGATAACCCTTTGAAAATGCTTCACAAGAACATCAACTTCGATATATCTATCTTTAATGGTTACCGAGATATCGCACTTTTTATTTAGCATCTAGCTAGCCATGACCGAAAAATAAAATGCTATTTTTGCGATAACTCGATTATTAATAATCGCAGATATATCGAGTTTGGGTTCAAATTTAACGAATTTTTGTGCTTTTTAATACTGTAACAATAAAATTAAAATATTTTAAATTTTTTCTTAAAATTGGTATTCTTAAGAAACCCAATTTGAAATTAGCGGTTTCTTCTGCGAATCGACATGTGTTGGTGAGATTTAAATGCTATTAAGCTCTTGAAACTCCGTATCAACATTCAACAAAAAAAAAAAAATTCCGGGTATTCAAAAATCCGTTTACGCAGTTTGATAACCCTTTGAAAATGCTTCACAAAAACATCAACTTCGACATATCTATCTTTAATGGTTACCGAGATATCGCACTTTTTAATTTGCATCTAGTTAGCCATGACCGAAAAATAAAATGCTATTTTTGCGATAACTCGATTATTAATAATCGCAGATATATCGAGTTTGGGTTCAAATTTAACGACTTTTTTTGCCGTTTAAGAATCAACAATAAAATTTAAAAAATTTAAAATTTATCTTAAGAAGACCGATTTTAAATTAGCGGTTTCTTCCGCGAATTGACATGTGTTGATGAGATTTAAATACTGTTAAGTTATTGAAACACCGTATCGACATGCGACAGAAAAAACAAAAGTCCGGGAATTCAAAAATTCGTTTACGCAGTTTGATAACCCTTTGAAAATTCTTCACAAAAACATCAACTTCGATACATCTATCTTTAATGGTTACCGAGATATCGCAATTTTTAGTTTGCATCTAGTTAGCCATGACCGAAAAATAAAATGCTATTTTTGCGATAACTCGATTATTAATAATCGCAGATATATCGAGTTTGGGTTCAAATTTAACGATTTTTTGTGCTTTTTAATACTGTAACAATAAAATTAAAATATTTTAAATTTTTTCTTAAAATTGGTTTTCTTAAGAAACCCAATTTTAAATTAGCTGTTTCTTCTGCGAATCGACATGTGTTGGTGAGATTTAAATACTATTAAGTTCTTGAAACTCCGCATCAACATTCAACAAAAAAAAAAATCCGGGAATTCAAAAATCCGTTTACGCAGTTTGATAACCCTTTGAAAATTCTTCACAAAAACATCAACTTCGATATATCTATCTTTAATGGTTACCGAGATATCGCAATTTTTAGTTTGCATCTAGTTAGCCATGACCGAAAAATAGAATGTTATTTTTCCGATAACTCAATTATTAATAATCGCAGATATATCGAGTTTGGGTTCAAATTTAACGACTTTTTGTGCCGTTTAAGATCGAACAATAAAATTAAAATATTTTAAAATTTATCTTAAGAAAACCAATTTTAAATTAGCGGTTTCTTCCGCGAATTGACATGTGTTCAGGAGATTTAAATACTGTTAAGTTCTTGAAACTTATTACCGCGCTACTGTATGGGTAAAATTGTGCGCAATGTCGTCCCGTCTTCGAGCTCTTTGTGTCGCGTTGACAAAGATTGCAATCGGCCTTCGAGAAATTGCAATGCTCCGTTCAATTCACGCTGTTTATGTCTCAATTCCGCGTTGAATCGCCGCGGCTTCGGCCGCTCAAAGCTCCCCCTACAACTAACTGTGTTGCACTTCCCGGTAACCGGACTGTATTGAAGTCTCGTTAACACTTTGTGATCGGTTTGAATTGAGAGTTTCCCAGAAATTGTCACGCGTTCTCTTTAGCCCGCAATCCCAATACGGAATTAAAAGCAGTTATTTCGGAATTTATATTATATCGGTTCGATTCCTGTTCAAAAATGCTTTTCGATATAGTTATCTGCCTTAGTTTCCGAGATATAGCGATTTTTATTTTCAGTCTAGTGTGCCTTGGCCGAAATAATTATGTCTTTTTTTGGGATAACTTCGTTAATAATTGTTGGAATTGTGCCGTGTTTGGTATCAAATTAAATGGTTTTATTCACTCTTTTGTTTTATGATATTAATCAGTCATTTTGTTGCAAGTTAAATAATTTTTATTTTGAGTCTAGTGTGCCTTGCTCAAAAAATATACGTCTTATTTTGGTATAACTTCGCTAATAATTATCGTAATTATTTATACCTTGTTGGGTATCAAATTAAACGGTGTTATTCAGTGGTTTATTTTACGTACACAAACAAGTCGTTTTGTAATAAATTTAATAATTAAAATCGTCTCTTCTTTATGTACAATTTAATCCTACACTTTTATGGCCTCGGACCGATTATCTGTATTTTATTGCATAAAATTTGTGCCGTAAAAATGTTTCGATTGGTTGATTTTTTATAATGTTTACGGCTCAATTAGTGGTGTAAATGAAGCAACGTTCTGCAGTCCACCTTTCGGCCGATAATTTTAATTACAGCTTCCTGTCTTGTTCCGAGAACGAGGGTACAGGGGCTTCCATTAACAAACGCAATAAAATGTTTATAATTGGTTAATTGTTACCGCGATGCTTTTGTTCGGTAGATTTTCGAAAAACATTTACAAAAATATAAGGTTTGCCATAGGTAATGTTTATAGTTTGTGAGATATGTAATTTTTATTGTGTAGTCTAGTGTGCTGTGGATGATAACAATTATGTTATATCTAGCGATAATTCAGTTATAAATTATCGGAAATATGTCGTGTTTGGTGTCATATTTAAGGAAAATTTGCGGTCTTTTGATATGTGACATAATTTATATCAAATTTTGAAATAATTACTACCTACGTGAAAAGATTTTATTTGGCCACACAGGTGTGAAATGGATCGGAAATCGACGGAAATATATATACGTAAGATTAAATAATATTCAATTAATAATAAATTACCAAATAGTAATGACGTTTAGTTGCGTAATATGCATGAATTTAGTAGACGTGCTAGCGGGAAACAATAGGGAGGAATTGGAGATTATCTTTATAGCTCTTTTGTTCCTCGATCGTCTATTGTTTTATGCCAGATCGTGTAGAGATCGTACACCATCCGTTGGACGATTTATCGTCAAAAAGCTTGTGTAATAGTTTGAACTTGCACAGCTTGCTTGCATTAATAGTTATTATTTTCTCTTGATCTCTGTTTGCTTGTTTTATTACAATCAACGTAATATTTTAAGGTCCATTAGTTCTGTTCGTGGTTTAAGAGCTTAGTTATTGTTGATCTCATATGCGTGCAAAATTTAAAATTGCTATTGTTGTTAGTTAACTACGTTTTATAAAGATTATTCCATTTCAGTCGTTTGTGTTAATCTTGATAGACCCTAAGAATAAAACAAGTCTTTCTTTCTTTAATTATTATTAACTTATAAACTCATCGACACTTTTTTAAATGACCATTCCCTTTCGGATAGATCATGAATTGTCTCGGAATTGTCTTTATATTTCATTACATAACCAATTTTTTCTAGAAAAATACAATTGAAAATTGTAAAAACAATGATGATGTACCTAATTGAGTTAACCAAAGATGGCCGTAAAACAATGTTTTATTTTGACATTTTTGGAGGATTTTTCAAGGTTAAAACTTTCACTGCACATTTGAACCTATTTGTTTATGTATTTTCACATTTTTAACCCATTACAACATTCCACAACACCAAAACACCACTTGGGTAATAAAAAATTGCTATATTATATCATTTATCACGATAGTTTTATAAAATAACTTCTCAAATATTTATTAGAAGAAAAAAACATGAAGAGACATCTATAGTAGATCAGAACACAAACCTGAAAATTGTCGGGTTTGATTTTATTTCGATAGTAAATGTTATAATTTTCGCGCAATTTCACCAATAAAGGTCGTATTATTGTACTCGAGCAATTCACCAGTGAAAATAATTCTTCTCTTGAGCGCATTAAGGCCGTTTCCGCTCCTTAGGCACGGTGAATCCGATTTTATGGACGGCTTAATCCTCACAGGATTAGTGTCAATTTTTTCCCACAAGCAGGCCGGGGTTTGTGAGGTAACACGATATAACGCTATTAACACACTGTTTGTATGTATAAGCGAGATTTCATTCGGTCACTCCATTAGTGTTAAATTAATATCCGATTCTGGTGGGAGATTATCCTGGTCCATCACTTGAAATATTATATGTGCGTATATGTGGATTTATTTGATGGTGATGACTAAACTTAACAGAAATTGTTATTGAAAGAATATGAAGTTATTCTTCATTATTACACAGAGAGAAATTTTTGTTTGATTCAAATAAATATGCATTGACTCAAAGAAATTTGTTGTTTCAATAGAGGCAAAGAAATATTTATTTGCGGATAAAAACGCATTTATTTGAAATATTTGTTTGGTAGAAAGAACGTTGATTTGCGTCAAACAACTTATGTTTCCAGTTAAAAAGTTTGCAATTTGTGTATTATAAGAAATGAGATTTATTTACTTCAAATAATTATGATTGTGTTGAGTGAAAGAATTACATTTTTTTAAATTAACAAAATTGTTGGTCGTGTTAAAATGCTTAAAATTATTAATTTGTTGAAGGAATTAATAGACAAGAATTTTTCGGAAGACTCGCCATGTGTCACCTTCTTTTTGGGATGTCGCACATCCTCGACCAGTGCTTGGTCTTCCCAACGCAACATATAGTCAAGGTTAAATTAGTAAAGTGTACTCTGATTTGTAATCGCAACTTGAACCTGCAGGCACTGTACTCTTATAAGTTCTATACTGTCGATCACGCGGCTTTATACTCTCGATATGTACGAAGTGCGAGGAGAGAGTTTACAGCGCCATCTAACAATACAGTTGGATGACATTAAAAATATATTTATTTGAATCAAAATATGATTTCTTTGGTGGAAGTAAACTTATTTTAAAGCCAAAACAAAAATATTACTTTAAAGGAAATAAATATCTTCTTGTGTACAAATATATTTATTTTAATCAAAATATGATTTCTTTGGCGGAAGTAAACCTATTTTTAAGCCAAAGACAAAATATTACTTCAAGCGAAATAAATCTCTCCTTATATACAAATTTATATGTTAGAATCAAAATTATATTTCATTGGTGTAAAGAAACGTTTTTTTAAAATCAAAACTAAAATATTACTTTAAAGGAAAGTAATTTTTGTTTTCTAGCCTGGATTTACCGTCATAATTTTGTTTTAATGATCCAATTTTTTTTTATAATGATATATCGTTCAATTGTGATATTCAATCTTTCAATTGTCAATTGAAAAGCTTGAAAATCGAAGAAAAAAATGATAAGCGTTTCCAACATATCATGAAGATGTAACTTTGACTAGAAAACAAACTGTCATAATTTTGGTCCAATAAAAGCACTTGATTTTAGTTCCAAGTTCCAAGTGAAATTTGTCTAACATCTACAACCAAACAAGTGTAGTATATATAAGTACCAACATTCAGGAAATGATCAGAAAAGAATACGATCCCCGAATATGAGGTTTATGATGCTATAACATCTCAACTGTCCTTTTTGGCTAAAATCAAACAAATTATCTACTACCTACTTTAATACAAATTTAATTTCGTGTTATAAAGTAGACCTATATCGATGAATGAGGTATCGTTTGATATTTTTTGACACCGTGAATGACAAAGTGACATAAACAAGTTCTTAGATTACCATCTGACTTAAAACCAGCTTGTTATGTTGGACTACTCTATAGGACGGCATATTTCTGTCAATTTTTAGGAGTTTTGTAACAAAGAAACTACAGTTTTTACTTTTTTATACTTATAACTCATCTTTATTTATGTTTTGAGTTGACAAACATGTATAATAAAATTAATAAAATACAAAAGTTATGAAGCTATAATATGTCAATGTGGTCATTGAAGTGTTACCACGCTGGAAGCTATACTATTCATCTCAAAAATATGAAACAAAAAATGTGATCGGCATGAATAGCAGCTATAGCAGGTTTCAGAATTGTCATAACATTAAAACTTAAAGAATAGGCAAAAATTTTAAAAAAATCCAATATTTCTATCAACTTTTATACCACAAAAAAAAACCAAGTAAGTCTGTCAATATTTGGAAATTTAATCTAATATTTGGAAGGTTTATTTTCGAAACTATATGTAATCTTTGAGAAAAAGCGAGGAAATCGTTTTTTTTTTCTAGCTAGAATACCCCCTTAAGTCCGATGTAGATTTTTGTAATAATTTTTAGTTTTCGTGTAAATTCTTCATTGTCATCTTAAATTTGCTACGATTGTTTATGATGCATCAATAAACAGTATAAAGATCCTAACAAGACATAAAACTCCCTCTAAAGGAAACGCTGATTTTTTGAATTTATCGAAACAGCCATATTTTCAATATAAATCGTTAACAAATCATAACTCTAAAAATAACTTAAGAATTTGTATGAAACTTGCTACGATTGTTTATGATGCATCAATAAACAGTATAAAGATCCTAACAAGACATAAAACTCCCTCTAAAGGAAATGCTGATTTTTTTTAATTTATCGAAACAGCCATATTTTCAATATAAATCGTAAACAAATCATAACTCTAAAAATAACCTAAGAATTTTTATGAAACTTGCTACGATTGTTTATAAGACCACAATAAACAGCAAAAAGGCCTTAACAAGACATAAAACTCCCTCTAAAGGAAATGCTGAGTTTTTGAATTTATCGAAACAGCCATATTTTCAATATAAATCGTTAACAAATCATAACTCTAAAAATAACCTAAGTATTTGTATTAAACTTGCTACGATTGTTTATGATGCATCAATAAACAGTATAAAGATCCTAACAAGACATAAAACTGCCTCTAAAGGAAATGCTGATTTTTTTAATTTATCGAAACAGCCATATTTTCAATATAAATCGTAAACAAATCATAACTCTAAAAATAACCTAAGAATTTTTATGAAACTTGCTACGATTGTTTATAAGACAACAATAAACAGCAAAAAGGCCTTAACAAGACATAAAACTCCCTCTAAAGGAAATGCTGATTTTTTGAATTTATCGATACAGCCATATTTTCAATATAAATCGTAAACAAATCATAACTCTAAAAATAACCTAAGATTTTTTATGAAACTTGTTACGATTGTTTATGATACCTCAATAAACGGTATAAAGGCCCTATCAAGACATAAAACTCCCTCTAAAGGAAACGCTGAATTTTTGAATATATCGAAGCAGCCATATTTTCAATATAAATCGTAAACAAATCATCACTCTACAAATAACCTAAGAATTTTTATGAAACTTACTGCGATTGTTTATGATGCATCAATAAACAGTATAAAGGCCCTAACAAGACATAAAACTCCAATTTGTTATCAAGTAATTGTGAATATTGTTGATGTAAACTTTAATCAGCAAATTTTGCAAATATTTCCTGGTTTCTTACTTACTTACATTGTTACATGACAACGTAGCCGTCAGTGCAAAATGGAGCACTGTGCATCATTACATTGCGACGTCAAAAATTCTTCACAGCAGGAAGTATTTCCATGGCATGACTTTTACGAATCAATCCGGTAATTTTTGGGATTTCCCCTTTATACGACGTCACCAGAAACTTTGTAAACCATTTACCCAACACGCAAGATCCGCCTGGGAGCTAATCGAACAGCACCGCTGTCGAATCCAGCAATTCGCCGGTCCCCAACCGGCCAGAGTCTCGCCGCAGTCGCGCGCTTTTGTTGTTAAATGGCGCTAGGCGAGTGCCGCAAGGTCGGCCGGCCGGGCCCCTACTATCACGCGCGCGCGCGCGTTCGACTTTAACCGAACGGCGGCTCTGTCTAAACACTCCCATCAAACTCTATTAAAGATCCATACATCAACCAGGTGTTAACACATAATTAAATGAGAGGAGTACTCGGAGTCGCCGGCTAAAGCCCGCTAAAGAGTTCGGCGGGCCCGACCGACGCTGACGATGTAGAGGGCGTTGCTTGTACGATATTAGGTCCGCCGGACGAGAGGCCCGCGCTGCCGAGATAAACGTAATTTAATTAAATCGGCCGCGTTGGTGATTGCTTCTCTGCTTAGGGACGCGAAAGTGATGTGTATATATGTATGTGTGTTTTTGTTTATTGGCGTTTGATGATGTGTGCGTGTGTGTGTGTGTGTGTGTGTGTGTGTGTGTGTGTGTGTGTGTGTGTGTGTGTGTGTGTGTGTGTGTGTGTGTGTGTG